>JAJOZX010000608.1:0-52500 GCA_023014485.1 Bathynomus jamesi
AGCCGCAAAAAAGGGGAGAGTGCAGGAATGTTGCAGGTTATTATGTAATGTTGCAAAGGGGGTGGAGGTTTTGCAAAGGGGGGAGGGGGTTGGGCAAAGGGGGGTTGTTGCAAAGGGGGGTGGGGAAGGGGGGGGTGGGGGGGAAACTTGGAGGCGGCGTTATCCCCCAAGAGAAAGGAGGAGAGAAAGGAGGAGAGGTGTTCACCTGGCAGGAGCCAAGTGCACATTAAGACTTCCAGCCGAGGGTTGGCGTTGTTTTATAGGCTCCTAATCAGCCAGTTGGGCGTAAATGGCTTGAGTTGCCAGATACCGCGAGACCATTGTATACATTATTTATAGACTCCTAATCAGCCAGTTGGCTGGTTGTCAGATACCTCTTTTAGCAGTATTATTGCATACATTATTATTATATACGCCTAATCAGCCAGTTGGCTGAGTTGCCAGATAGCGCCATGTATTCCATGTATACACTATTATAGACTCCTAATCAGCCAGTTGGCTGGTTGTCAGATACCTCTTTTTAGCAGTATTATTGCATACATTATTATTATAGACTCCTAATCAGCCAGTTGGCTGGTTGTCAGATACCTCTTTTTAGCAGTATTATTGCATACAATTATTTTATATACGCCTAATCAGCCAGTTGGCTGAGTTGCCAGATAGCTCCATGTATTCCGAAGACAGAGTTGCCAGATACCATTGTATACACTATTATAGACTCCTAATCAGCCAGTTGGCTTAGAAGGCTTAAATATTGCCAGATACCATTGTATACACTATTATAGACTCCTAATCAGCCAGTTGGCTTAGAAGGCTTAAATTTGCCAGATATTGGCTTAGAAGGCTTAAATATTGCCAGATACCTGTTGTATACAGAATACCGGTAGTAGAAGGCATAACAATAAACAACATTGCATCATTCTTTTTATTATAAATATATAGAAAATAAATATACATTTGAGGAATATGCGTATAACAGAAATATATACACACAATTATGGATATATATATATATATATATAAAATAAAATATACATTTCATATACATTTGAGGAATATGCGTATAACAGAAATATATACACATAATTATATATAAAATAAATATACATTTCATATACATTTCATATACATTTCAATATGTACATAACAGAAATATACACACACACACAATTATGGTGATATATAAATAAAATATACATTTCATATACACTTCAATATGTACATAACAGTACAGGAGAAATATCAAGCAAAATATATATATATATATATATAAACACAAATCAATAGAAATATGCGTATAATCAAAATATATATACAATTCACTTTTTTTTCAAAATACTAAAATCGGTCTTAATCGAGTTTACAATTACATCATTATTGCTCTGCATTACGCAGTCTATGCGGCTTAATAATATTTCACCGCTTAAAGTATAGGGAAACCTGTATTCGATATGAATGGCTTTCATATCGTTCAGTACTATTTTTGTCCCCACTTTACAACCGGTTGGCAAGTCATCTTTAAATACGTCTAGAATACAATCAAAAGCACGCACAAAGAGTTCATCGTTAGCTACATTATTAAACGCAAGTTTATAAGAATGCTTTTCCAATCGAGGGTTTATTTCTACCGACTCGAGCTTTTCAATCGTGAACTCTTCACTCAACATAACGGCAATTGAAATAATCTTCTAAATCGTTACGGCAACTGCGCGTTATATAAAGAAATAGTTCTTCAGGGTGAACGGTGTAGGTGAGCTCAGCCTTGTACCGATCAATTGCTTTGTACCAAAGTTCATGGTATTTCAAAGAGTCTAAACTTTTTAAATAAACATCCAGCACTAGACCATTCTCACCAGTCCTACACTCGGTAAACCCATCGAGCAGAGCAGTGTATGCGTATTCAAGAACTGTATCAAAATAAAGCATATCCGTAACACGCGCGTCTAATATAGGTTTCAGTTTACGGAATCCGACGATTTCAAACATTCTGTCGAGGATGAAACGGTTTCGCGTAGGAATAAGAGCGTTATTATCAGAAGCATTCTTCCACATCAGCCTTATATCAATGCACGGCCGATCGTTATTTATACACAACGTACATACAACGGCGTATGAGGGCGCGTCACTAATCTGCTCTCTTCTTGTACCTACGTTAGCAGGTATTTTATAACGATCTTCACACCACTTATCAACTATCACAAAGATTCTATTCATCTCCTCGATACTTAAATAAACCCGTTTGTTTGTCGGTCTACATTCCGTTTCCAGTACATAGCTAATGGTACCGGAATTACGCCTGAACACGCGCAACGATTTCGTCACGGACACATCGTACGAGGCGTTGAGAATGCTGCTCAAAGGAAGTTCCATCGTATTCGAGGAGCGCACGTCTACTCGGTTCAAGCTCTGAGATAACTATGAGCCGTGTGAGGCACAGGCAGGAACGGTTCGACGGGCGGCTGACTCGATGATACGTGAATGGGCATGTTCGTACGACTCGAATTGTTGCACATATTTGTTTTTCCGTTTCGTCACTACCAGCCTACGCACTTTGGATAAGAACTAGGCGCTAATCATCTCCACACTCCGGCGCACTATTTGAGAGGAACATATGCTCATATTTTTCCTTTCTACCCATCAAACGATACTCGTCTCTAAAATCTGTTAAAAACTCACGCATGGCACTAGCCACAACCTCACTATGAACCTCATCATGATATACGTTAATATAGTGATAAAAACACCTAAGATTGTCCATGATCACGAGATTCACATTTTCAGACGTAGGGTATGAGTAATCGACATGGTGTAGCATGACGTAATACCGCTTGTCACACCACCCATCCACAAGGCTCATTATCCATACCTGCTGCTTCTCTTCTGCACGCGTTGTTTCTTTTACTTCACGGTGTATGTGAGACTTTATAAAGTTTAGCCCTGCAGCATACTTCAGCACATCGTCTGTGCAACGAAAGCCTTCAACAGTCTCACCAGAACATCCGTAGAGTATTTGTACATCTTGGAACTTCGCACAATCCAATGTGGTTTTAAAAGAGGCATAGGAGGGGGGAATAGGAAGTTTTTCGGTATCCACCACATCCTCACACTTTACTGAATACCATTTCATAAACGTTGTGCAAGCAATATTAAAGGTAGCCATTTCAATATACGTCTGATCTGAATACACGTCTGATCTCTCGGGCTTACTGCGGTCGACTGACCACGCAGGGACTCCCAGATAGTAGCATGACTCACGCAGTGGGCGGAGCTTAGAACTTTCACCTACACACACACACACACACACACACACACACACACACACACACACAAAGGAGAAAGTGAAACGCTATTTGATTTATTGAGATATTCATATATTTACAAATACGATTCGAGATATTCAAGTATATATATATATATATATATTTACAAATAGATACGATTATATACAAGACGTGTGAGTTAGAAGCATCATTGGTATCCAAAGGGTACGGTATCATAGGTGCCAGGTAACTGGTAACGTTTCCTATAGGTGTTACGGCACACCATCGTACCCCTAAGTTCCTTCACGCCTCCCAGCTTCTGCGCCCGAAAATTGTGGGTGCCTACAATTAGTTGGTGAGGTTCCAAACATACTAGATCCTTCAACGACTCAAAGTTAACAACCTCCCGATTCGCATGGTTGAGCGTAATACCCTTTGCCTTCACGATATATTTCATTTCATCCCCTACCCTGACCCGTACCCCATAAGTCTTAGGTCCTGTTGAGATAAAAGAGTCGGCCCCCATACTCATCCTTGATCTCATCAGTGAGCTCGCCGAGGAACTCCCCAATAGCGGGCATGTAATCACCCTCCCTCTCTGTGAATATCACGCTATCTGTATCGGCATACAATACTCTCCGCCCAAGAGAATGCAATAGACCCCAAAGTTTTATACGGGCGTAGGCTGTTGTGAAGCTCGCCACAGGTATGTTTGTAACCCTTGAGGTATCTGTGGCAAATTCAGTGTTGTTGTACTTTATTACGTAAGTATTACCTACATTCACGATCTCCATGACCTCTTTATCGGGGGCATTGGCATAATCCCAGACATCGCTATAACTTTGTGCCAAATGAATGTTCCCTCTGCCGGTATTCTGCGCAAATTTTCCCCATAGACTGTTTAGACACAATTTTGCACTAAAGCGCTTGCCAGGATTCTTTACAATTTGGACACGATCAAGTTGTATACCTTCGCGGTCGCGGTAACGTTGAATATAGGCAGACTTTTCATCTTCGGTATCAACTCCTCGCGGATACCCTGATGCTTCAACCTTATCCTTCAAAAAGGCGTTTATATATGGTGTGAAAAGGTTGGGGAGCTTCTGAAACCTCCACACCTCGTGTATCTTCAGTATTCTATAACCATGGCGTACGGCTAGGGCCAGCTCAGGACTTGTATATACGCCTCTGATCTTACGCTGGTGGGGTATATGGTTACATTCGCCGTTATCCTCTTCCGCGCACTTCACGCACAGGGGAAACATGAGCTTGTCGTCGATAACGACAGGTAAGATCGGCATCCATAAATTGCGTGGGGGGAGTACGTCTACGAAAGAGAGCCCAAAGTAATGATCATTCAAATTTTTTGAAAATTCATTGATGGATGGTAGGCTAGGCCCCACCAGTTTCTCAGGAGCGCCCACGGGGTACGGATGCTCTTCATCACGTATGGGTATAAAGAACAGAAATCGTAGTAATGGAGCTTCACGCCCTCCGTAGGTGGGAAGTATAGTCTGAAAGGATTTGTACGTCCTCCAAACAAGCTATCACCACATTTGAGAGGATCCAGCACCATTGAACGCTTGATCGTTTTTATTTCCTCACGGTATACATCGTCTGTCTCCATCCGTGCATCATATTCATGCTCCCACAAGACTTTGTGAGTGAACTGTGATCCTATAAGTTGATCGCGGGTGCGGGTCGATGCAAGACAGTCGGCAGGAGACCTACCGTTGATATCTCCGGTGACTCCGCACTCAGGACGGGGGCATCCATGCCACCAGCAACCGTTAAAGGAGTACACAGTCTTCACACCAGTGACACGGTTTTCACTTAACCCATCAACCCAAAAAACACGTCCATTAATCTTAATGGGTACTTCACCCGTGTTGCGGGCGTGCTTTATGTATACACCTGTTTGTTGCTGCAGGTGTATGAGCCAGTAAATAGCCTTGTGTCCGTAACTGCGGGGGTTGTTTCGGTGAATAATGGCTAAGGTGTCTTTAGGCATGAAGTTATTCTTGAACACCGTAAAACATAATGATGCGATGGTGGTTGCGACTTGCAGTGGATCGCATTTGAAACGGGCTATGTACATACTTCTAAAGGCCTGGAAACATACTCTAAGCACGCGCACATCATTCACGCAATAACGCTCACATTCATCAGCTATATTATAAGGGTTACTTTCATTAAAACTGTCGTAGTATCGATCAAAGTCTTCACGTTCATCCATGCAGTCAAAATAATGTTTGGGGGGTGGTGGGCCTACGTAGTTTAAAGTCTCGCTGGTGAGGAAAGTGTATGGGAAGTATCCTTTGGAAACTTCAGCTGCTACTCCCATCACCTTGGGTAGCTTTGCTAATTTACAAGGTGTGAATAATAAAGTATCTTTAAATTGTACATTGCCTCTTATCTGCATCTGTATTAATTTGTTGCCTCTTTTCAATGGATCACCTGTAAATATCTCAGAGGATTCGTGTTCAAGCAACTCCTTATAAAGGAACTGCGTGTCAAACTTTGCCCCGTTATGGGCGAGAATATACACAGTCATTTTTTTGAACTTGTCGGCTAACTTGACAATATAGGACACAAATAGTTTCACAGGACTATCGCTGACATTCGTTTTAAAAACGTTTGTCCGTTTACCGCATTTGGGGCACTCGTCACATTCGATACCCATACACTCATCACAGATGGTCTGGCTCACAAGTAAATGTGGAATTACCTCTTTGGTTTCAGCGTTCGTATATGTTTCTATATCGTAGTACACAGTTATACAAGGGTTATTTTTAGGCTTAGCATCTTTCATATAACACACATGCTTTACTCCATCCGCCTTATATTCCTCCTGGCATGTAGGACAGTGAATTACGTCGCACTTGTGCTTAAATTTTCCCCAATTATCCATTGTGTGAAACATACCACATTCACAGATTCTCATTTTCCTGCACGTACCAATTGATTTATGGAGATCAAAGCAGCTATTATTGAAAAATGTGCGTCTACACACATCACAGTCTCTCTTCTCAACTACACGGCTTTCACATTTGGTGCTTTTACACTGCTCACATACCATGTGACATTCTTTACAATGTCTCACTATATCATCCGCAAACTCGAGGCACCCCTTACACAAATCATGATGTCTCCCATATTTTCGACTTTTGTCATAACTCGCGTAAAGCCCCCTTATATTACGGATGGGGAGATACGTTGTCCTGACAATCCTAAAATAAGTAGGGGCCTTGTACGATCTCTCACACAGCTTTTAAAAACATACACAGTCCGGCGGCGATCATCCAAACCAAATATAACTATGCGCACATTCATTTCCTGTTCTACCTTTCTCAGCTCTTCAGGACCCATATTACAGTCAAATTCAAGTTCACAGTCTACAGCTAGTTTACGGGCACGCTCAACGATCGTAGGCAGCCAAATTTTTTGAGTCCGTGTATTTTGTACAGTAAACATACGTGCTAAGAGTACTGCTATAAAGCCGCAACCACGATCGACGTTTATATGCCTTCGGTAAATAGTTGGAGAATTGAAGTTAAGAGTGTACGGTATGGCACTATGACCCGCAACACGGAATACACGGTCAATATTTACCGTGAAGTTGTCCATATTGAAGGCTATACTACTTTGGACGGCTTGCATTATACGCCCTAATATATATTCTACATCTTCAGCAGCCAAACGTCTAAACGGTACTATCACCCAATAATCGTCTACATCACCGTCATCTGACCCGAACCCAAAGGACAGACTCGTCCTGACCTCACGCTCGTCGCGATTCTGAAGAGCAAACTCTATAATATGCTGTACTACCCTGCGTATCCCGCGCTCAATTCCATTGCTATACAGGGCTCTAGGGTCGACCCTGACTCTATACCGATTTCTAGTCAAGGGGGGGGTGGGGGCTGCGGATCGCACTAACTCGAACGTAATAACATCCTCAACAGAACGGGGGGCGGAATTAGTGGTATATTAGGCTGCTGCTGATGGGGGCCCTGTTGCGTAGGAGGGTTGGGGATCTATTATTGTAGACTTAACAGAACGGGGGGCGGAATAAGGGGGTATATTAGGTGCTGCTGCTGGGGAGGTTGTTGCGTAAGAGGTTGAGGGTTGGGGGTCTGCTGCAACAGGTACGTATTTCGGTCGCTTTATACCTGATGTGGGGTTCTCATACCTCCGCTTTGGACGTGCAACCTGTATCGCTGGTGAGGGTTCAGGGGAGGAGATCACAACTACACTGTCATCGTCATCCGTAATGATAGGGTGCTCTACCTCATCGTCGGTTCTGTGGGAGAAGAAATATAAGGATCAGCACTCAAAATTTGTAATATTTTGTAAATGACCCACTTAGGAGTGTGACGTGTTAGAAATGGACTCTGTAGAAAAATTCAGATTCACGAGCCCATCCACATGTATTAT
Source organism: Bathynomus jamesi (assembly GCA_023014485.1). Lineage (NCBI taxonomy): Eukaryota > Metazoa > Arthropoda > Malacostraca > Isopoda > Cirolanidae > Bathynomus > Bathynomus jamesi. Next base: position 7,698 of record JAJOZX010000608.1, read on the forward strand.
ATCTGGACCTACAGGATGTGGTAAAACTGTGTTTATGCTTAAAATCATTAAAGAAAAGGGCGAGATGTTCTCGAAATTTGTGCATAAAGTTATATGGTGCTATTCGACGTATCAATCAGTGTTCAACGAGTACCAAGATGATATTTTGTTCCACAAAGGTGTATATGACGTTAATTCGCTAAAGGGAACTGAACATACAATCATTGTAATTGACGATCTCATGTTGGAGATGGATAAAACGTTTGCCGAGACATTTACAGTATACTCCCACCATCTTAACATAAGCGTGTTCTTCATCAATCAGAATCTATTTTTCAAAAATAGATACATGCGCGATGTGTCGTTAAATACGCAATATCTAGTCTTATTCGCGCAACGTAGAGATGTATCACAAATTGGGGTATTAGCCAATCAAATGTTCCCGAATCAGCGTAAGGAGTTTTTGGAAGTTTATAAAGAAGCTACAAGCACGCGTTACGGATATTTGCTTTGCGACCTTCATCCGCGAAACACGTTTAGAGTGCTTCTGCGAACGAATATATTTCCAAACGAGCCTGAAACGGTGTATATTCCAGAATGACAAAGAGACTAAAGAAATACCATGAATTAATAAAAATCTATCATCGACTGCCCCGGGCAATGCAGCAGATGTTTATTAAAAATATCGACGCCGACTTTTTAAAATGCATCTGTGAAATCTGTCTTAACGTTATAAATTGCAATGTATCAATGAAAACCCATCAGAAGGCTCGCCTACGCCGCTACAAGAACATAATACGTACACTCGCTCGTAAAAGTCAAACTGTAGCGAAGAAAAAACGAGTTATTGTGCAAACAGGAGGGTCATTTCTCCCCATCTTATTTTCAGTTTTGGGCCCTTTACTGACTAGATTAATATAATGAAGAAAGTGGTAGTGATTCCCCACGAGGTGTACGCTTCACTGCAAAGAGACACGGATCTAGATCCCCGTAAAAGCAGACTTAAAAGAATGGAAAGCGAATTGTTAGCCCTATTAAACAGTGAAAAAACACCTGATGAGAAAAGAATCTTATACCAAGAAGCTCTGCAGAAATTTCTTCACGAGTACGAAAATTATAAGAGCCCTACGGAGATTCCTGTGGTTATTAGGCACAGCACGGGGGACGATGGCGACATAGGACCTGTACCCGACGATACAGCTGATCAACCAAAAAGATTAGCCACACAACATATCGAACATGTATTAAAAAATACCCTCCCACTTACATTGAGGAGTAAAGGCTTAAGTCTTTATAATCTATTGAATGAGGATCCCGCCATACAATGGACCGATACAGGGGAGATCATTGTGGAAGGATCAAAGGTACAGGGATCGAATATCGTAGACATTGTCCATGATCTGGTGAGAAAGTGGGATAGGCCATCACCATCAGGATGGAAGCATATTAAAGCAAGACTACAACAAATAAATGTCCCTAAAACGTTGATAGGAAATCTGAACAGGTTAAAAGACTTGGAACACGCAACGTCTGTGGCACAATTGAAGACGCCGTCACCCCCTGCGGTAACACCTTTGAAGAGGAGCAAGAAGAGGTTAAACCAACCCTACCCACTGCCTCTAAAATACGCAAATGGCTAACGTATTAACTAAACGTTATTATGACATTTCTACCCCATCCTCTTACGGCGGCGTAGATAGACTGCACGTTTACGGAGTAGGAAAAAAAGATGTTGAAAGATTTTTGAGGGAGCAGGACGCTTATACGCTTCATAAGCCTGTGAGAAAAAGGTTTAAAACAGCCAAGACAACGGCTTCCTCGATTGATTCTATTTGGCAAGCAGATTTAACAGACATGCAAAGATATTCTGTGTATAACGATGGTTACCGCTACATTCTATTCATAATAGACGTATTCTCTAGATATCTGTGGCTAGTTCCTCTGAAAAATAAATCACCTGAAACAGTTGCTAAAGCCACCAAAACGCTAATGTTAAAAGAAAACAGGGTTCCTGGCTATTTTTGTACGGATATGGGGAAGGAGTTTATAGGCCGTGCTTTTCAGAATATGTTGACAGAGTTTAATATCAGCTATTACACAACCAATTCTATACATAAGGCTTCTTTAGCTGAAAGAGTTCAGCGCACCATAAAGGAACGCATGCACCGTTATTTTACACATAAAAACACATACAGATTTCTAGACATTCTGGAACCATTGGCATCATCCTACAACCGCTCACACCATCGCACGATTGGGGCAACACCTAACGAAGTTTTAGAAAGAGGTACGCTCCCGAGAAGAGATGGACACCACCACCACCACCACCACCACACTCTGTGCGCTTCAAAATCAATGATTATGTAAGGCTGTCGCGTTCGGGGAATAAATTCGCAAAGGGTTTTGAGCAAGGATGGACACGCGAGATTTTTAAAGTTAGGGCTGTGAGACCTAAAGGTGTGATAATGATGTATTACATTGAAGATTTGAATGGGGAAGAAATCTCAGGAGGCTTTTACCGCGAGGAATTGCAGAAAGTTGCGTTTAATTTAGAAAAAAATGTGTTTAAAATTGAGAAAATTTTAGGAAGCAAAGGTTCAGGAAGGAGAAAAATGTACCTGGTGAAATGGCTAGGGTACCCAGAAAGCTTCAACACCTATATAAAAGCTGATGCAATAATGAAGCTTAAATAGTATGCAACATGGCTCCTAACCATTTCTACGTCACACTCCCGTCCTCCTCGTCCCTGTCTGTACACCCTAACAACACGCTAGCCAACTTTGTAACAGAACTCCATGGGCACATTGAATTGGGTCGTGATTCGTATGAGGTGGGGATATGCGAAATTCAGCTGGACACCGTCTTTTTAAATATTGAACATGAAGAAACCGTTTTTACGATTCTTAGAGACATTGACGAGTGTGAAAAAGCTGGGGTAGCTATGGATGAAACTATGCGCATCGCTTGGACTAAGATTGCACGGTATTACAGTACAGAAGTAAGACTAGGGCCGGGTCAATATGGTTCGGCCGAGGATGTTGTGAGAGGCTTAAACGTAAGTTTAAGAAACTCAAACCTTACGAATGATTTAGTATATGAAATCGTAAACAACCCTGCACATACACTAATCCTAAAATCAAAGACTAACAGATGTCTTAAAGAACATAGAAAGTTCAAAATTCTAACCAACGGCCGATATAGCGCAGCCTTCCAAAGAGACACATTTCACGAGACACAGTATAACTTGTCCAGATTAATGTATCAATTGAAGATGGAGAAATTGGCTGAAAGGTCCCCAGACATGTGCTATATTTACAGTAATATAGTGGAGCACCAGTTTGTTGGGGATACCCAGGCACGCCTGCTGCGCATTGCTCACATCCCCAACCATAGAGGAAGGAGTTTGAGTATTACATATGACAGACCCCATTATGTGAATGTCGCAACTAATTTAATAACCAATATCACAATATATATAAGAACGATTGAGGGCGAAAACTTCCCATTCGGTAACGGGAGCTTAACAGTGAAGCTACACTTTCGACGCACTGAGTTATAATGGATAGAAAGCCTTTCACCGTCTATCGAGGGATGCGATACCAGCGCGGTAGTGGACTTGGATCCATTTTTTCATCCATACTACGTACGGCTGTTCCTTTGCTGAAGAGGGGTGCCAGATACCTTGGAAGGAAAGCGCTACAATCAGGCCTTAACACTGCAGAAGACATATTGGCCGGGGCTAAACCTAAAGAAGCCCTAAAAAAACATTTAAAGCGTACACGGAACGAAATCATCAAAGATGCAAAGAGAAAAATGCGTGGTGGCGGGAAGAAGAGGGCTCCCCGGAAGAAGAAGAAGGGGTCACGTGGTATTAAACGTAAAAGGCTATCAAAAAAGAAATGCTGTAAGCGAATGAAACCTATGGTTGACCACTTTTTTGACTGATATAAGCTAAGGATATTGATCTCATGAATCATAGTTTGTTTACCACTTGTCGAGAGAGGAGTCACTATTTCGCCATGGCACGCTTCATCCACCCATGTAGTTCACAATGCTGTAAGTCGGAGCTGTCCTTTTTTGAGCTCCCGCCAACCCAAGTTTCTATTGAGCACAGTGACTTTATTACAATTAACCCTTTAAACACAATTAGTTCCCCGAGTGCACCTATAGAATTCGTGATACCCAGCTCAGGTCCTTACTTTTTTGATCCAAGCTGTGTGCACATGTACGCTAAGCTACGTATAGCCCATTCTGATGGAACGGCCTGCGATGACAAATATGCTGTATACCCTGAAACAAACTTTCTGCACGCCATATTCAACCAGTGTGACGTATATTTAAATCAGACCAACATATCGGCAGGCACGGGGTACTATCATCTACGAGCCTATTTGGAAAATGTCCTCAACTTTTCCAAAGAAGCGAAGGCTACCTTTTTAAGTGCGGAGGGATATTATCAAACTAAAGATGAAAATAGTATAAAGGACAAATTTAAAAATTCTAAAAAGAAAATATACGAGTGTTTTGGACGGTTGCACACAGATTTCACTTTCCAGGAGAAGTTGCTTGTGAACGGGGTGGATATGAAAATAAAGCTCACCCGCACGAGTCCTGAGATCTGCTTAAATCTGGATGCGAATCAAGAAGAGGGCGCAAAGTCCGTTGTGGTTCACATTATGGACACATACCTCCGCGTACGGCGAGTGAAATTAAGTTCACCAAAACAACTAGAAATTGAGAAAAATTTACTAAACGCTACAGTGAAATATCCTATTAACAGAGTGCAGATCAAACTATATACGGTTCCTGCAGGGTTGGCATCGAAGCAGATAGAAAACATTGCCCTGGGAAATCTTCCTAAAAGGATATTAATCGGCATGCAGGACCACGCTTCGGTGAATGGAAAATATAAAAAGAGTGCCTTTAAATTCGAGAATTTCGGACTTAAAAATATAACTCTATACGTTAATGGCACTGCTTTGGGTGGAACAATGGGTACGGACTATTCATCAGACGCTGTGTTACCTCTTTGTGCCAGAGCCTATAGTAATCTGACCCATATTGCAGGTGATTGTGATGAGCTTGGTAATGGGGTAACGCAGGAAGAATTCATTGATCAATTTAACCTTTATCCGTTTGACATTACACCTGACTTATCTGCTAGCGTAAATACCCATTTAACACCACAGCAGAGCGGTAACATCTCAGTGCGGCTGGAATTCGCCAAGCCTATAGACGCTCCTATTAGTGTACTAGTATATCTCGAATCGCAAGCCCTAATAGAAGTAGATAGATTTAGAAGCGTTATCACTGACTTTTAAAATGGATGCTAATACACTTCAGAAAGTAATGGAGCGAGTCACACGTTCCAAATTTATCGGCGTGTTTGCGAAGAATGAAACATTGAGTTTGCCAAGTACGCGAGAATGCGGTAGTCTTATTGTGAACACAGACATCATCGGTAATGAAGGGATTCACTGGATCGCTGTCTATTTTAAAAATAGACAGCGCCTGTACTATTTTGATTCACTCGGTACTCAACCCTGGAGTGACCCTATTATTGTAAAATTTCTCGCTCAGTTACATATTCCCGAAGTTGTATGGAACCCATTTCGTATGCAGGGATATTTTACTAATGTTTGCGGAATGTACTGTGTCTCATTTCTCATGCATATGTCAAATGATAAAGAATTTATAAATTTTTTAAATTTATTTGACCCGTGTCACACTCACCGAAACGATGAAATGGTATGCAGACAGATAAAAAACCGTTTTCCAATTGTACGTACTCGTTGTATATTATAATGTTTTTGTTCGTATATTTGTATATTCGTTTATTGTACTGATTTCTTTCATTTAATAAATTTATGAAAATATATTGCGTCTTCTTATCCCAAAAAGATCGAAAAACACTTACATTATTTGACATTGTTGACTGATTAGTATATCATCCGTATTCCCTTCAAAAGATTGTATAACTCGTGTCAAATCCTCATCGGACCTTAAAGGAAAACATATACAGAGTATACAGACAGACAGATCCCCATTATGTGAAGATATCTTTGGTTCGAGGAGTGAACGCCATAAAAATTTCGATTTTAGCATAATGGGGAAATAACATTGATTGACATTTTTGACTAGTATCTATTTGACGAAATACTACAACTCTCCATATATATAAAATCGAATTATGGACACTTACATTTCTATGGTAGTCCCTTGCGTCGGATTGTAAGGAGCGTCACTGCAAATATCTTCTACGGTTTGCGTCGAAAATAGTTCGCCACAATCAGCGCATTGAAAAGACTAATTGTGGTTAATGCTGCAGTATCACGTTCTTCATACAAGTCTGGGGAGACGTACAGGTCCATGGTGGAGGATGTGTGACACTGCTGACTGATCAGTATATCATCCGTATTCCCTTCAAAAGATTGTATAACTCGTGTCAAATCCTCATCGGACCTTAAAGGAAAACATATACAGACAGACAGACAGACAGATCTCCATTATGTGAAGATATCTTTGGTTCGATTACCAATTTCGATTTTAGCATGATGGGGAAATAACATTGATTGACATTTTTGACTAGTATCTATTTGACGAAATACTACAACTCTCCGTATATATATATAAAATTCTAATTATGGACACTTACATTTCTATGGTAGTCCCTTGCGTCGGATTGTAAGGAGCGTCACTGCAAATATCTTCTACGGTTTGCGTCGAAAATAGTTCGCCACAATCAGCGCATTGAAAAGACTAATTGTGGTTAATGCTGCAGTATCACGTTCTTCATACAAGTCTGGGGAGACGTACAGGTCCATGGTTGATTATTCACTGATGCGAAAATAGCTACTGTTACTCCCAACTGAAAATATCCCCTTTTATATGCACATTCGCCAAGCTCCGCCCAAAAGACCAGATGTCGTCGTGATTGGCTGCCGATGTAGCTGGGTGGAGCTATGACGTGTACCAATCCGCTATAACGAGACCGGACGAGTAACATATATATAAAATCGAATTATAGGCACTTACATTTCTATGGTAGTCCCTTATATTATATTTTTTACTTACAAATTATTAGTATTGTTTGTTAACATAATTGTTAACTTATTTTATAATAAAGAAATTATATCCTAATTATATTTTAAAAAGAACATTCGGTTTCAACGTTAAGCTGTGGTCTAAGGCGGCGTGGCATGAATAAATACTAAAATAAAATTAAATGTTAAAAATCTTTATTCATACGTTATTAAAAGTTAAAAATCTTTATTAATAAAACAGGATAGAAGCATATGAAAGTCAAGGTAAACTATAGTTGTAAATTATAGTTAGGTTATACGATGTTTTTCGGGCATACTACTGCCTCGGGTTAAATGATCCTGTTATTTTAAATCACGTATTTGAAAGAGTTAATCATTATTGCTACATAGAAAAAATCGTGCATTACGATGTTTTTCGGATATACTACTGCCTCGGGTCAAATGGTCCTGTTATTTTAAATCACGTATTAACGACACATCGCGCTCATTTCCATTGCTATATATGGCTCTAGGATCGGCCCTGACGAGATGTATTTCGTAGGTTAGGTTAGGTCTCTTACATATAAAAGTCCATGTGGTAGAGTAAGCAACGAACCCCATCGACGAGATGTATTTCTGAACCCATGTTAAACTGGAGGTCTAATTTACGAGCGAGTGCACGTTCTTGTAATGCCGTAGGCGAGAAAGAGTTAATTAGTATTGCTACATAGAAAATCGTGCAGTTTTTTTCGATTATTATTTATTGAACAAAACTCTCGCTCTCTTCTATATATATATATATATATATATATATATATATATATATATATATAATATATATATATATATATAGAAAGAGTGGTCTGGAAGGAAGTTTACCAATGATTAAATTCCCTTTGCGAGTGACCCGTTGCCCGCGTCGGGCTAACCTTTGTTAGCTTCCGCCCGAATTGTTCATTCTGACGAAGGTCAAGCTTTTCACTCCACCTTAGACCTACAGTTTAACGTGGATTCCGAACCACGACCCATCAGTAGCCCAGCGTCTTGACCACTAGGCCTCCTAGGGTACCCATTTATCTACCAACCACTTTCTTTATTGTGTGGAACAGCTGGGTTTTGCTGCGCGCCGGCTGCCGTCGGGTCTCGAACCCTGGGCCGATGGATTCGTAGTCCGCCGCTACGCTAACCACTACACCACCGAGGCGGTATTTGTCATTACTTACTCGGACTATAGTGGATTTAATTATCCCAGAAGAGTTCCATGCACGGTCTGTGTGTAGCATATATATATATATATATATATATATATATATATATATATATATTGTGTGTACGTTTTTCCCTTGACCTTCGTCAGAATGAACAATTCGGGCGGAAGCTAACCAAAGGTTATCCAAAGGGTATATATATATATATATATATATATATATATATATATATTATTATTATTATTTCTACAATGAAACGGGGTCGGGCCGAAGAACGGGTGAGAGATCTCCCCCCAATATATATATATATATATATATATATATATCATTATATTTCTATATGACACCATACAAATTACGCGTAAATATTTTCATTGTAGAAGTAATAAGAATGATAAAATTAATATCTGAAGTCAGTGGTGATTTCTGCTCGAATAGCTTGTAGAAGGATAATCCCTCGGGCCGAAAAAGGTCCCTAGAGACCTTTTTCGTTCGAATCGTGTCCCTAGAGACACGATTCGAACTGATTTAGCTTCTGCCTTTCATCGTGTGTGTGTGTGTGTGTGTGTGTGTGTGTGTGTGTGTGTGTGCGTGCGTGCATGAGTTGTTTATTATATATATATATATATATATATATATATATCAAGAGTGGTCTGGAAGGAGATGTTTCATAATTTTCTTTTCCGGACGTTTTTCCCACTGTTATTCGTGACTTAAATATTTATAATAAAAATAAAGTGTCTAAAAAAGTTATTTAATAAGCAGAATTAATTGGATTCATTGTAGAAGTAATTATAATGGCAATATTAATATTTGGAACATTGAGTACTTATCGAGCTGTCTTTAAGAAAGGTCTCTCGCAAGCAGATTTTCTCCGAAACCAACCTCGCTATAGTGGACTGTGTTTTGGGGAAATCCAGCTTTCTTCGTTTCTTTTAATTTCGTTTTTTCATTTTTTTCGTCGCAGGAATGAGGCTATATGTTTCATAAGTTTTCATCTCGTTTGGTGGAATTGTATCGTAAATTATCGTATTTCGAATTGTATCGTAAATGATCATTTCGTTTCGTTATTCGTGAGGGCTGAATTATGGATAACTATGTTATTTGTTTCGTTCATCTTCAAGTTTAATGAAGCTGTATTTAAATGAAGTTTCAATTAATTGGTTTTACTGTTATTTAGGAAAATTTATATTGGGAGCAAACGTTACAATAATAACAAGCTTATGTCGATATAGTTACCCATTGAATTGGAACTCTTTATTCACGTTTGCTATTATTTATTGAATGGTGGATAATTAGTTGGGTAACCCTTATAAAAATTCGTTTTCTGTCTAACGATTTATTTATTGGGTAACTTTACTAATTCTATTAACGCGTAATGAAAGAGGCGCTTGTGTTATTTTATACGGTTGAATCTTGTATAACCATATAAATATATATTGTGGTATTTTATATGATTCATTAGTTTATTATATATACAAGTACATTGGAATAACAGCCGTCATATATGTGTTACACGATTAATGGGACACATGGCGCTATCTGGAATACCTTGCGCTATCTGGCAACTCAGCCAGAATAGAGGATTATAAAAGATCGCGAAGCTGGTGAAGATCCATTCCCCCCTCGGCTCCGGCCGAGTAAGGAGCTCTGCTCCTTCTATTTCTGGCCCTTTGGTAAACCCCTTAGTGGCCTCTTAGGTTAGGGAAACGAAAATAAATTGGGGGAGAACTCGACTCTGTCCTTCAGGTGTCTCTCTCCCTCCTTCAGCTCTCTCTCTCTCTCTCCTGCATGTATCTTCCTCCTTCAGGCGTCTCTCTCTCTCTCCTGCATGTTTGCCTCCAGCATGTGTACTGCATGTGTACTCCTGCATGTGTGCGTATGTGTGTACCTCCAGCATGTGTACCTAATGCATGTGTACTCCTGCATGTATACGTATGTGTGTACCTCCAGCATGTGTACTCCTGCATGTGTACCTATCCTCTCTTCTTCAGGCGTCTCTCTCTCTCTTCTTCAGGCGTCTCTCCCTCCTACAGGCATCTCTCTCTTCTTCAGGCGTCTCTCTCTCTCTCTCTCCTTCAGGCGTCTCTCTCTCACCTTGGCTCAGCCAACTGGCTGATTCTGGCTGATTAGGAGCCTATAAAACAACGCCAGCCCGGCTGGAAGTCTTAGTGTGCACTTGGCTCCTGCCAGGTGAACACCTCTCCTCCTTTCTCTCCTCCTCCTTTCTCTTGGGGATAACGCCGCCTCCAAGTTTTCCCCCACCCCCCTTTTGCAACAACCCCTTTGCAACAACCCCTCCCCATTTGCAACATTACATACTAACCTGCAACATTCCTGCACTCTCCCCTTTTGCGGCTATACTACTCTAACCTAACCTAAACGAAGAGATTTCGAAAAAAAAAATCGTTAAACTAACGAAAATATCATGACATAACCTAACCAATCGTCAAGGGTGTACAGTTGACCTAATCGGGCATTCAGTTGACCTAACCGGGGATTCGGTTGACCTAACTGAGCATTCAGTTGATCCAACCGGGCATTCAGTTGACCTAACTGGGCATTCAATTGACCTAACTTTGATATATTATACCTAACCAATCATCATACTACCGAATGCTAACATAAAAAATTATGAACTCGAGGTGGGGCTATTTTGCGGCGCTAACTGTAGGTATTGCTCACAGTAGGATTGGGAAAAATGTTTTCGGAGGAAAACGTTTATGAAAGCTAGATTAACACTTGCCGGAATGTGTGACTTCGCTAGCCACGTGCCCTTGAAGAGATATATTGAGCCCGTAAATTTGCACGGAAACAAACTCTTCTGCTTGTTTTGGGGAAATTTGCGTTTACACACGAAAACGTCTCGATCACTACGGAAATAAAGGGGCTGGGAACACTCTGGACAGTTTCGCGTACGGGGAACGACACCGTGTTCTTGAAAAATGTGAACTGCTCGTGAATCGTCTACTAAAATTTTCAACACTTCAACGTAGCCTAGGTCACAACTTTCACAAATCTCACTGCACATGTTTACGGGAAAAATTAAAAAAGAAAGAAAGACCTCAGCTGTATCAAAGGCCGAGGTTTTTCCGTGACTAAACGGTCGAAAAAAAAATTTATAAGTTCTTTAAAATTCCTAATTAGCTGTCATTGGTTCATTAAGGCGTGGTTGTTTTTGAGTGTTTAATAGCCAACTATTGGTTAAAAAAACGTGCACTGTGATTGGTTGTCCACACATTTCCAGAAAATTGTCTGAGAGTGAGGATGTCTTATGCCTGCTGGCAGGTCACGAAACAAAAAAATGGTGAAAACTGAAAAACTCAATAATTTCGTTAATTTGAATTGCGGGGAGTCTGGCTTTCAACAAATTTATTCTATTGCTGTATACTACCGAATGCTAACATCAAAAATTATGAACTCGAGGTGGGGCTATTTGCTGCATATTAACCTTTTATTTATTGAACAGCAAATGAACAACAAACAGACTAACAATTGAAATTATACATTAATACAAAGATAATTTTATATTAATATAAGAGTGACGAGTTATATGCATATAGGCCTAAGTAGTGGAAATGTTTATACACGAAAATGAATTAATTTCTTTCAAGAGTACGTTCAGAGCGTCATATGTCTTTATACAAAATGAATGAAGACTGAGGAAAGTAGGAGCACTTTTGTATAGGCTGGTCTCTTTTTGGGGTTTTCCGATGGTTTTCCTTCTAAATTTTAATGGTTTTCCAAATGGAAATTGGCCTGTTGTGGTTTTCGACTTCATGTAATTTGCTACGCTCTTGGAAAATGAAGCATCGTAACAAATTTACGAAGTATTGTCATAAACCTTACAGGCCTACAGTTTATGACATCGCTTATAGGGAATCCGTTCCCAGTTACCGAAAGGGAACGATACAGTAAACTCATTACCTGGAAGGAAAGCTAACTTTCCCATTCCGAGTCGTGACACGGCGTTCATTGGCAGAGGATGCTGCTGATGTTGCAATAGCGGGTGCAGGGTGGGACTGCTACTGCGCATCGTGGAGGAGAAGAGTTAAATTTTCGTGAGAAAATTGTCGACGGAAGAGGAATAAAACTCTTCGGGTGTGGAGGGGTGTGTATCCTCAGGTGAGAGGTGAGGGTCTTTGGGTTGGTTGGGGTCGTTCTAAATGTATGCCGGTTAAATCGGTCGATTGACAATACATCTTTGCGGCCTGCACGACTGAGGATGAAAGTTTTATCACCCCGTTGCAACATCTCTATGATGGGCCATTTACAGTAAATGTTGTACAGTAAATGTAGAGTAAATTTACAGTAAATGATATTGCAACGAGAGCTGAATTGTATCGTTTCGGAAAAAAAAATGAGAGCAGGTAGTAAAATCGGAGGGGACATAAGATCGATGATTGTTTGGCTAGCTAAGTAGCCCACACATAGTAGCCCTCAAAACGTCGGCGAAGGTGTTTCCATCAATGGAAGAATCCGCTCCTGACAAAGGAAAAACTCCCCTTACCGTACACCAACTCAACTGTGGTGCATTTGAGATCGGATTTGAGTATGGTACGACTTTCGAGCAGTACCCGAGGGAGTGCGTAGCGTAGTAGCTAGCACCCTCACCTTCTACTCAAGAGGTGGTGTGTTCGAATTCTGGGGGTAATTTTGTACATATATATATATATATATATATATATATATAAAATCATCGATGCATTCCTTAGTTTAAATGGAAGTATGAAGAGTCAAACATATTTTCACACAGAGCTCATTCCACTCGTACGCCCATTTCAGGGCAAGAGCAGCTCACAGCAGCATTGCCAAGCCAAGCAAAGAACATCCATATCTGTATTCAACTTATTGTAATTTTCGTTAGTTTGTATTGCAGACACCCCAAGTTATCATCAGTCCTGGTGCATGATTCTCTAGGAACAAGATGCACAACAGCAGAAATTTACCTGTATTGATCATATATATGAATATATATAAACATATTAAATGTCTAAATGGCTGTGTATCATTTTTCTAATCGTTACTTAAATATAAACATGCCGTTTTCCTAAATAAAAAAAACCCAGACTCGGTGCATTGATATTTAAATACTTAAACAGTGCTTACAAACTGTGTTTAGAGTCTAAATATTTATGATTAGGTTGTAAATGATGGTGTTTTAGAGATGATGCCTCTAATTATTGCGTTTTGGAGTAACACATATGTGTGGTTTAACTTTACACATGTTTAGATTGTTTTTACCATGCAAATTCTAAACTCTGTTTTTACAGTGCACATTGTGTGAAAATTTCATAATCTATCTTTAGTTTTGAGATATCAAGTACAGGAATACCCCGCTTTACGATGCTTCGTTTACGAAACCCCGGGTTTACGAAATTGTATTTGCGCTAAAAAAAAATTAAATGGAGAAATATAAAAGACAAAAATAAAATGCGTACGTCGCGCATACCACAATCTAATATTCTGCATTACAGCAGTGCTTAGTTAGCTCGATTTTAAGACAAAAATAATATGCTTACGTCGCGCATACCATACTGTACTGTACTCTATCACGTATTCTGCATTACAGCGGTGCCAAGTTAGCTCCCTTTTAGCTCACTTTGCACTGTGGCAACGCAGCTGTTGTCAGTTTATATGTGCGCTTTGACAAGAGAGTTTGTGCTTTATTCACTCTCGCGCACGCTAAGTGTTTCACTGATATTCTTTTCGTACATTGCAATTACAGTACCCATCATCAATTATGCCAAAACGAAAGAGTGATAGTAAAGACTGTGACGTTAATCAGAAGAAACGAATCCAAAAGCATGTCTACTGACGCATCTATTAATGAAAACTAAATTTGCATATGTAATGTTTTGTACTATTTCTTTGTTCATTGCTTACATTTTTATTGTATTTCTTTGTTCATTACTTTCGTTTGTATTATTTCTTTGTTCATTGCTTTCATTTCTATGTTAATAAACATTTTTTTCTGCAAAATTTGCTGTTTTATAACCTTTTTTTTTCGATTTTTTAAGAAAAAAACGTAACCCAAAATATAACATTATATGTATGGGAAATAATGCTCTGCTTTACGAACACCTGCTTTACGAACGGGCGCTAGGAACGGAATAATTCGTAAAGTGGGTATTCCTGTAGTGCAAAATATACGACGGTTTTGTGGATAAGATAGTGTAATGTAAGGTAAGTTGATGTACGAATAATATATTCCGACTGTTCATAAATACAGGCCATTATATTAATAATAATAATAATAACAATAATAATAATGACAATAATAATAATAATAATTATTATTATTATTATTATTATTATTATTATTATTATTATTATTTATTATCCCAAATATGCCTATTTTATGTAAAATGAAATGCATTAAAACCCTTGTCTACTGCGCTTAACAACTTAGTAACTTTTTTCATCCTTTTATCAAAAAGCTACTTTCTTCAAGACTTTTTGGCAATAATATAATTCATACCCAAATTCATTTTTTATCGTCTCCTAAATAACTTTCTGAATAACACTTGTAATCCTACTCTTAACACGCCTTCGGTTCCGAAAGTACAGTATTTCAATTTCTTACTATGAATACCTAAGACACAAAATACAGTCAGACCTTCGCCGACTCCGTACCCACTTTACCCTCAAATCAATCTGCGACTCAGTTTTACAAGTCATCACAGCCTGAAAACGTATTTCAATCAAAAATAAAACCACCCACCCAGCTCTTGTCATTTTTGTTTATTCTTTTAATTGTACTCGTTGTAATAGAGTTACAATGGCAGAACTCGAGGTCAGTTGAAATTTACAAAAGACGAATAGTGAGGCATGTCCAGTCGCATCTTACTACCCCTTAACAAACTATCAAAATCAACCGTTCGAAATCCCAATCACTTTAAGATAGAGTATAGATACCTTCCATAATTCCCAACAAACCGACCTGCACATATTAGAATCACGGCCTCATTCTGCAGCCTAAACTTTATTTGAACGACTCTTTATCATCTATCGCATTGACTCTGACTTTATAAATAATAATATTGAATTTGCTGATTCTTTCAAGCTTATCTTCGGCCTTTAATTTAATTGTTATTGTAAAAAAAACATTTCAACGTAAATATTACCGTAGTATCATGTTCACGTTTTATTTTGAACAATGTACACCCTATTTGAAAATTCCCTGTTTTAATTTTTATGTTATATGATGTTAACCTATTAATAATTCTAGTCTTGATCTGAACTTTGTTAATCGAGTTATCATTTTAATTCTGTTTGCACTTATTTTATTTTTATTTTTGATGATGTTAAAATACGAAACGTTTGGTATTCAACAAAGAATGCTAGAAGCGTTGGTTCTCCTTTTCATCATAAAGGATGGTGATTCGTGTCCCTTTTCATGAAATAAAAGCTCATAAAATTATTACGTTTGTCAACATTTTTTTCTAATAAGACCACACGTTAGGAATCAATTATATTTTAATGTTTCTTTTATTTATAAAAAAAATATATCAGATTAAAAAATGTACTTTAAATTTTATATAAAATATGTAAATATTTGTTCAAAATGGTCAAAATGAACCTCTAAAATTGGAGAGTCTCCAATTAAGGTGACAAGCTTGTGTTGTCGAGGGAACCATGTGATGTACTGAGATACCCTATAAAGGATACTATAACGGAAAACGAAATTATTTATATATATATATATATATATCGGTGGTGTAGTGGTTAGCGTCGCTGACTACGAATCCATCGGCCCGGGCTCGAAACCCGATCGACTGGTTATAATAAAGAAAGTGGTTGGTAGATAAATGGGTACCCTAAGTGGCCTAGTGGTTAAGACACTGGGCTGCTGATGGGGCGTGGTTCGGATTCCACGTTAAACTGTAGGTCTAAAGTGGAGTGAAAGCTTGACCTTCGTCAGAATGAACAAATCGGGCGGAAGATAACCAAAGGTTCCAAAGGTTCTAATATATATATATATATATATATATACACACTATACACGAGGGTTGATTAAAAAGTTCCTTATGGAAAGTGCAAAATGCCAGGCAAAATGAGCGTCGGGCTCGTGGATGCTGCATCACGACAATGCGCCCTCTCAGACAGCATTCTCCATAAGGGAATTCTTAATGAAGCACAACATTCCACTGGTTCCCCAACTACCGTATTATCACCGGATTTGGCACCCTGTGACTTTCTACTGTTCTCCAAGCTGAAAAACACCCTCAAGGGAAAAAGGTTTCAGGACGTACCACAGATCGAACAAAATGCGACACGAGAAGTGAAGAACATTGGCGTCAGACAGTGCTCATCACAGTTTTTCCAAACAGGATTCCAGTCTTGGGTTCAGAGGTGGCGCAAATGCATCGCGTGTGAAGGAGATTACTTTGAAAAGTAGTTTTGTGTAGAGCAGTAGTTGATGTACATACATGTGTACGTTGAACTTTCTCTTCATTCTAATAAAGAAGTTATCAGCCAACAGGCATTACTTTCGGTACGCCCCTCGTGTATATATATATATATATATATATAATATATATATATATATATATTATATATATATATAGGGTGAACCAAATGTAGGTGGACAGTAAATGATAACGTTTATTTTGAGAATACATATTTAATTTTTTTGTATACTATAACAAAATAAAATTTAAATAAATTTAGTTATAATTTAATATAATATAACACAAACACCATAGTTATAATGAACACCATAGTTATAATATAATATAACACAAACCGTATTCAACTTACTGTCCACCTACTTTTGGTTCACCGTGTATAGTAGGGGTGGTCAAAGAATAAATTTTTTTAATATATTACTCTACATGGCTGCTCCTGTTCCTATATCTATCAAACATCTCCATGCCAAATTTCAGCCTAATTGAATGATATTTACTGGTCGCTGATGAATGAATTCATTTTACTACTCATTTTCTAGTAGATTAATTTCTGGGTTAAAAAATGAAAAAACAAGGGCAAATACTAGTTTATTGTTTGAAAACAGATTAAATCTCAAAGAAAACAGCTTATTTTTTTTAGAAAACAGAATAACTCTTAAAGAAAACAGGTTAATTTTTAAAGAACAAAAATTATATGTTTGATAGAAAATTACATTTATCATTCGTTTATAATATACATCATTACTTAGATTAACGCTTCATCACTGACTCCTTCGAAGACGATGAGTAGTCTTGGCGATGTTTTGCTACTATCGGAGGATGAATTGTTTTTTTTCTTTATACTTCGTCAAAGAGGTATTATATGCCTGATAAGGGCGATACCCCTCTCCGGCGAATCATTGACAACTTTTAGGTTGATCGCTATGCGTCGAAACTCTTGAAAGCAATCATCCTCCGTCCAGGAATTGGGATCGGTCCTCAGGAAGGTATCCTCCGCTGCCTTCCTTCCTTCTTTCTTTAACAGATTGAAAACTCCCAAGGTTCTTTTGGTGACCATTTCATACAAATTCAAATCTTCAATGTTTCCTTCAAGCTTCACACGACGAGTAACAGTGGTATTCTCGTTACATTGGAGGTTTACGACCATCTTCCGTTTGGTCTCGGCATCGACTCGGGGATCGAAGAATGCAAGGCCGATGTGATGTTCTCCAAGATACCACAGGTGCCGTTGAAGAGCTGTAGATGCTGCTTTGGAAGTGGTCTGAATTTTGCAAGATTTTAAGAAGCAGAATATCTTTGAAAGGAGCGTTCATTCCGACGGGAGCCTCGTTCCAAAAACGTGCGTAGACCAAGCGATAAACAGAGAGAGCTTGTTGATATCTCCGTTTCACGTGCTGTCAGGTGTAGTTGATGCTTGAACAGATAAATTTTGAGGACGAGGATGGCCTTGGCCATCCAGCGTGCACGGTGATTTGGTCCTGGAGCGCGGACCTTGACTTCTTTCTCATCACGGCACCTGAGGAAGGTGAGGCAGAGTCGTAGCAATTCCTCGTAGTCATCACGCGATTGTTTAGACTCCAGTGCCTTTGTGAAATACTTGATCATTTCCTCTCGAAACTGGAACATCTTTGGATCTCTGAATAGGCTGTTTGAAGCCTTCATGAAGGAATCCTTCTGAAGTGATGGCCATTTTTTCTGAAAACGTTTAAAGAGAGTCATTTCCGTGACACCTGTTTGTCCAAGAAGTGCATTGCAGGTGTTTGACAAAATGACTTCAAGGATATGATGTCGACAAGCGATCCAGACAAGTTCCCTCTCTACTGCTTTTTCAATCATGGTACACTGGTACAGGCTCCGCTGTGAAGGCCAGTATTAGACGCAGTTGTATCAAATACGAGACCTTGGATCTCACTGCGAAGATTTCAGTCATCAATCGTCGAAATGCAAGCCTTGGCCTGTTCTTCTCCTGTAGCTCGTTGTATTTTTGGCACGGCTAGGAGTTTTTCCATCCCATTTCCCGTAACGATTACCGCGGTTCGTTCGGCTGTTTCCTTTGCGCCGCCAATATCGGGAAGTAGTTTCCCATTCCAGTGAAGAAGAAGGGGTCCTTCGACAGAAAACGAAGCTTCATCCTCTTTGGCTGCTGCCTGCCTTGCTTGCCTTCTTGAACGACGGATGGAGCTGCGTGAAAGTCATTGTAGAAATATCATAGCCCAGGGCTTGAGCGACTGATCCAGCAACGAAGACTGCTCCTCGATCTGGAAGGTTGACGCGATCAAGAGCAGCAACCACATCTGGTGATGGGAAGATACTGTTTCGCTTCGGAGGATGAGTGTGTACATCTGCTCTTCCGGTCGAAGTCGACAGACGATAATCATCGTCTTCAGCGTTGAATTCTTCAGTGGATGAAGTGGATGTGCTGGATGATGGAAGAGCAGCAGCTCCAGCCTGGAATGCAGCCTCTCTTTCTTTTTACCTTAGAGCTTTGTCAGCATCTTTCTCCTGTCGACATCTCTTGCGGTATTCCTTGGCCAAATTAATCTTGTCAGGGCCTGCCATACTGCAGGAAAAGACGTCTTCTCGTGCATCATCAGAAATTGGTGGTCTTCTTCATTGTCTATCACCTTCGAGGCGTCCTTCGAGGCAACGTCGAAAAGTTCTGAGAGAGTCTCTTGGAACATGCTCTCTTTCACTCTGCAGCTTTGTAGCTGCGTCTTGCGGTTTTTCTTCAACGCAAGGAATTCTTCGTACAGCTTTGACAGCTTCATAACGCAGGAATCGACCCACTATGTACGAATCCTTGCTCTCTGCTATACTTGCAGGGCCTCTTTGAGGGCCAAGTTGCAGCTCTCTTTCAAGGTCTTGGACTGTTCATTGGTGGTGAAACTGAATCAAACGCAGCACATCACCATATGTGGGTAGGCCTTGCAGTTGATAACTCGTTGCTGGGCTTTCCTAGAACCCACGTTTCTGCAGATGAGCGACTACTTCTAGCCATAACCTGAAAAATGAAAGAAAATAATGAATTAACAGTTTAGCACCAAAGCACAATTATATAAGTGTTAAAGTAAAAATTGCAAAGTCAAATAAATAAAATGAAAAAATTGGTTATAGTAGTTAGTGGTTGATGGGTAGGAAGATAGCCAAATTTTAAAAAATATTTAAGAATAAGTAAATAATAAACTTCAAGAGACATAAGATACGTATATACCTTACAATTTTAATCATTTAATTTAATAGCAACATCTTTACCGCTTATAAATTTGCATAGAAAGAACATAATTATATATACATTTATTATAATGAATAAATATAATGCATATGAATTGATACTTAATATATATGAATTAATAAATTATATATATGAATTAATAATTAATATATATGAATTAATACTTACATGAGATACTATTCTTAAACTCTTGAAGTTTGAATGAACTTAAAACCGTCCTCCAACAAGTTTAAACTTGAAATGATGCATGAGTAAATGATTTGTCTGATTCACAAACAGCATTATACAAGAAATCGAACAATTGCATCATCCTCTGAAAGGTGGGCGGAGTCACTGTGGCGTGACTACCGCGTCCTCTAAAAATGAAGCGGGTAGAAAATGATTAGCTAATTAATTAATTGAAAATGTGAAAATCATAGCGACCTCTTATTTGTACTGAATCGACAGATATTTTGCACAAAATCACTTCACATCTAAAGGAATAAGAGCAGCTATGTGGAGAGCATTTTCAACTATTTTGAAATTTTAGCCGAAATTTGGACCACCTAATATATATAATATATATATATATATATATATATATATGTGTGTGTGTGTGTGTGTGTGTATATATACTCCTCGTGTGTGTATATATATTATATATACACACACACTATATATATATATATATGATTGATGGATACATAATATAACAAAACTTCAAAAATATTTCCTTTTTAAATGAGTTTTTTGTAAGATTTCTGTCTCTTTTTATCATGATAATATTATCAGCAAATTTAAATTGGAAATGGAAGATTAATTATTAATAATTTCATCTTAAGATTTCTTCAAGCTGATGAACTGCTGATCCATTATTCCTCATTTAATTATGGGATGGAATATTTTAGTTTAAGAGAAAGTTAGCAAGAAAACTTTACGGCATTCTGACTTGCGAAGACGTTTCAAATATGAAATTTTTGGTAAGAAAAGTAATCCCCTTTTAAGTTCTTAATTTCATTTCTTTTAAATACTGAAATAACACTCTTGACTTAAAATTTATTTAAAGAGAAGACAAATTACCTGGAAATTTCAGGTCAGTAAGTTTGAAAGATGAGTTTATAATTTTGTTCCGACTGTACGTAATATAAGTGGTCTCCATAAATGATTCAAACTTGAGATGAAACCTAGGAACGTTCCATTAAGAAACTCACTCGAGAAGATAAATTTATCATTCTTTTAAATAAATCCTCGAATTCTAGAGCACTATTCCAGCGTTAAAAGAAGCGACCAAATATAGATGTAGACGCTTCTGTGTATCATTCTTATGCGGAAATTTTGTGAGGGATAAAAGTTGCTTTCTACAGTACTCCGCATACTTTACCTCGTAATGTGCCACAAAATGCTGGCCGGGTTGAGGAATTTATGAGGTCGGATTTGTAATGCTTCTAACTTAATATTCTGTAGGTTTCAAAATTTTTCTGTTGACATTAAATAACTCTAGGCCTCGAACACCGAGAGGGATTTCAATCTTTGTCCTTAAAACTACTTCTTTGCTCCACTCTCTCTAAAAACTGTCCTTTCTCAGTACTGTATAATAAGACGATACAGTTAGTGTTAAATATCACGACTAAGTCATAAAGTACTAGAACGAAGACCCCTATGTTAATAGGTGTACCGTATGAAGGAGAGACATAGAGAGAGATATAGTTCCTTCTCAGTTAGAGAAAGTGATGTGCGACATACTTCGACATACTTTAGCACTACTTAAAACTTTAAAAACCAACATAATGTCTCGCTGCATAAAGAAAATAAGCGCATTTCATTAACTCTGTGGAATTCAAACCACGACCGCCAAGGAAGTCTGAAATCACGAAGTTCGACTCGGAAACACGATCCAACAACATTCAGCTTAGCAGTCCGGCATTAAACCACTACGATATATATGTTACCGTGACCAGGATTCCACAAACAACAATATATATATGTCCCCTTTACAGCGCGAGGCCGTCCCAGCCAGGAACAGTAAAACATTAGATTACAAACTATATATTAATATATACAAAGACAAATCAGGCTGCCTACACAAGTCATCATTACCCTAACCTAAACTTAACTTAAACTTAACCTAAACTTAACTTAACCTAAACCTAAACTTAACCTACGATATTTAAAACTTAATCACTGGCACTTATAAAAAAATGGGGTTTATTCAGGCGCTTACAAGCAGTTACGAGATCGGCTCCCAACTCCTTCTCCTCTTTTGCAGAGGACAATTTTTTAGGTTACTGGTCTTACAGTATGAGTGTCTCCAACCAAATCTAATACAAAAATTCCTTTACAGGGAAACCTTCGATACACTGGTATGCATATGAAATTGTTTTGTCTGCTGTGAGGGTTTTTTCAACTCATATTATATAATTCGACCATGCTGAATTCGAAAATGGCATTGGTTTTCCTCAATCAGGTCAGGTTTTTTTCTCTATTGGCCATTTATTATAAGTCCAATTTTATCCCCAAATTTATTGATTTTTTTAGCTTAAACACTGTAGATACGAGTAATATTATAAGAACACTCGTGAAAAATGAAAACATTGTGTGAATAAATACTTTTATTCATACAATGAATATGGAAAAAAGTTTATTGAGGAAGGAATGAAGTTTTTTTGGCTTTCCGTCTGTGTTTTTCTTCGGGCACGTCTCGCTTCAAACACCAGCAACAGTCCGCCAGCATATTGATATCCCAGTTTCCCTGGTACCTCTCTTCCATTATTTTGATATCTTGGTGAAATCGTTCACCCTGTTCCTCACTATAATCCCCGCAATTTTCAGGAAAATAGTCCAAGTGGGACCACAAAAAGTGCATTTTTATGGACATGCGCGACCCATGAGCTTTGAAAGCTTCCATCAAGTTTTCGACAACGGACTCGTATTCTGGACTTCTACGCTTGCCAAGAAAATCAGTGACAACTGATTTGAATGCCTGCCAGGCATTCTTCTCAGTTGGAGTCATTGCGTTTTCGAACTGGGTATCCTTGATCAAAGTTCGAATTTGAGGACCATCAAAAACCCCAGCATTTAGTTTAGCATCAGATATATGAGGAAATTTACTCTCGAGATATCGGAATGCTGAACCCTCCTTATTCATTGATTTGATGAAATTTTTCATCAAGCCCAGCTTAATATGAAGTGGTGGGAGCAAAATTTTTGTTGGTGGTACAAGGGGCACTGAAACGACATTATGCGACCTAGGTTCAAAATTCTCTCTGGATGCCCATTCACGCTGTGCATAGTGCTTCTCATCCGCTCGGCTATTCCATTTGCAGAGGAAACATGGGTATTTCGTGTATCCCCCTTGCATTCCCAATACAAATGCCACAATCTGAAAAAATGAAAATATTTAAAGAATTTAGAGAATTTGTTCTATCAGATAAAAAAATCTATGCATTGGACTGTATCACTTCTGTGGGGAAGTTAAGTGTTCTTATACGCTCTCAAATAACCTTTGGAAAAAAACATAGTCAATAGCAATAGTTTACTTATGATATTAGTATTACCTTCAAATCTCCACAGATCCTCCAGTTATGTTGGTCGTATACGAGAGCATCCAGTAAAATTTTCATGTTATCGTAGCTCTCAGTAAGTTGTACGGAATGTGCTACAGGGACTGATGCAACCCTATTCCCAATGTTGAGAAGTACTGCTTTCAAACTTCGTTTAGACGAGTCTATAAATAGCCTCCATTCTGTTGCGTTATATGGCAGGCCCAAGGATTCGATTAGCCCCTCAACATTGCAGCAGTACACTAAGGAAGAGGTATTTTCGTGCACTGCAAAAAACTTGCGGAATTCTTCCTCTCGTTTCCTATACCAGGAGAATGTTGTTCCCGGAGCCAGCAAGTTGTCCTCTCGAAGTCGTGAGCCCAAGATCTCGGCAGCTAATTTGGAAAGTCCTAAATCCCTGGTAAGATTATTAAGTTTGGCCTGGTTGAGAGGCCTCGGCTCATTGGAAGCGGTATTTTGAGGTATATACGACTGGGACTGGTCATTAGTCATTGATTCATCATCAGAATCATCGAAGTCCAGGGTTTGAGGTGGGTCGGGTATTGGAATTCCAGGACCATGGGGTACAGGTCTCATAGCAGAAGGAATGTCAGGGTATACAACAATGTGTTTATTCTTCTTGTTAACTCCTGAAAATAGAAACACAGAAACATGGATATAAAACTTGCATATGAAATAGAAGAAGCATTCAGACAGTGGCGGCTCGTGAGGGAAGGCTGCGGTCTGTAAGATATGAAATAGGTCGATGGAGTCTGTATATTTTCTTTCTTTTTCATTCATATTGTCCCTTCGGGGACAATATGAATGAAAAAGAAAGAAAATATACAATCATTGTATATGTAAATGTAACTTGTATAACAATATGTATGTGTAAATGTATTTTCTATGACAATATGTATATGTAAATGTATGATTACCATTATAGTGAATATTATGCTATATATGGTGAATATTACATTATGGTGAATATTATGTCAAGTTTCATACGAGGATTTCAAAAATTTAAGAAAAATAAATTTATAAGCCCACCTTGGAGGTTTGTCATGCAGAAATAGCAATCTGTCACGTGATCCTTTCCTTCTCTCCAAATCATGGGAATTCCAAAAGGCAAAGATTTCGCTCTGCTTTTGCTCCATCTTCTCAAATTTTCAATGCACGTCTTGCAGCACATATGAGGGGCGAAATTTTTGTCCTGGTCCCCTAGCTTAATTCCAAAGTATGCTCTATACATTGTCTTCACAAATTTAGTGATTTGGGACTGGTTATTTGGCATGGTAACCGTCCCACATATGTAGCAGAATCTATTGGGATCATTTTTACACGCTCTATTCATTATGAAATATTTTATCTATATGTCTGAAAAGTAAAAAAAAATATTATACAAGTGAAACAAGTGATGATAGATGTTACTGTTCCAATTCCGCTTTGACAAACTCACGAAAAATTCTATTTTACTTATGAGGCCATAGCCGGATAACCTGAGCTGATTGAGAAAAACGGATTGCAGATTCGAAATCAGCAGGAAAAACTCTATAAGAATCACTTACAAAACCCTTGACAGCAAAATTGATGCATACCAGTGTAATACTTGTTTTTTTTTAATTTTACACGCTTTAATCACCAAAATTTCCAGTTCAAGACCAGCTGTCCGCTTTCAAGCAACCAAAATTCAAAAGTCCAAGCACGCACGAAATTCAGCCACGTATCACATACCATACAACCAACCACCCAATGGATCATCCAAAAATCACAACATGCACCCGGTTACACTTCCCCACCCTAAGAATGAAATAAAATTTCATTCTAATCATACATTCTGTAGCACACACACACACACACACACACACCCACACACACACACACACACACATTAGAGACAGACAGACTGGTTTTCCTAATAAAATATTGCAAGTCATTTAAATACAAAAAGGGAAAAAACTAATGAATACCCAATTTACCTATACAAAACTATTAGCTTACCAATATTAATAAGCCTGTACAGTGTACATATATTATACCTACACCATCAATACACGTAATTACACTGATACAGAAGAACATACCCAATTATATACATATTTACAAGTAAGCACTCTCCCTATGCCCTAATTAATGAGATACACGAGTTGTAAATACCGATACAAATATGCAACCCCAAACCCGCAGTATATACAGACAAATAAAGTTATAATGACAAATATAAAATAAATTCAATTGTTGAACAAAAACAGGGACCCAAACATTTTCAGAAAAAACTTCTCTATACACTTTTAGCAATTCACCTCTTTTTAAATTAATAAAACTTAGGATAACAGAAAAAATCAGCGAAGCAGTTACATGCAGCCAGCCGTTCCCTTGCCAGGCATCTGCTCTTCATCTTCATACGATGAGAAACACGAAATTGTGTCCTTGAACATTCATTACCGCTGATCCTGTTCACCAAGCAATCCATCCAGAAATGGCGCAACCGTGCAAACTGGCAAGTAAAATAGCTCTGCATAAACATTCACTGGCATTGATCCTGTTCACCAGCAATTCATCCAGAAACGGCGCAACCGTGTAAGCAGGTAATTAGTTCTGCATGAACATTCAATGACATTGATCCTGTACACCAGCAGTCCATCCAGAAATGGCGCAGGCGTGTAGGTGGTAGTTAGTTCTCTCTGGGTCCGTTAATTGAGTCATAATTTTCTCTCTGGATACCCCCCCTTTATGATGTTTCAAACACATATATAACCGTGCCAGTGCCCTAATTTCAATGAAAAAACATACCTATTCCTTATTACATTCTCAGTCATTAGCTATTTTAAAGTTCTAAAAAAAAACAGCCGTACATTAATTTATGAGTAATTACTGCCAATACTAAATAAGAGTACCCTATAAAACAAATAATTAATGCTATTTTCTCCATAAATTACAAATTCTTATTGTCTATGACATTCAAATTTAGATACAGGAGTCTATTTTTCATATACAAGTTTATATACAAGTTTATATACAAGTTTAATTAGAGAGTAAAAATAATCCAAATATAATTTCGATAATATCAAAGAAATGCTACAAAACTTAGACATTTCTATTATGTCTAACCTTATACTCAATTGTACCGACTTGCACATTTGAAATTTCCGGTATAGTACCCTTAGAACGAGTTCTAGGGCCTGATTTCGGCTCCAGCTTCTCACTACACGCTGCACTTTCAGTCTGTCCACTCTCTGTTCTAACACACTTGATCCTTTCTTCATGACCCACATTCTCGCTAACTCCTCTCTCTGACTGACTCACATTGATGCTCATTCGACTGGCAGTACACGCATAACCTTCAATTTCCTCAAAGCGTATTTTTCCACTAATGGACAATCTATTTATTGGAACCACACAACTAACCCTCATAATATTCAAACATTTATCCTGCTTCTGCACGCACTCAAAAAAAAAAAAAAAGGGATTTATTCAGGGCGCTTACAAGCAGTTACGAGATCTGGCTCCCAACTCCGTCTCCTCTTTAGCAGAGGACAACTCTTAGGTTACTGGTCTTACAGTATGCTGTGTCTCCAACCAAATCTAATACAAAAATTCCTTTACAGGGAAACCTTCGATAATACTTGTTTATTTTAAATTTTACACGCTTTAATCACCAAAATTTTCAGTTCAAGACCAGCTGTCCGCTTTCAAGCAACCAAAATTCAAAAGTCCAAGCACGCACGAAATTCAGCCACGTATCACATACCATACAACGAACCACCCAATGGATCATCCAAAAATCACAACATGCACCCTGTTACAATATGTTTTAGAGTTGACCGCAAAGGGACTTTTTTTACTCCTAATGGGAAAAGGTTAACAAATTACAACGTAATTACAATCCAGCTGCAAAATTAAGTTAAAAAGAGTTTTTTTCCTTTATTTTATCTTATCACTTAAGGATAAACGATTAACTAAGGCCAACTTTCATCAACGCTTTATGCTTAATGGCGTGCTGTGAATGAACTCCAGGAAGTAACTCTGTCTCTTCATTACGTTGAGTATGTTCTGCAAACTGAGTAGCATGACATTTACAGAGCTTAATTAAATCTGTATTTGGTAATTACGTAATGAACACAATGTTTTACGTCAAACTTAAAACATATGAAAACCTTTAAATACAAATTTTCAAAACGAAATAGTGGAATTATAATTAAACATTTACTGATTTTGGTGTTTAAAAAAATAAACGAAATAAATAATTTATTCATTGTTTATTTCAGTCACAAGAGAAAATACAAGATAATGTAGTTAATAATATACTGCATACATTAGTACTTTTAATGCAGTTAATTATATATTTCAATAGTCAGAAGTGTATAGTTCCATAACACGGTTGTGGATAGCAAGTAAGACTTTTTTAATAATTTTCTCTCTCTCTCTCTCTCTCTCTCTCTCTCTCTCTCTATATATATATATATATATACACACACCTTGGTTAACCTTGGTTTCGCTTCCGCCCGAATTGTTCATTCTGACGAAGATCAAGCTTGTCATTCCACTTTAGACCTACAGTTTAACGTGGAATCCGAACCATGCCCCACCAGCAGCCCAGTGTCTTAACCATTAGGCTACCCATTTATCTACCAACCAATTTTTCTTTTATTGTGTGGAAGGATGAACAGCTGGGATTTGCTGCGAGCTGCCTGCCGTCACGGGGTCTCGATACCGGGGCCGATGGATTCGTAGTCAGCGACGCTAACCACTACACCACCGAGGCATATATATATATATATATATATATATATTATGTTTCTACAGTTGGAGATTGAAAATATTTCATAATTTTATAATTTCATAATCTCGTATATTTGCAGATTCCTTTATAATAAGAACTTTTACCAATCTCGATAAAATGAGTTTCGCTCAAAAGCTAAACATAAAAAGAAGTATTCTGGCTTCCTGGACGGCTTTGAAATAAAATACCGGACTCAGGACGTTGCCTAGTGATGCGAGGAAGAACCTTTATTGGGACTGAGAAGTATGGTAGCAAGCAAGCTGAGTGCCGTAAAATGGTACAAGTTAAAGGGGGGGGGGTGATGAATGGGTGACTGGTGGCAATGGAACTGAAGGATGGCACTTAAAATTAAATTTTCAATCCCTTTTAATCCTTTTAATCTCCAAAGAATTCGACTAGTGTTTTTAATTCGTTAATGTCTTTTTAATCCCTAAAATGAAGGAGGAAATATAAAGTTATTTTTACGTTAAAGATTATAAAAAGTTTTATGTTAACCATACATATATATACTCAGTTCCTACATTTGTCTACTAGTCTCGTTACAATCTCCCACACCACTATCACCTTACCTTCAGTAATACACAACTCAATCCTTCCTCTTCTCTTAACATTCTTAGCGTTTCCTTTTCACGTGATCTTTCCTGGAAAGATGACATTTATTCTCTTTGTAAAACAGTTTACAAGAGGTTAGGTGTGCTGTACCGACTTTACAGTCAGTTTCTTCAGCCCTACTCAGTTGCTGTCTCTGTTGAGGTGTCTTGTCCGTTCCTGTATGGAG
The DNA here is from genome assembly GCA_023014485.1 of Bathynomus jamesi. NCBI lineage: Eukaryota > Metazoa > Arthropoda > Malacostraca > Isopoda > Cirolanidae > Bathynomus > Bathynomus jamesi. The sequence goes on from JAJOZX010000608.1 coordinate 36,629, forward strand.
TACGCTTCTTATGCGTGGGGTGGCTCAACCCAGACAGTTCTACTTGAGCGGGTGGAATCAAAGGTTTTTCTCCTCATTTCTCCACTTCTTACTGACTGTCTTCAATCCCTCTCTCTTCGCTGCAGTGTTGCCTCACACTCTCTTTACTATCGCTATTATAACAGATGCAGACGCTCTCTAACTGCACGACTCTTTCTTTAAGGAGAGCACGCAGTACCAGACTTTCTACACATTTTCATTCCTTTTCTGTCCATTTTTCTAATGCATGGGTTAATCGATATTTTCAATCTTTCATCTACTCAACCGGTCAATTCAGGAACAATCTTCCTCAATCTATCGTTCCTCCTGACCTTCAATCTTTGAAACGCAGAGTGTCCAGGCATGTTGAAAAACTTGGACCTTCATTTTGTTTCTCTTCTTCCTCTATTGAGAGGCGTTTATGCGGGCAATCACCATTGGCCCTTCCTTCCTGCATAATATATATATATATTATGAAGTAATAAGTGAAGTATGAAGTTTAGAGGTCAACACTCCTTATTACAGCTAACGTACCTTAGTCGCCCAGGTCACGACCACGAACCTCCAAAACTCACTAGCCCACATTTCCACAGCCCACACGGCATTTTTGCTTTCATGATAACAGAATAAAAGAGAAAAGGAAGTACCAAAAGTATATGATTTACAGTTTAAAATACCAGCTTGAGTTTAAAATAAAATCTTTTACAACGTAGAAAAACTTGAATTTAGAAATAAAAATTATATATTATTTAGGAAGAAATTAGAAAGTGATCGTGGTTGTGAGTTGTGGGGGATTGTGGTCGGGGCAAGGCATGGGACCTGCCTGAGCGCTAAGGTACGTTGACGGCGGTGAGGAGTGTTGGGTAGCATTGTCTTCATACTTTAATTATTGCATCATAATCGGTGTGTGTGTGTGTGTGTGTGTGTGTGTGTGTGTTTGTGGTTTTTTCTTTATATATATATATATATATATATATTATATATCAGAGCTGGGCAGTAACGCGTTACAAGTAACGGCCGTTACGTAACGCGGTACATTTTTAGTAACGGTAGTGGTAACGGCATTACATTTCAAATCAAGTAACTCTTTCAGTAACGACGTTACTTTTTTAGGGAAATACATTCGTTAGTCGTTACTCGTTACTTTTTTATCTTAGCTCGCAATTAGTCTTTCGATCCTCACTCATTATTCATTAACTGTTAAAAATTTGTCCCTTCTCTATGAGCGAGGTGTGCATGTTAGCCGTTGGCATGCTGGCAGCCTACCCCCATCCACCCTCTCCCCCTACACTCTCAGTACTGTCAAAGTAAAAAGGTGAAGAACCCTGGAGCAGGGAGGGACCTAAGTTCAACAGAGGTTTCGTCATTCCTCTCATCTGGGCCTTCACGCCACGTTAGCTCTGCATCCTTCCAATCCACTACTTTAAAAATATGTTTATTAAACTTAACACTCCTATACCATCTAGTGCCGCTGTTGAGCGGGTTTTTTCAGTAAGGAAGGATATACTGCGTCGGAAACGAGGCTCGCTCTTAGATGCAACTTTTGAGAAGCTTGTTTTCTTAAAGGCCAATAAAGATCTTTTGAATAATAGTTCTTAAGTTTGTATATTTAGCTAATAAATGTCAATTATCATTGCCATGCACAGTAATTCATTTGATTCATTTCTTTAGTATTTCGTATTATTGTTTTGCAAAACTAAACTTTCCTGGTATATTCTAGCATTAGTAAATTAGTATCAATAGTATGCTACATCCTCTGTTATGTTGCAATTCCTAGTAATAAATCTTGCAGTAATTTTGTTTCACTTTTTTAAAAAATATTATGCCTTATAAGTCATAACGCAATGAAGGCATGCACAGACTTCATAGCCTATGCATTAACCAGTGGATACAAACCAACACATACTTGCACAAGCGAATGTTTATATAATATAATATTTTATGTATATATAAATTATAATATACCTATGCATATATATAATATTTTAAATTTCATTAAAAGTAACGGTAACAAGTAACGGTGCCGTTACTCGTTACTTTTTAAAATGTAACTGTAACGATAACGGCGTTACATTTAGACTGTAGTAACGGTAATTGTAACGGCATTACATTTATAAAGTAACGAGCACAGCACTGATATATATATATATATATATATACATAAAAATTTGAATAATTTTTAGCATAAAATTAATTTTATATTTCCCTACCTTTAATTTTTTTAGATTAAAAATTCGCTGATGGATTATAAACAGTAATGCGACCCTTGTGAGATTAAAAGAATTAAAACGGATTAAGAAGTTCATTTGTAGTGCCACCCCTCACCCGCTTCTTCAGTGCCAGTATTAACCTCATCACCCTCTCCCCTCCAGTCCACCCCATTGCCCCTAACCCCCTCCCTATCCCACCATTTGGCCTTGCCCCCCCCCCCTACTCGGTATTTTTTCCACCATACTACTGATTGTACGTTTTACTTCAGTCTTTATATTAAAGTCAACTTCGGTTATTGTGGTTTTCTATTATACAATTCACTGAAGGGTTAACTAGTGCATTTTCTAAAATGGTGTAGCATTCCAAAAATACTAAATACATATTTGGTCACGTATAACAATGTATACGGGGAAAGTGTACATACGTACGAAAAACCTCTTGAAATATAAATATACAAAGTAATAGGCTTCCAGAGTGAGTGGTGTTCGGTCATGTGTGAGGAATTGATAGTGACACGTAATAAATAATTGTTTCGACGTTATCAATTATTAAAGAAAATATTTAAAAATTCCCGTCGATTCACAAGAAATCGCGTTGACTTTTCTTTTCATATTATTTAAAGATGAAAGGGCATGGTCAAAGTATACGCATGTTTTCACCAACTTTGAAGAAACAGTATTTAGATGGGTCGTTATAAACAAGCTTTCAAGGTTATCCAAATAAAAACTTCATCAATTTCATCAAATTTTGAATCAATTTATGAATTCTACCGTACTTTTATTTGTTTTAAATTTAGCAATTTCCTTTCTATATAACATTCTTTTTTATATAACACTTCTCCTTTTCAGAATTGAAAAGGAATAATTTAGTACATCGAGTTATCAGCAATAACATTTTTCTCTATCTTGTACAATTTATGAAGACAACTAAAATGATACTATTCCTTTTACAGGAGTTGAATATTGTTGAAATAAAATGGACAAATGTTTCTTTTCTTAAAACTTTCTGCTACCAATTTTATTTTATAGTATTACCGAAACTAACTGAAGGTGTGTATATATATATATAAACATATATTGTAGATAAAATCGTTGCGGAAAAGTGAACTGAAAAAGGAATTCAAATCGCGTATCTCGCATTCATTTTTACTTCATTCACTTACAGCCGATGAAGACGCCTCAACCTGAACTAGTCGCTGCTACAGTTTTTTTTTTTTTTTTAACAACAATTCCAATTCAAAGAAATACAAATTATGTAACAGACATAGAATTAAAGACTAAAAGAGTTAAAAGATAGCGAAAAGCCTTTGCATATCTCTTTATTTTATTTGCTAATAGCAATCTTCTTTTACTTCCGAATTACAGTGGATGTTACAGAATGCAATGCAATAGTTTGTAAATGATGAATAAGTCATAACTTGAATAAATCGTTCGAAATATGGTTGAGTATTAACTGATTTTTTTATATTTAACTTAATTATGATGAGCGAGAAGATATGAAGACAAGAAGAACAAAAAGGGACGAGATTTGTTAGTTAATGGTTTTTGTCGCGTGTTTATTACGTTGGTTCTCTTTCTCACTGTTGACGATAATGTTCGTTTCCTTAGTTCTCATTACACAAAGAACTACCAATTATTATGCTGGAAAAGAAAGTGGTTGGAAGGAGTAAAAAAGTTATTTTAGTCAAAGTTTAGATAGTACATTTAAAAAGGAGGCAAGTCCTGCCTGCTTAATCTCTGCGTTCTCTCCTTGTACAGGGTGGGGCACGGGAACCAAGTGTTTTTGGAATAATCAGGAAAATTATATTTATTTTTGTAAAGAAAATATATTGGTAGAACAACATTCGTAAGAACATAGCATTTCATGTCATAATAATCATGTACCGAAAATTATATCTGGCATATGATGTCCTTGGCCGTCGACGCATTGTTGAAGGCGTTTACGAAAATTGGCCTCCACTCTTCCCAGCAGGTCTCTGTTGATTTGGATGATTTGTTGACGGATCGCTTCCTTCAATGCATCTAATGTACGGGGCTTGTCCTCGTAGACACGTGACTTGAGGTACCCCCATAGAAAGAAGTCACATGTGGACAAGTCAGGGGACCGAGGGGGCCATGCAATGTCACCAAATCTCGAAATGAGATGGTTGGGAAACAGGGGCGAAGAACAGCCATTGACGCTCTGGCGGTGTGTGGCGTGGCCCCATCTTGCTGAAACCACAAATGTCGACGAGCAATACGCCTTCTTCGTAACTCAGGGATGAAAAAGGTGTTCACCATCTCAATGTAACGCCCAGATGTTATGGTAACGGTAACCCCATTTTGTTCGAAGAAATAGGGACCGATGACGCCAAACTTTCCCACCGCGCACCAAACTGTAACCTTAGGGCTATGCAGCGGTTTTTCATGGAGTTGTCGCGGATTTTCAGCAGCCCAATACCGACAGTTTTGATTGTTGACGGCCCCATTAAGGTGGAAATGGGCTTCATCACTCATTACCACCATCATGTTTTCATTCTGCTCATAAAGTGCAAGCATTTCCTGTGCAAAATTCAGTCGTTGGGGGCAATCGTTTACATTCAATTCCTGCACCATCGCTAACTTGTATGGGTGAAAATGTAATTCTTCATGCAAAATCCGTCTAACAGTACGATGCTGATTCCGAGTGCAGCTGAATGTCTCCGAGCAGAGCGGCCTGGGCTTTGCAACATCGCTTGTCTGACCCTTTGAACGTTCTCTGGAGTACGCACAGTGCGTTGCGGCCCCTTCGGTTTTGTTTTCATTATTGAGCCTCCTGTTCGAAGATTGTTAACCCAACGTAAGATTGTGTCACGAGCGGGAACAGAGTCATTTCGATGAATGTTGAATCTGCGGCGAAACGCACGCTGAACTGCTGTCACTGACTCGACACTCCTAACAAAATGATCATACGCGAACATGCGGTGTTCTAACGTCCACTGCTCCATGATGGCACCTGAAAGATAAAGGTGAGTGTTAGTTAAAGTTAAATGCTATGAACCCAGGAATGGAATGCTACCTACCGCACGCCCCTCCCATTCCTAATGGCCGATTACTAGCTATTCAAAAAACACTTGATTCCCGTGCCCCACCCTATACTTAACTGTGAGTTACATAAAGCGAAAAACTTTTTGTGTCATGTTATATCCAATTTTATATATCACATTTTATAATTAAGTTATGTTCACGTTAAACAAATAATTTAACGAATAAAAGATTTACTTATTCATCTATTTGAAACTTTACTTTGTTCAGGAACAGCATTCAAATAGCTGAATCCTTCAGTACGTTCAGCTCTGTTCAAAAAGTTTAAAAACAAAGTTTAACTGCCTGAGAAAAATTACAATCTACTGCTGTTTGAAGTGTAAAAATTTGTAATGCAGCCACATCACACTGAGAGTTTGTTCTGAAATTATGAATGTGATCTTCAAACAATGCGTTAATGATAATCTGAGTATTATTTTTATTTCTTTGAAGAGAATAACCTAAAAAATTTACTTTCCATTCGAAAAGCAAAACCAAAGGAAATTTCTATTCTCTTTCACGTAAATTTTGGAACCAAAAGGATTCAAAATCAAACAAATAAGGAAAACACTTTTATTCTTCTACAATAAGGTATTAAAAAAAAGTTATACAGGGCTCACACACACACACACACACACACACACACACACACACCACGCGCGCGCGCGCGCGCGCGCGCAGACATACAGTATATATACACAGTATATATATGTATATATATATATATATATATATATATGTGTGTGTGTGTGTGTGTAGACACCGATTTATTTACAAAACACTTTATTATTTAATAATAACAAGAGGAATCAAAGAAATAACAACTGACATGAAATGTATATTCTGTCCATGAAATATATAGACCACCTAATACTAATATCAATAGCTTTGTAATTCACTTAGATAACATGTTATGCAACCTTCATAAATCGAATGCCATAGTTGCGGGTGACTTCAACATCAATTTGCAATCTGAAGCAATCTCTCATAAATTTTTAAACTTAATGAATTCTTTCTATCTTAGTCATTCTATTACCAAACCCACTCGAGTCTGCAGCTATGGCAATCGAATAACAGAATGTACGATTGATAATATATTTGTAAATAGCAATGCCCTCGTAAATTCTGAAATTATAACCACTAACATCAGTGATCATTTTCCTACTTACGCTATATTCAGTAACATTGTTCAGGTTGCGGAAAAAACAACTATTGATTACGGGATATTCTTAGAGATTAACAAAAGAAAATTTATTGGAGCTGTAGAAAATACTCGACTTGACTGTGACGAACCTTTAAATGACCCAGATCATATGTTTTAGTTCTTCTATGACACCTTATTCTATATTTTTAATATTTGCTTTCCTTTAAGGAGAAAAACAGTTTCGCCCAAAAGTGTCGCAAATCCATGGATCACTCCAGGAATTGTCACTTCAATAAAGAACAGAGATAAATTATTCAAATTGCAATTACAGAGCAAAATTCCTAAAATACAATATACTCAATACAGAAACAAAACTAAAATAATCAAAATTGCAAAATATAACTACTGTATTATAACAATCAATTTTCCAAACATAAAGGAGACATGAAAAACACTTGGACAACCATAAACAATCTTCTCGGAAAACAAATTAAGAAAAATTCAATAGAGAAATTAAATGTTGATAATAAAGAAATTACTGATGATACTGCTATTGCAGACTCTTTAAATGCACATTTTACTTCAATAGCGGATAAGCTTCGCTCACAATTAATAAATAATGATCACTCACCTCTAGAATATATGCCACCCAACCCACTAAACTCATTTTCTTTTGTTCCTGTTACCTCTACTGTGGTTCAGAATATTATTAGTAAATTAAAAAATACAAAAAATAACATTCATAATATCCTTGTACCTATATTGAAACTTGTTAAAGATAAGATATCTGTAACTTTGGCTAAATTATCACTCAAAGTATTTCCAAAGAAATATTCCCATCAATGCTAAAAACTGGTTGTATAAAATCCCTTTTTAAAGTGGGTGATCCTACACTAGCAACAAATTACAGGCCGGTGTGTTCATTATCTCTGTACAGCAAAGTTTTTGAAAAAATTGTAAAAAGTAGAATGCAGCGATATTTAGAATCCTACAATTTATTATCTCCAAATCAGTATGGCTTTCGTAATAATAAAACAATGGAAATGGCTATTTTAAATCTTATGGTAAATGTAAATATAGCTAAGGAGAACAAAGAAATAATGATATCAATATTTATGGATTTGAATAAGGCGTTTGATGTAATAGACAATAATATTCTACTAAATAAATTATATTGTTACGGCTTTAGAGGAGCAATCAGTGACTGGTTTAAAAGTTATTTGTCCAATAGATATCATTTTGTATCCGTAAATAAGGTTTGCTCAACTAAAGCGCTTGTCAAACATGGTGTGCCACAGGGCTCAGTTCTGGTTCATTTTTATTATATATACACGACCTTCCACGTTCATTTGATATACTGAACTTCATAATGTTTGCAGATGATACAACTGTCTTTTTTTCTTGCAAAGATGTTAATACAGCTAAGAATATATTTCATTCAGAATTCATCAGTGTAATGAAATGGTTGACCACCAATAAACTCTTCGTAATTACCAGGAAAACAAATTTCATGATTTATATTAATAAAAGAAATGTATATCTTGAGGAACTTAATGTTAATGAAATCGCAATAAAGGAGTGTACTGTAATAAAATTTCTTGGTGTAATGCTAGAGAAGAATTTGCAATGGAGTGATCATGTAAATTATATCGCGAAAAAGATTTTAAGGAGCGTTGCTATAATGTTTAAACTTAGAAATGTAGTGCCTAAACAAGTTTTATTGACTCTTTATCATACTCTTGTTCTTCTTTATATAACATACTGCACCCTTGTTTGGGGAAACTCCGCTAACAACGCATTAAATGGTATCTTTGTCATCCAAAAACGAGCAATAAGGTTATTATCTTTGAGAAGTGTTCAAGGCCCAACACTCTTCTTTCTTCTTCTTTCTCTTCTCCCGTTCCCGCCTCTATGCGGGGTCGGCGTTTCTGACCAGCCTCCTCCACACAGCCCGGTCCTGGGCTTCTTCCCCCGACAAACCCTTCTCCCTGAAATCGTCCCTCACCTTCTCCATCCACCTTCGCTTCGGTCTGCCTCTCTTTCTCCTGCCATGCACCTCCATATTCATCGTTCTCTTACCCACATAATCTTCGTCCCCTCTCATCACATGTCCATACCATTTCAGTCTACTTTCTTGTATCTTCCTCGAGATTTCTCCAACCTTTGTTGTGCCCCTTATCCTTTCATTCCTTACTCTATCCAACCTTGTCACTCCGCACATCCATCTCAGCATTCTCATCTCCGTTACATCTAGTCTTTTCTCATGATCTTTCTTTATAGCCCAAGACTCAGCCCCATACATCATAGCCGGTCTTACCACAGTCTTATACACTTTTCCCTTAACCCTTGCGCCTATTCTTCGGTCACACAACACCCCTGAAACTTTCTTCCAATTTTTCCAACCAGATTGCACTCTGTGTTATTTCTGTCCAGCTCACCGTCCTCAGCCACTGTCGATCCCAAGTACGTAAACTTACTTACTCTCTTTAACCTCGCTCCCTCTAAACTAATTTCTGAGTCTTGATTTTCGTAGAACCTCAGGTACTCCGTTTTCTTTCTGCTGATTTTCAACCCTCTGTCTTCAAAAGCCCTCCTCCATTCCTCCAATTTTCTTTCTACTACTTCTCTCCTGTTGCTGCACAGAACAATATCGTCTGCAAAGAGCATACACCAAGGGGATTGATCTTTTATCCCCTGGGCCAACACATCCATAATCAAAACAAAAAGGTACGGGCTCAAAGAAGATCCCTGATGTAGACCAACCCTCACGGGGAACCATTCCGTTACACCTACACTACTCCTAACCTGGGTCCTTGCTCCTTCATACATACTTTGCACCAACCTAACGTACTTCTCCGGCACACCTTTCTCTCTCATACACCTCCAAACCTCCTGGCCCAACACTCTGATCCATAAATTAATATTGGGAGGAGAATCGTGGTGCATATTAAAATTTTCACCCCAGTTGGTACATTTTTTCTCTCAGGATGGGATAAAGCACCCCCACATTCCTCGAGAACTTCCCAATTCTTTCTTTTAACTTTTCTCCACTACTTCCTTGCTCACTTACAATCACTCCCAAGTATCATATAAGTATCACTCCTAGGTATCATATATATATAATATATATATATATATATATTAGGGTGTCACTTAAATGCAAAGTTTGAAATTTTCATGCTGACACCCCGCGAATCTATTCCATTGGTAAAAAAAACATGGTGACTGAAAAAATCCTTGCGCGGCGTCTCCATAATCGTTCATTAGATATCTATATATCTCTATATATGTGTGTGTGTATCTGTGTGTGTCTGAATATCTGAGAAATAAAGTGAACAATACTTAACGATTCACCGTTTCTCATTTCAGCTACGTGATTTCTGGTGATGGAAACCCGGAAGTGTATATACCTATTAGGGGCAGCGGTTGATGAGGTGAAAGGATGCAAGCTTCCTTCCTACAGGCAAGCATTCGGTTACTTCCTTTACCTTCACCATGAAAAGAAAATGACAATACGTGACGCGTTGAGGAAGTCACTTCGAGCAGTGATGTCCTTCTGGGAGAAAGCTCACATTCCAACCAGACTCGAGACACACTGCGTCAGCAAACTGGATAAAGTCTTCGAGGAGGGAAAGGACTCAAAATACACGCCTCAAGGACGAGCGATTCACACAAGACGAAAGAAAAAGAATTCATTGAACGCCTCGATCGTCTCTTTGACATCGCCCACGCTGATTGTGAGAAATTGGTCAAGTACCCAGAGGATTAGGAGTTCCTTCAGCAGCAGCGCCAGAAAGGACGTCCAGGTTCAATGGCAGGTTTGGACATGACCCATCAGCGCCAAGTCAAAGATTGTACTCGACGTCGGGAGGAAGAGGAGAAACGAAGAAAGCGATCAGCAGCTGAAATGGAGGCAGTATCCAACGAAGCGGTTTTGGAGTCCTCATCCTCCAGCTCAGATGATAGCGAAGAAAAAGGAGCATGTGTTGGTTCGTTAGCGTCTAAACAAAGAGCAACGAAGAACATCATGACATCGGAATTGGCGACAGCGCTTGATCGCACGCAACTCTCGTCAAGAAAGGCCACATATCTGCTGTTTGAGGCAGCTTCCAGCTTAGGGCATGATGCTAGCGACTACAACATCAATCGTGGATCCATTCATCGTCAGCGTGAAAAATTCCGTACCCTTAAGGCTCGGCAACTGAAGAGCGAGTTCCAAGGCAATAGTCCGTTGACTGTTCACTGGGACGGAAAACTCATGCAAGATCTGACGTCACGAGAATATGTTGACCGCTTACCTATTCTTGTATCTGGCTCCGGGACAGAGCAGCTCCTCGGGGTGCCAAAACTTCTGTCAGGAACCGCGCTGGCACAAACAAATGCCATCATAAATTGCCTGAATGAATGGGGAGTGACCGATCATGTCAAATCTATGTGTTTCGACACAACCGCGACAAACACAGGCCACCGTGGAGGAACTTGTGTTCTTCTGGAAGAAAAAGTTGGACGTGACCTGTTACACTGCGCGTGCAGACACCATGTACTGGAGTTGGTGCTACAGGCGGCATTCGCAGCATCGCTAGATTCAGTATCTACCGGTCCAGAAATTCTGCTTTTCAAGCGCTTCCATGATTATTGGACCCGCATTGACCAGCAACAGTTCCAAACTGCGGACACAGATGCGTTCACCAAAGCAGCTATTTTTAAGCATAGAACGGAGCTCATTGAGTTTGCAAAATCACAAGCACTTCAAGTTCGTGATGACTATCAGGAATTCCTCGATCTTTCCGTCATCTTTCTTGGAGGAGTTCCATACAAGGGACTAAACTTCCGCGCCCCTGGTTCTATGCACCGGGCGAGATGGATGGCTAAGGGGCTCTATGCCATCAAGATCTGGCTCTTCCGAAGACAGTTTAAACTGACGAACACTGAGGAACGCGGAATTCGAGATATCTGCCTCTTTTCTGTTCTAGTTTACATGAAAGCGTGGGCAACAGCTCATCTGTCCATCGAAGCTCCGCTGAATGATTGGGAATTGATGAGGACGCTCCTTCGATACCCGCACAAGAAGATCTCTGATGGTACCACCAAGAAGCTGTCTGCGCACCTGTAGTACCATTCGGAGGAGGCAGTGGGTCTGGCGTTCTTTGATGAGAGGATATCGATGGAAGTGAAGTGCAGCATGGTTGCAGCGTTAGATCAAGAAGCCCCTCACATGCCGCCAAAACGTCCTTTGGTTCTTGATACTATGTTCCTCAGTGACAGCAAAGGACTGGAGCAACTGATCACAAAGAACACCCGAGGATTCTTCTCAAAACTTCAGTTGCCAGATTGCTTTCTGCTCCACCATCCCAGTTCATGGACGTCAAACTCTGAATACGTGCAAGCTCGGGATGTGGTCTCCAAACTTGCAGTGGTGAACGACAGAGCAGAACGGGCCGTGGCTCTGGTGAAGGAGCTGAACGGAAATTTGACAGTGAAAGAAGAACAGCTCCAGTTCCTCGTTCAAGTTGTCACTGACCACAGAAAGCAACACCCAGCTCCGAACAAATCAGCATTAGTGAGGACGCGAAAGAACTAATCACTGATCAGCGTATGAGCACCAATTATTCTGCTACTGTATATGTATTTTATTTCTCAAAGTTTTGCTTTTGTTGCTTCTCCATTTTGTACCATTATTCGCCAAATTATGTCTTCTATTTTGATTATATAATAAACTGTTTGTATTCTTTGCGTTTTTAAGTGTCTTACTTTCGTTATTTCACCAAATTGCCTTGTTTTTTATTATCTGGTTCGGCCCAAGCTGTGAACACTGAACAGCTTGTTGACGTCAACGAATGGGTCTTGTTTTCAGTGACGAGGGCGACCTTTAAATGATGACCAATCAGGACCAAATTTCTCTTCCGTATGTTTTACACCAAATGGAACAATTTAGGGGGTGTCATAGGAAAATATCCATCGTTTAATTTTCCCCCTATTACCTAGTGACACCCTAATATATATATATATATATCACTCCTAGGTATCATATATATATATATATATATATATAATATATATATATCACTCCTAGGTATCATATATATATCACTCCTAGGTATCATACCTTATGAACCTTATGAACCTTATGTTGTTTCGTGCGTTGGTCTCTCTTCACACGGAGGTCAAGCTGGTGGCCCCGCCTCTAGGTTTGGCCTGGTGGAGGAGCGAGTTACTTTCTTGCGCTCTCCACCGTACATAGCCAGGCACGCCCGGCTCATCTGGTACTGTCCTGAGCCAGGCATCCAGTCTTTTCTTGAAGACTTCAACTTTGACCCCCGTTACGTTACTGAGGTCCTTAGGAAGCTGGTTGAAAAGTCTTGGCCCCCTGACAACCAAGCTATTTTCCTTCAGGGTTGAGGAGGTCCCTTGTCGTGCCTTTAATTTGGGAACACTACACATTCTGCCTTTCCTATTTTCCAGTGTTGTTTGAATGGTAATTGGGTTTAGTTTTAGGTTTGGTACCAGTTTTTCGATCATTTTCATATGTAGATTATGATATACCTCTCTCTTCTTCTTTCCAGTGAGTACAGATTTAGTTTACGTAGTCTTTCCCAGTAGTTGAGTTCTTTGCAGCCATCAATCTTGGGTGTGAAATGCCTTTGCGTTTCTTCTAGTTTATTAGTTTCTTCCTTTTTATATGGGGACGTCAAAACTGAGCAGTATTCAAGTTTTGGTATAATCAGTGTTTTTAGCAGGGGAATCATTACTGTCCTGTCCCTTCTCTTGAACGTTCTTAGAACCTGTCCGGCGACTCTTTTTGCTTTATTTATCGCTAACTGATTTTGTGTTTCAAATTTTGCATCATCTTTCATTATTATCCCGAGATCAATCGCTTTCATGCTTGTCTGAATTTCCTTTCTATCTGGAGCATAATATGCAGTCTGTTTAAGTTCTTCTTTTCTACCACATCTCAAGAGCTGAAATTTCTCGGCGTTGAATGACATGTTGTTGTCTTCTGACCATTTGTATATTTTGTTCGTGTACCTCTGCAAGGCCTCCACGTCATGTACATCGCTGATTTTTCTGCTGATCTTTGTATCGTCTGCAAAGGATGTTACTATACTATTTCTGTTTACTCCGCTGTCTATATCTGTTAGCATGATAATGAACAGGAGTGGGGCCAGTACTGTCCCTTGTGGTACTGAGCTGCGTACTTCCGATTCTGATGATGATATACCTTGAATTTTGACGACCTGCAGACGATCACTAAGGAAGTTGTAGATCCATTTTCCCACTTTGCCTGTTATTCCCATGTCTTTAATTTTATGTCCTATTATACCATGGTCACATTTATCGAAAGCTTTAGCAAAATCTGTGTATATAACATCGTAGTTGTCATTGACTTCCAATGCATCTAGGATATTGTTGTAGTGCTCTATTAGTTGTGATAGGCATGATCTACCTGACCGGAATCCATGCTGATTTTCGTTGAATCTTTCCCGTGTCTCCAGGAAATCATAAATTTTCTCTCTAACTATTCTTTCAAATACTTTGGTGAGGTGAGACGTCAATGACGCTGGTCTATAGTTCTTTGCTTGAGATCTGTCCCCTCCTTTATATATAGGGACAATGTTTGCTCTTTTCAAGATGCTCGGTATTTCCCCAGTGTCTAGGGATCTTCTCCATATCCAGTATAAAGGTGTAGCTATTTCATTTTTAGTTTTTAATCAATAATGCGTTCCAATTGTCCGGACCTGCAGCTGAATGTAATATCATTTGTCCTATAGCTCTCGCTACATCTTCTGGTGTAAACTCAAAGTCTGTTATATACTCTCCTTGCAATTCCTCTTCAAAGAATGCATTTATGTCAGGTATCGCTTTGTCACTTTTTGGGGTACTGAAAACTGATTCATATTGAGCTCTCAATGTATCAGATTTCTTTTGGATCGTCGGTTAGTTCATTATTTCCCGTCCTTAAGGGCCCAATAGCGGCGCGCGTTTTTGTTTTCCTTTTTGCATAGCTATAGAAGTATTTTGGATTTTCCTTTATTGCTTCTACCGCCTTTTCCTCTTCCCTCTCTGTATGGTCCTTAATCAGGGCTTGTATTTCCATATCGATACCCTCCAGTTTTTCTTTTATTGTTTTCCTGTCCTTATCTCCGCAGTTTCCTAACTTCGCCTCCACTCTCTTTCTTTTGCGGAATAGTCTTCTCTTTTGCCTTTCTAACCAGCTCCTCTTTCCTTTTGGCTGTGATTTCGGAGCATATTTTTCTAAAATTCTCAGCGTTTTTTCCTCCAAGGTTGTTAGCATTTCTTCAGTTGTTTTATTCTCGAAAATTGTTCTCCATTATATTTGGGCCATGTGCGATCTGATTACTTCCCAATTTATAGTCTTCGAGTTTAAGTTAAAGGCCCCGAATATATATATATATATATATATATATATATATATATATATATATATATATATATATATCATGACAAAACTCATGAATTCAGTTCTAAATTTATCTTGAAATTTAAAACACTTCCGATTCCAAAGAAATTCCCTGTACAATTCATTTGATTTTCATGCAGTTGATCTCTCAACTGAAGAAGCACCAAAGTAGACAATAATAGGTCAAACCAATTTCTGGAAACCAATTTCTTTCCAGTTTTCAGTTAAAAGACAATAACCGAAACCTTACTTGGATAAAGAAAGGCGAATTTAATTTATACGACTTCATCTCTCTTAAATTCTTTAGAAATAAGATTAAATGAAACTTGAACGTTTCACTGCAATGATTTTATATATATATAAATAGAGAGAGAGAGAGAGAGAGAGTTACAAGGAGTTACAACGAAAAGAAGTACCTTAAATGGCCTTGCGGCCCATACCGAGGAGGTACCAATGGCAACGGCTGCCAGGGAAAATTTTCTACACCCTCATATAGTGTGCAGAATTTGGTCTAACCTTTTCTTGTACAGAAAGAGCACAATCTCCTTGTTCCGAAATCGAAATTCCCTCCTGATATAACCCACCAGCTTCTGGGCTTTCTTTTCCACCTCTACACACTATCTGGTAAACTTTAGGTCGCTGCTAATTAGCACACCCACGTCCTTTTCCATATCAGTCGCCTCGATATCACTCCCCAACATGGAGTAGTTCGACTTGGGATCGGCGTAGCCAATGTGCATCATCTTGCATTTACCCAAGTTAAACGACATTTGCATTTTTCGGATCACTCTCCTATCCTACGTGGGTCCGCACACAGTTGCTCGATCGCTTCGGGCGTACCAACATTGGCCCCAAGCTTGGTGTCATCAGCGAATTTGGCGATCCTACTGACGATGGCAGCGTCAATATCATCTATGTAAATGATAAACAACAGTGCCCCCAAAACGGAACCCTGAGGAACCCCGATAGTGACCGTGTCCCAACCCGAGCTAGCCCCTTTAATTACAACCCTCTGCTGCCTATTCTTCAGCTAGTATCC
>JAJOZX010000608.1:57500-325000 GCA_023014485.1 Bathynomus jamesi
AAATTGGGAACTGCTACTACACGAGAAGACTCCACAAGAAATACTATGTATAATAGAGACGGAAACCAAACCTATAATACTGAAACATATTCAGAGAGACAGGAAAGAAAACGTAGCAAGCTCGAGAGGAAAATCAGGATTCCATTCAGGCAACGAAGACAAACCGTAAAACATCTCCACAGATGCTGAACTGAAGCAAAGAGACTCAAACTAGAGAGAAAACTTGGCGAAATAGAAATGGACCTAAAGCAAACATTCATACATAAGACAAACGAGGAGGAAAACAAGGTAGCAGAAAACATAAAAAATAACCCAAAATACTTCTACACTTTTGCGAAAAGGAAAATGCAGTGTAAGGAGAGTATTGGACCGTTGATAGACAGGGAGGCCGAATACACAAATGACCCGAAAGAAATAAGTGAACTGCTTAGGGAACAATTTAAAGCTGTGTTTAGCACCCCTAAATCCGAGATGGAAGTGGAAAACCCAGACGAGTTTTTCGACATTGATACAGATCAACCAAGAACAAATCCCGGCACAAACCTATTAATGGACTTCGAGTTCACGGAAGGAGATGTAATTACGGCCTTATCACAGATGCGAGACAATTCAGCGCCAGGGCCAGACACATGGAATGCCACATTTCTGAAGAAATGCAAAGAGAGTATTGCAAAACCGCTATACTTACTACGGAGGAAATCACTCGACACAGGACAAATTCCACTCCCCTTAAAGAACGCGAACATTGCCCCCCTATTTAAAGGTGGTAACAGAGCAATGCCCAAAAATTATCGGCCAGTGGCTCTCACCTCACACCTTATAAAGTGTTTTGAACCCATAATTAGAGGCAAAATTACCTACTACCTACAAGAAAAAGACTTATACAACCCAAATCAACATGGCTTCAGGGCGGGTAGATCATGCCTGTCACAGCTACTAGACTACCAGGAGGAAATATTAGGAACATTGTGTCGAGGACAAAACATTGATGTAATATATACTGACTTTGCTAAAGCCTTCGATAAATGTGACCATGGAATCATAGCACACAAACTTAAGGATACAGGAATTACTGGAAAGCTAGGCAGGTGGATATTTAATTTTTTGACGCAAAGAACGCAAAGAGTGGTGGTAAACGGAGTTAAATCGGAAGTCTCGGAAGTCGTGAGCTCTGTCCCACAAGGGACAGTATTAGCTCCATTGCTGTTTATAATAATGATTGCAGATATTGATGCAGATATTAAGGACAGTATTGTATCATGCTTCGCAGATGACACAAAGATATGTAAGGAAATATTGAACGAAGATGACATAAGAAAACTACAAAACGACATTGAAACATTATTCCAGTGGGCAGAAGACAACAATATGAAGTTCAACGAAGAAAAATTCCAACTTCTAAGATATGGTAATAACAAAGAGCTACAGAAAAAAGGGTACAAAACTCCGCAAGCCAAACAGATAACACCAAATCCACAAGTCAGGGATCTTGGAGTAATAATGCTCAAATTATGGAAGAGTCTTGTCCTACCAATAATTGAGTATTGCTCAGTACTCAGAAGCCCACACAGAAAAAGAGACATTGCGAGCATTGAAGCTATACAAAGGACTTTTACGCCTAAGATAGAGGAAACGGAAGGTGAAGACTACTGGTCTCGACTACAATCCCTAGAACTCTACTCTCTCGAAAGAAAGCGCGAGCTGTACACAATAATATACATATGGAAAATACTTGAGGGCTCTGTCCCTAACCTCAGAAATGAAATAGAAACAAACTGGAATGAGAGGAGAGGCAAATTTTGTACGGTCCCAGCTGCGGTGGGACAAGGAGCCATGAAAACGAGGATGGAAAATACCCTCAGAATACGGGGCCCAAAGCTTTTCAATGTCCTTCCAAAAGAAGTGAGGAATCTCCAGCACACCGACCTGAATAACTTCAAGAACAAGCTGGACAGATTCTTGTGCAAAGTCCCTGACCAGCCATGCGTGGCTGGCTGCGAGGGCAGGAGGAGATCAGACAGCAATTCCCTCCTTCACCAAGTCCCGCAAATGAGGATGGATGCTGTAGAAGGGTCGACCGCAGGTCGATCCTGAACCGTATTCAAACTCAACAAAAGTAACAAAAGTAAAAAGTAAGTATATATACATTCTTGAACTATTTAATTAAAAAATTTCGTGACAATCTATCCTTCAACAAATGGCTTTCAGAGAGGTCAATTTGACATCGCCTCTCTGGCATACGCAAGTGTGAAGATTCGGAATGGACTTCACTTCAGTCCTGATATGAAAATGGAAACTCAATAAAAACTTTATTCGATCCTGCAATGCAACGCATTAAACGCGATCATTCCACGAGGATATTTGCAGGAAGATCAAAGGAAAAGATGCGTGATAGAGAGCGTTCTTTGTTTTACTGTTGTCGTTGAGATGCACTAAGGGCCGTAATTACCATGTCCAATGAACTTTTTATAATTAAATTATAACTTTAAATATTTTATGTACTGTATAAATAGGTTTTCTATCTACAATGATGAAAATAATGAAGGATCTATTTCAGAACTTAATTTTTTGAGAAATGATGATAACCGAAGAAAAATTAGATTTTCTTTCGAAAAATTTTATTGGAAAATAATTTGGAGTTTGGTGGTTAGCAGCTGTCCGAATGTTCTTTGTTTCCTACTAGAAACCCAAAACACCCAAATTGAGAAGCTGCTCCGTCAAACAACCTCTTGTTTTGTTTCTCTGTATCAGTGACACTAAAGTATCGAGGTATTTTTCACTTATTGTTTAATGGACAAAGCACAGTGAAACTAATGTTACGCGTAATTTATATTGAACAATTCAGTAATTTTTTGTTAATAAGTCAGACACAACTTATGTGTAACTTTACTTAAGGAAACTTTGCTCCGTAATTTTTTTTTGTCAGTAACGTTCGTTTAACTTCACATATGTAACTGTCTACACAAAGAAAATTATTTGAGTCAATTTCCTTCTCACTCTATAAAGGTTAGTTAAATTAGTATGTGCCTAGTCATTTACGCAAGTTTACAGAAAAATGTTGCAAAATCATTAGTCGATTGACTACCTTTAGTCATTTGAAAGTTTGAAAGTTTTTGGGTAGTGTAATTAAGAGTGCTTATTCTTTACCAAGTTCAATTGTTTATAGTATTTAGTGCCCTTTAATATTTCTGCGCATATTTTCACTTATATATTGGACCAATTTATGATGTAAATACCATTATTAAAGGTTTAAAATAACTCATAGTACCTTAGATTGGAAATATTTAAGTTGAGTTGGAGACTGGTGCAATAAAAAATACTTATTTACTGACCAAGTTAGAATGGATTTTTAGTGCCATTTTGATATTTCTGACTATATTTGTTATTAATTTAGGATGTAAATACCATTAACAAATTCAAAATTGTTCATGGTACCATAGATTGAAAGTTATTGAAAGTTGAGCTTAAGGGTATCGTAATGCAACATACTTAACAACGTACTTAACCAAGTTTGATCTTATTTTAAGTACCTTTCTGATATTTCTGCGCGTATTTTGACTATATATTTTATTAATTTATGATGCATTTATTATTGTTAAAAGTTTAAAATAATTCATTGCACCGAAGATCGAAAGTTATTTAAAGTTGAGCTTGAAAGTAATGTAACACAAAGTATTTGTTCGTTGACCAAGTTTGATTGCATTTTTAGTACCTTTTAATATTTCTCAGCATATTTGACTATATATTTTAGTTATTTAGGATGTAATTAGCATTAATGCAAGTTTATAATAGGGATACTGATGGGCGTCACGTCGAATCCTACTCTTAATTATTTAATAAATGTTACCACTTTATCATTTTATGATTGAATTCCATATAATTTCCAAGTGCTTCACAAAAATAGATCCTAACTTTATGTACACCCTGTATAGTCAAAATGCGCATGTTTTGCACTAGGGGACTAATTGCCCACGTAGAGAAGGTACAGTAAAAATTTCATGCTTTTATTTCACTTAATAAAAAATACAAAGGTTTTACGGTATCAGATATTTAATACAGGCTATTATTAACATCTCAAAGTAATTGAAAGTATCTGAAAGTATTTGAGAATTATTTTTTTAGATTGCGTAATTCAAAGTACTTATTTATTTATTAAGTTTCATTGTATTTTTTATACATGTTTAACCCTTGAGATGAATTCACGGGTCCCACAGACCCAACACGCAATTCATTTTTCACCCTTGATTTCCTATTAAGGGTTAAATAGTTCTGCGCGCACCTTGACTATATATTCTATAAAATTAGGATATACTGTATGCAAATACCATTAATAAAAGTTTAAAAAATGCATAGTACTGTAGAAAAAAGTTATTGAAAGCTGAATCCCATGCTTTCAGTTTGACGAAGCGTCTAAAGCTGAACAACCTAACAGATTATGTGTATATTAATGTCTTCTGTTCCCTTAACTAGTTTTTGATACTGGGAATAATTTACAGCATTTTATTTTGCTATCTATTATATATTTCTCTGTCATTCGTTTTCATTTTTTATATTCAGGATAATTTATGTAAGAGAGGAAGGACTGTTAGTGAAATACAGTGGTGTCTAAAATTACTTGGATCACCCCCAGATTTTTATATTTTTTTGATAAATCCCAGAGAAGGTAGCAATTTTTTATAACAATTATTCCTCTGAGTCTACGTGTGGATAGACATATCGCGAAAAGGCAAATACCCATAAACGGCTTATCTTAATCCTTTGAAAACCTTTTCTAAATCTCATTCCACGTCAAATATGTAGGTGGTCCAAGTAATTTTTAGAAGCCACTGTAAATATTAAATACATTAGAATTTGCTTAGTATTCCCTTACTGGTTTTTAATATTTTTTAGAATAAATTTTTCCTAGGATTTGTTTAATCAAGAACATATTTCTTCCTTTATTACATGTTGTTTTCATAACTTTCAAAAAAATATTATGACGTTATAAACTTAAGACTAAAAAACATTTTGTAGAATGTAATTTTTCTATTTTCAATGTCAAAAAATAAAGTTTTTAAATTCTAAAAATTAAAAATATTCGTAGAATCAGTATGCATTATGACCACACATTAAAAGGCTCTTCTAAAACTGAAAAACAGATGAAAGGAGTCCACAGGTTTCAACGGGATCCAAACCACTACCCCACCAAAGAAGACTCAAAATTCCGACTTTCAGATTTATAATTCAGCTAGTGCTATGCTTCTTGGAGTTTTATTATATATATATATATATATATATATATATATATATATATATATATATATATATATACAGGGTGTCCCACAAGTCCGGCATCATAGGAGAAATTCATATTTTTCTATTTCTACAAACCATAATTCATATTTTTCTCTTTCTACAGGCTATAATGTCTGTGAGCAAGGAAGAACGAATCCAGATAATTCTACTCATAGGAAATCGGAGTCAAAGAGAGGCCGCTGCTGAATTTAACAGACTGCATCCAGACCGCGAGCCAATAACACAGAGTTGTGTTAGCAGACTTGTTGCAAGATTTAAAGAAACAGGATCCATAGAAGATAAACCACGCAGTGGACCTTCAAGGAGGTCCACTGACGATGATACAGCGACTGCTATCCCGGCTCATTTTAACAGAAGTCCCAATAAGTCTCTCCGGCGATTGTCCGCCGAGACAGGAGTGTCGAAAAGTAGCATCCATCGCATTCTTCAGGCTCACAAATGGCATCCATGTAAACTTCAGATCCTACAGAAATTAAGCGATGATCCCGACCGGCGGATGGAATTTTGTGAATGGGCTACGGAACAATATGCTCGGGATGCCAATTTCCCATCCACCATTCTGTTCAGTGACGAGGCTGTTTTTTATGGAATTGGTGAGGTAAATCGACAGAACACCCGCTACTGGTCTCAAAACAACCCTCACTGGTATACCTCTTCAAAGGAACAAGGTGCATCTCGGGTGATGGTATGTTGTGGCATTTGGAAGGATCGCATCATAGGCCCCTCTTTTTCGATGAACATGTTACTGGAGGCACCTACCTACGTATGCTCAAGGAAGAAGCATTTCCCAGTGTCTTGAACGAAGAAGGAAATTTCCCAACATGGTTCCAGCAAGACGGCGCTCCTGCACATTACAGCACCCAAGTAAGGGAATACGTGTAACAACAATTCTCTGGTCATTGGATAGGACGTCGAGGGCCTGTGGAATGGCCAGCTAGAAGCCCGGATCTCACGCCACTAGATTTTTATCTCTGGGGCCACTTGAAAGCGCTGGTATACGCAGAGAAAATTAGAAGTGTTGAACATTTGCGGCAGCGCATTGTTGGGGCATGTAACACCATTACTCCTGACATCATTCACCGTGTGCTTGCTGACTGGGTATCACGTCTGAATTTGTGTATTGAAAACAATGGTGGACATATTGAGCACGTTCTCTAAATAAAAGCTTTTGTTTTGCCTTTTTTTATTATTTTTCCTATGATGCCGGACTTATGGGACACCCTGTATATATATATACACGGTGAACCAAAAGTAGGTGGACAGTAGGTTGAATACGGTTTGTGTTATATTATATTATAACTATGGTGTTCATTATAACTATGGTGTTTGTGTTTTATTATATTAAATATTATAACTAAATTTATTTAAATTTTATTTTGTATTATAGTATACAAAAAAATTAAATATGTATTCTCAAAATAAACGTTATCATTTACTGTCCACCTACATTTGGTTCACCCTATATTATTTAAAACAGTGTATTGTTAAAACGAAAAAATTTTGTTTAATCAAAGGTTGATTTTTTTCTAAATCACTTGTTTTCTCAAGTTATAAAAAAACTAGTCATTGACTGTCCCAAGCCAATTTGAGATGTAATGCATATAATGCATCTGGCCAACTCAGTTATCTTTTTAAAGCGACTTATTTTTCCTAGTTGGTGGCGTTACCGCCCGCCTCACTGCTCTATCTACAATGTAAAAATTAAAGAGATTTTCCTGCCAACAAATTACGGCCTATTTATTTCTTTTACATTATACGAAAGTATTACACTTCTAATGGAGTAAATTCAATTCCATTTTTAAGGAAGAAGGAAAATGACTGATATGTAAATTTACTTTTTACCTTAAAAATTAAATTTAATTTACGCTATTAGAAGTTTGATAATTTCGTATGATAACAAAGAAATACCGACACCGTAATTTGTGGCAGATACGATGCCACTTGAATATTAGAAAAGTTTCCTTTATTTTTTACAGTGTAATGGAGGAATGGCGTAAAACGTAACAACCAACCAATCAAGTTGTACAGATTCTACTGTGACATTAAAATGTTGTTGATGTAAAATAAAATACTTAAATATTTCAAAAAGTAGTTTCCTCTCAGCTCTAGATCATAAAAGTTGGTTGATTCTGGTTAGAGTAAAATAAATTTGTCAGTGAAAATTAAATAACTGAAGTTTAAGAATCACTTAATACTAACTATAAGGGAAAATATTTGTTCAAAGTGAGAGCATATTGCCAAAATTTATTTTTATTTACTGCTAAAACACGTTCATCTGTTCGCATTTTATTTGTCTTTTGTTTATTTTTTTTTTTACCCTAAAAAAATGTTTCCTATTGTCAGAAAAACTTCGTCAGTGTGTTATATCACTGAGGTTGGAGAGCCTGGGAATGTAAATGTGGCAAGCTAATTAAAATACTGTATCCACGACAAAAGTACGAACTAAGAAGTGTGATGAATAAAAAGACGGTATAAGAACCATTTGTAATGGAAGCAGCGGAAACGGTTTAAAACCGATACAGCCGTACCTATCGCAACTCCCTATCAGGAAAACAACGGGCGAGATAGTGTAATAGAGATATTTACACAAAACCATTTCAATCTTGTGCGTGATGCTGAGTTGTAACAGGTGAATTTAAAAATATCAAACGCTTCTCCAGAATTAAAGTTCAATTCGGAAAGGATGATAAAGTAAAATAATCATTAAACAAATATGTTGCTTCATAAACAAAATTTCTCCTATTTTGTACAGAATTTTTGGTAAAATTTTTCTCCTTTCTTTTTTAATAATAATGAGTAAATGGTGAGTTATTTTGGTCTGTTTTCGATCGTTAGCCTGGACGAGATTCCTACTTTCCTTCCGCGTAAAATGACAAAAAAAAAAAAAAAATCAAATTTGCTTTCCATTTCCATTTCATCATTCAAGAAAGATCATAAATTTCAACCTTTCAAAGGAAATTTTAAAGAAATGCAAAAAAAAATCGTAGAAGTGATTTCTGCATATTTATGGGGTTGGGTTGGGTCTCTTACAAATATTTTCCCTTTATATATATATATATATATATATACACCGTATATTTCTCGCATTCACTTTATCCTGTAGAGGGAAAAAAAAGCTTCCCAAGCCAAGTTAATTTATGGGTCTATAAGGGTGAATTTCAAGGCTTATCTGCATTGATGTTTTTTGCTATTGATGCTGAAAAATGCTCAGAAGAATTTTGGGGTAATTTAAAGGAGAAAGCGTATCGTACAATCAGTACAGAAAGTTATTATATAAAAGTTTGGCGCTTTCTTCAACAGGAAACATAATGGAAAGATGTATAAGAATGTTAATTACCCATTATTTGTTGGAATTAAGACATCATAGTATTATATAAAGTAAGATCAATCAAAAAATTAAATGTTTTCTGACTTTGTGTAAAATTCGACTGTGGCTGCAGCATCCGAATTAATATGCAGTATTTGTTTAATTGAACAGTCATTTTTTGCTAATCAAAGTCTACTCATTGATCTTACTCTTAATCTGATGAACTCCTTTCTTAACCCCAATAAATGACTTGATGAAGAGCACTTTAAGGAGATAATCAGGATCCTCATGAAAAGGACATAAATTTTCATTTTCCTACTGAGAAATAATTTATGTTTTAAAGTGCAGAGAAATGAGTTACTGGTTATTGAATTTCTGACTGCCATTTTGATCACTGTAAATATAATGAATTATTGAAGCCAAACTGATCCCTCAGCAATGATTTAGATTATTTAGAATATTCTCTGTTTTATTAATGGAGAGTTCTATGATGATGGCAATTATGAGTCTTCCTTCCAAGTTAATTTAACTTTCATTTATATCATTCCTGCGGGTAATTTTTTAAATTAGATTATTTTAACGCATTTTCTCCCTAAAAAACACTCAATAAGCCTCACTGATCTATATAAACCTTATTCACTATAACGAAATGTGACTCGCAGTAACTAAACCTCGAGTCCTTTTTGTGCGAAACCAGTACAAATAATCTCCTGAAAAGCGATGAAATTAGTCATTCTGATAAATTTCTGCTTCGTTGTTTGCAAACATGTAAGAGATCTTTAATGACCTTTAATTAAAAGGGACCTTCGCTACAATACCCGAATACCCTTCTTTCAACCGAGTAGGAGCTTCGGCATTTCATCCTATTTCACTGACCCAACAGTCATGACTGCAAAAGTGATTTGATAGTAACTGTCAAGCAGAAAGAGTGAAATTAAATGGATTTACGTTTCAGTTATGCCATTGATTATGAAGTTCGCTTGAAATCTTTTATTTAGTTTACTAACAGTCAAAACGCTTTATTACTTTCAGAAAATCGTGTTTAGTCTTAAATTATTAAAATCTTCGTCTTCATCCGGGTTATCAAGAAAAAAGTAAACTATTGCTTTTAAGATTTTATTACAGTTTTATAGAAAGAAATACAAAATAAATAATACATGTTAATAAATACTCCTGATTATTGTCTATATTATGACATCAAATACTCAAAATATCCACCACCTTGTTGGACACAAAGCTCCAAACGATGGCGCCAGTTATCAATTGCCCTGTTTATGAAATTTTGTGGTAGCGAATTCCATTCTTCCACAATCTTTTCTTTTAATTGATCAATGTTAGCGAAATTAGTATTCCTATGCATTCTTTTCTTCAGTTCATCATATATTGCATAATCAAGAGGAGACAAATCTGGGCTGTTGCCAGGCCAATCTTTAGGTTTTATATAGTCAGGAACTTCTTTGTTTAAATATTCAATTGTAAGGTGAGCAGTATGACTGTTGCACCATATTGCTGAAATGTATATCGATTTGGTGAAATTTCACGAATTTTTGGTAGATGTTTCTTTAATATACTGTTGCAATAATAAACAACTTTCATTTTAACACCACCTTCGACAAAAACAACTTTCATTTTAACACCACCTTCGACAAAAACAACATCACTTTTACCCAGTTTTGAGACACAGCAGGAGATCATTAATTATTTAGAAAAGTTAAAACGTTGAATTAAAAGTCTTTCCGGTGTTACTTCTCTCTTGGTTCTTGCTGTAGAATACACACGATTGTTTTGAGTGGTGATCGGTGATCGAATTGAAAATGAGTTTTCATCACTAAACCAGATTCTATTGACATTGGGAAATCTTTCAAGAAAAGCTTGACATGCTTCCATTCTGTTCATCTTATTGACTTCACTCAAGATCTGCACTGGATAGCGTTTATATACTGTCAATTGCGGATCGTCTTTGATAATTCGTTGTATAGAACTTCTTGAAATTCCGGTTTCTGCTGCAATTTCATTTGGTGTCATATGCGTTCCAGGCTTTTTTCCTGACTTAGAACCAATTCCTCAACCATTGCAATATTTTCATCAGTGCGATCTTCTCTTTTTCTTCCACTACCTTTGGTTCTAGCAACACATCCAGTTCTATCAATTTTACGAATATTTTTTTCTACACCAGAACGAGTCCATGGTTTATTTGGAAACTGATATAATTTTTCTGGCACCGTAGTGTTTCTCAATACATAATTGTTTTATCAATACGAGATCTTCTTGACTCTATGAAGGCATTTTTGATGGGTGATTAAATATTTTTTTAAAATCTGCAACAAAGATAAATAGAGTATATTAAAAACAAATATTATAAATACATATAGAAGTGTTACATATAAAAGCAAATTATTTATTTAAATCGTTATAAAAGCAATAACTTACTTTTTCCTAGGCAACCCGGTATATATATATATAATATGTTATGTCTATATACGTCTTACTTGATGTCTTCAAATGACGATTCAAGAATCGATCTGCGGTTGACCCTTTTGCAGCAACTCGCCTCATTTGCTGGTCAGGGACTACACAAGAACCTGTTCAGTTGTTTTTTAATTTTTTCATGTTGTGTGCTGGAGGTTCCTCTCTCTCTCTCTTTCTTCTCTCTCTCTCTCTCTCTCTCTCTATATATATATATATATATATATATATATATATACACACACCAACACACATATATATATATATATATATATATATATATACACACACACACATATCTATATATATATATATATATATTATCAGGGGTGAGGTATCGCTAAACTGTTAAAACTGAAATTATTAGAAATGAAATGAAATTGAAAAAAATAACAAAATTGAAAGAAATCTGAAAAATCTGAAATCGAAACTGAAACTGAAATAAGGTGAAATGAAAAAGTGTAAACCGTTATCGAAATTGAAATAAATGTAGGTCCTTATTTAAGTTTTATTTACAAATAAAATAGAAGGGTGAGATAAAGAATAAGCAAAGAAAAAAGTACTGAATTTCTTTTGTATATTATTAAATATTTGAATAGCCTAAGGGCTATTGACAAGAAATTCCTACCTATACAAATTTAAGTGATAAGCCTCTTATGAAAGATCACGTGGTAAAGTAAAGGCTTACTGCAGAACTTTATACGTTAAAGGATTATGTTTGTGACTGGCACACGGTAAGTCATTTTTATTATTTTAACAACTGGCTGCTTTTTCATGGCTATGCGAGTCAGGTCAGGATTTTAAAACTTTTGCTTGGTACTCATATTGAAAAGAAAAAGTAACATGTATTCATTTGCATGTGTTTTATATTATAGACCTAAATACTTTTAAACTGTAATTGACTAAGTTACTGAACAAATAAATACTCTGAGCGAAGCGTTTAGTTTTCAATACAACTTTAAAACTTTTGAAGTGTCAGAGAGAGAGAGAGAGAGAGAGAGAGAGAGAGAGAGAGAGAGAGAGAGAGAGAGAGAGAGAGAGAGAGAGAGAGAAATTACAAGTTGGGGAAACGTCATATATTTCCATTAATAATTTTTATTTGCACAAAACTCGATGAATAAACAAAGCATTTTATTGTTGACAATCCACGTGTATTGAACAAAGAATAAATTTAAACAGTTTGGAAAATGTTAAGAACTTAAATAATACAAATGTTTTCAAAGAAACTGCCTGATAAGCTATTATATATGTTAATAATTTCTACTTGCTGCCAAGCTTTACACTATGGCAGCGGTTCCCAACTTTTTTTGTATGGTTACCCAAAACCCAATTCTAATCCAGCTAAATCACCCAATTATTAGATATTATTTTTGATAACTTCTGGATCGCATGTCATTACCCCACAAAATACTTGTCATTACCCTAGTGGGAAAATTTTCCCTAGGTGGGAACCACTGCACTGTGGTATTCACATGAGATCTGTAAAGGGAGGCATTCATAATACCTGTTTGAGTATTAACTATTTGAGTAACCAAAATATCGATATGAGACTGATCTTGAAATAAAGTGAAACTAAAAAAAATTCTAAAATTGAAATCGAAATTGGAATTGATAGTTCTCTTCGATAGAGATTAAAATCGAAAGCAACCGACCTTTTAATAGTTCCCCATCCTTGGTGTGTATATATATATATATATATATATATATACACGTGTGTGTGTGTGTGTGTGTGTGTGTGTGTGTGTGTGTGTGTGTGTGTGTCTGTGTGTGTGTAAGTGTTTGTGTACAGCGTGTTCTAAAAGTAATGTTATAATAATGTTAAAATGTTTCAGACCAGCAAAGACCGTGGGATCCACTCATGGCTAGTAGGGTGCGTCAATTTTGTCAACTTTTTTCAATTCAATTTTGGTAGTGAAAATATAGTATCTTTTCATGTCAAAACTTGAAATTGGCCAACCAAAATGAAATAAAATAACCCTTACCTACATCAATTTTACCTTAAAGTTTCAGAAATGGACTCTTTTACTAAATAATAGGACATAAATTAACTATTCATCTGTCACAGAATTATCCCACTGATCGCATATGGAGTGTTTTCAAGGTCATATAGTTGTTCTACAATGTACAAGTCATAACATGAATAGATCTGTCCCTCACTCTCAGTCCTCAGTTGCCTCTTAGATGTCATAGACGGTGGTTTGCTGTTATTGCTCTTGTACCTACTTCATAGTTATTCTACTAGACGAATACTACAGTTTAACTGAAAGTATGGATTATTGATTATTACAATTATTTATTATTATCATATTCTTCTGTCTAATTATGTTGTAATCCCATGAAATATTTTTTTATTGAATTTTAGAACATCGAATGACTAAACTTTGAAACATCGTAATTGATATAAAATAGTAAAATGTTTTTCTTTCTTTTCAGATATTCTTAAGATGCCAAAATTGAAGACAAGAGGTCAGTCGTCATGCCACTTGAGCCTGTTAGTCGGTACAGGCAAGGAGCTTCCCGTATCAGAACTACCAACAGTGCGAGACATGCTGAGACTAGGGTTACTCCTTCGTGAGCAAAATACAAAGGATAGAAGGAACTACACAGAGAAAGAGCTCATAAGGGACATGATTTCCCCTCTTCTGTATCAGTGGAAAAAATCTAATGTGTTATTCAAGCCACCTGTACTCAATCAGTATAGAACTATTGAGCTAAAATTAACAAAGCTGTGGCACAAAGCAGTTGAGACATCACTTGGTAAAGGAAAACTAGCAAAGAAAAATAAATTTCTGCACACACTTGACTCTTCTTGACATTTTTAACTGCCAGTGTCCCATAGAGTTGTATTCTGAAGCCAATTGTTCTCCCTCATGCAGAAGAGAACCTCACCCTCACATTGATTGTCGCTGTCCTCGTGAGAAGAAGATCCCTGTTTTGGAGCTGGCTTTCATAAAGGCGCAGAGAACAAAGGCAGGAGGCCAAGGAAGTATGCAGATTGGTTCGGCAGATTATTCAGAAACCAAAAAACAGATTATTATTGCTAAAAAAAAGAGAAAATCCGAGAGAGGGAAGAAAGGAAGAAAAAGAAGAGTGAAGAAGCCACCCAAAGAGATGAAGAGCTCTACCAAGAGGTTTCTCACTTCTTTGAAAGCTCTTCAGATGAACAGAAAGAAGCAACATCAGATGATAGCTCCAAAATGCCATCTGAACCTTCGCCGAAGAGAATGAAATACAATACTAAAGACATCTCAAACATTGCCCTTGCCAGTGTTCGCCACCATACGGGGCTACGAGAGACTGCAGAGATTGCCACTGCCGCTTGGATAGATGCAGGCCTCATCAGCCGAGAGGATACATCCTTAGTGATAGATCATAATAAGATAAGAAGAGCACAAGAAAAAATAATGAAGGAAATATCTGATCAGCATGAAAAAGATTTGAAGGAGGAAGGTCTCTCTTGCCTTTTGTTTGATGGAAGAAGAGATGACACAAAAGTTCTCCTAGAGGTAGAGGGAATGGACAGAAAGTTTCCCGGTCTCATCAAAGAAGGACACTACTCTGTGTGCTCCGAAACTGGTGGCCGCTATTTGTTTCACTTTGTTCCTGAAGCAAAAGTAGAAGGCAAGAAACATGCAGAGGCAATTGCTGATCAAATAATATGTTGGCTTCAAGAAAGAAGACTTGACAGTTCACTGCAGGCCGTTGGTGGAGACTCAACTGCAGTGAACACTGAATGGCAGGGCGGTATTATGACGCATTTAGAGAAAAAACTTGGAAGAAGGCTTGTTTGGATTGTATGTGATTTGCACACAGGGGAACTACCTCTTCGTCGTCTCATCCAGGAACTTGATGGTCCTACAAAGAGCAACAAGTGGTCAGGCCCCCTTGGCAACATGTTAGATGAAGCAACGGAATTAGAAATAAATACAAAATTTCCAAAGGTCGAAGTAGGCCCTCCCCTTCCAGTGTTGTCTGAAGAAGTTATCAAAGACCTCAGCTCGGTTCAATCTTACGCTTATCGTATTGTTCAAGCAATCAGATCAGGGGAGTTGCCTCAAAATCTGGCTCTCTTGGAGATTGGACCCGTAAGTCACAGTCGTTGGTTAACTACAGCAATTTGTTTCTGCAGGATTTGGGTTTCCAAACATGCACTGAAGGGCAAAATGCTACAGAATTTGATGTTGATTGTTGAATTTATTATTGGGTTTTATCTTCCTCACTGGTTCAATGTAAAACTTAATCCAATGTGGATGGAGGGGCCCAACCACATCTTGTTTCAATTGCAGCTACTGAGAACCCAAAGGAAAGTAGTGGTGGACATCGTGTTACCTGTGGTGAGAAGGTCCGCTTGGTATGCTAGGCCAGAGGCAGTTTTGCAAGCAATACTCTGCAGCCAATGTACCAAAGAGCGAACTGAGGCTGTGGAAATCATTCTAAAGCTTAGAGGAACATCACTAGATGATGACCAGCTGGGAGACTGCTCTGTTCAGACAAGGAAGGTACCTCCGATAAACGTCAATGCCACGAAATTGTCAGAATTAGTTAACTTGAGTTCGGAAGTTTTGGAGCCACCACTGACAACATGTATAACAAACAAAGATTTAACACAACTTAAAGAGGCCCCAATGCAAGTGCCAAAGTGGCCTTCTCACACTCAGAGTGTGGAGAGATGTGTGAAAATGGTCACAGAAGCAGCTAGTCAAGTTTACAGTCACGAGAGGCGAGAAGGCTACATCAAAGCGCAAGTAGCAAGCCGAATGCTGATGTCAAGGAACCGCAGCAAAAAGGACATGACTGCATTGGTTACTTTCAAATAAAGACTCTGAATGATATCTTATTGCCACTTTAAATGTTGATAGGATGTTTGCGCACATTTGTTATTTTGTTACGAATTTACGGAAAAATGGAATTTTTGAATTAAAATTGATGTAGGTAGGAGTCATTTTTTATTGTTTTTGAAGCAAGGATATTATTTTGTATGCCAAATGATTACATTAAATTGCTACCAAATCACATGATTTTCAATTTAGTCATTTCACCCCAAAAATTGACACACCCTAATGGCTAGTCTACCTAACTGTGTTTGTAATTGTGTACTGCGCATGTCCTCCGTGGTGGCGGAGGGGCCCACAATTTTACGTGGATTCCGAACCACAAAAACCTTAATTTTTCTACCTTAAACTGTACCCAATCTATCAACATATGCATCTAATCGATTTTTAAACATGTTTATAGACGTGCTATTAATTACTTCTACCGGCAAACTATTCCAGCTATTTATTATTCTATTCGTAAAAAAGTTTTTGGCAACTACTGTCTCGAACTTTCTACTTGTCAGCTTACACCCGTTATTTCTAGTTCTACTATATTGTGCTATTTCAAAAAACCTCTCTCTATTTACATTATCGAACCCATTCATAATTTTGAAAACCTGAATTAGATCACCCCTTAGCCTCCTAGTCTCGAGTGTAGTCAATTTTAACTCCTTAAGCCTATCCTCGTACGACTTTGACCTAATTGACGGAATCATCTTAGTTGCTCGTCTTTGAACTCTTTCGATTCTGTCTATATCTTTGCGCATATGCGGATTCCAAAATTGGATCGCGTACTCCAAATGGGGTATAACTAACAATTTATAAAGAGGAACAATAATATTGCGCGATTTGTACTCAAAATTCCTAGCTATAAAACCTAGCACTTTGTTCGCCTTATTGACCGCTGCTGTACAGTACTTTGTTTCGCCACTTTTAAATCACCAGTGACTATAACTCCTAAATCTTTTTCCTGATCTACGTTTGCCAACTCCTTCTCTGACATACTATATGCAAAATTACCGTTACGCGAACCTATATGTAAAATTTTGCATTTATCGACGTTAAATTTCATGTGCCATATGACCGACCAATCAACGATTTTACTCAGATCTTCCTGGATTTTACCTCTATCTTCATCATTTATCGCCCTACCACCTAACTTCGTGTCATCCGCAAACTTTGAAACTGTACTGACTAGGCCGACATCTAAATCGTTAATATATAGAAGAAAAAGCAAGGCCCAACACGACTCGGTTCCATCAACGAGCACCCTCTGTTTCCTATCTCGCAACCACTCTTCTATCCAATTTTTTACTACACCCCTGATTCCATGAGCCTTAGTTTTTTTCGACGAGTCTTTTGTGCGGTACGGTGTCAAATGCTTTTTGAAAATCTAAATACACTACATCTACCGACCGATGACTATCGTAAACTTCAACCACGCTTTGGGAAAATTCTAAAATATTAGTTAAGCAAGATTTGTTTCGCCTAAAACCGTGCTGCGTACTTCTCATCACGTTATGCAATTCTAAGTGTTCGACTATACGATCCCTAATTATTGATTCCAGTAGCTTACCTACAACAGACGTTAAGCTGATTGGCCTATAATTTCCGGCCGCACCTTTATCGCCTTTCTTAAAAATAGGCATTAAATTTGCTAACTTGAAATTATCTGGTACGCACCCCTCAGGAATAGACGCATTAAAAATCTTTGTTAGCGGCACAACAACGCTTTCTTTTAATTCTTTTAGTTGTATGGGATATATGGAATCTGGCCCCAGTGATTTAAGCATTTTAATTTTTCAAATATAGTGCAGTACCTCCCTTTCACTCACCACAATATTATCTAAAGTATTACCATTATCTAAAGATATTATGTCTATGGCCGTAGTGATATGCGTTACATCTTCTATTGTAAAAACTGACGTAAAAAATTCGTTTAACAGAGTAGGCATTTGCTTGTTCTCGGAAACTAGCTCACCGTCAGAATTTCTCAACGGTCACAACACGCTCTTTACGGGATTCCTGTTGTTAACGTATTGAAAATATCGCTTGGGGTTTTCTTTGTCGTCACGAGCTATGGAAATTTGAAAATCGCGCTTCACTTTTTCATTACGCTTTTCGCTTCACGCCTTAGAGATATGTAGTTGTTTAGTAACCACAAATTGTCTTCATCACACTTATGTAGCCTATAAGCCATATCTCTACTATTTATAATATCCCATACTCTAGAAGTAAACCTCAAGGACTTGTTATTTACTTTCGCATGCTTAATCTTGTACGGTACACATTCCTCATTTATAGTCCTAAATATTGTTTCAAACGATTCCACATTATTTTTGCGTTGGAGGTTCCCATTACGTTTTCCCAATTGACGTGTGGCAATTCATTTCTAAATTTACAAATGTCTGCGCGCTGGAAGTTAGAAATTTTAATCGAGTTAGCTGGTTTCGAGTGACTTACTTAGAGGACAAACTCTACCATATTGTGATCGCTATTGCTTAACGGTTCTATTGAAGATCAGTAATTAGCTTATCATCCGTAGTTATTACTAAATCTAAAATACTGTCCAACCTCGTAGGTTCCCCAACCTTCAGAATAAGAAAGTTATCCTCGAGAAAATTAACTAAGCGATTACCTTCCGCGTCTCCCTGCATTGTATCGTAATTCATATTAGCGCAATTAAAGTCACCCATAATTAAGGCCTGCTTACTACCTATTATTCTCTTTAGTTCACGATATAACGCTTCGTCCGTATCAGCTGTGTGATTAGGGGGCCTATATATAACGGCAACAAGAAGTTTGAAATCGTTCAATTTAAGTTCTGCTATAGTCGAATCTATCGGTTCTGGAATTCTGTGCTTTAATTCTATAACGTTCGCAATATTATCTTTGATATACAACATAATACGTCCTCCTCGCCTACCTATTCTTTTTTTAACAAAAAGTCTATAACTTCCAATTTGATACTCCCCTACAAAGTCACGTGTTTCAGTGCTCAGCAACGATTCATGTATCACAATTAAATCATAGTCTTTGCTAGCAATTAAAGAAAAAAATTCGTTTATTTTGTTTCGTAGGATACGAGCATTTAAGGATAAAACCTTCAAATTGTTTGTAAAACCGCGTTACCTTCGCGCGCGCAAGGGAAATTTAAGGAAATTACGCCAAGGCCGTTCGAGTTACGGCAACCTGAAAAGAAGAGACAGTATTTTGAAATAGTCTTCCTAAACGCGCAGCTCCAACGTCATCAAGATGAAGTCCATCTCCGAGGAACAAGTCCCTCCTACTTAGAAACTGTTCCAAAAATTCCCCAAATACACTCCTTCCTGTTGACAAAGAATCTTTAGGTTATTGTTAATATAGGTCGCCTTGCTGTAGAACTCGTTACGTTGGATAATTGGAGGAAGTATACCTGTTAAAACAATCTTATTAGTTTTTCATTTAGTTGTGTCCTCATAGGTTCCGTCTGTAAAATGGCCAACACTATTAGTTATATCCTCCACCCTTGCACCAGGGTAGCAGTAACGGCGTCTACGACGGGGTTTCTCCCACAGAATTCCTCGAGCTGCTCTCGAACAATGAAATCACCAACGAATTCGTATTTCAGGTTCATCTACGTCTTCGAAACCTAAAACAGAAAACTTATTGTTTGTTAATACTAGTAGACAAGTCTTAGGTTTTCTCAATGGGGCTCCATTACGCACTTGAACGAAGGGCTGGGAACTAGGGGAAGAGATAGGGCTGTTAAAATTTTTTATACCATTAGTAGAAAATTGAGGCAGTTGAGGCCGCGACTGAAGAATAACTCCTCTCAGAAGGGCAAATGGATTCTAATTTCGCCAATATATATATATATATATATATATATATATGTGTTTCAAGAGGAGGGGCGACAAGCTTGACCTTGTGAAATGAGGACTCATCGCACGCAACATTTGAAAGGTTGAAAGGTATATAATTTTCGGTAATAATCTACTTGAGCTCCCGTCTCTCTGATTTTCATAAATTATACATCGGTTGCTTCGTTTCTTCATTATGAATGCGATTTAGACAGTCTCTATTAAGGAAAATGCTTTAAAACCTAACCTAACCGAAAAAAATCTAGAGTTTTAAAAACAAAGTCTAGCGAGTTTGTAGTTTTACAGAATTTTTAATGAAAATCTAGTTTTTTTTAGTTAGAAAAAAATCACTAGATTGACAACATTAGTATTCGTGTAAATTCTAATTGGATTCAGTTTGGTGGTGTTTGCGATAGAATTATGACGTGCCGTTCGTGTGATTTCGACTTTGAGGACTTGATTCGTCATGTGCCCTAGATGAAGACAAAGCATTGGATGTTTTTATCAATTACGGCGTTATTCTCTCATCTTTAACTTGCCCGAAATCTGACAGTGAGTACCTAATACGAAAAGATCAGAAGATATTTAGGTGAAATATCCAATATTAACCCGTTAGGTTAATTGAATGCCCGGTTAGGTTAATTGAATGCCCGGTTAGGTTAATTGAATGCCAGGTTAGGTCAACTGAATGCCTGGTTAGGTTAATTGAATGCTCGGTTAGGTCAACTGTACGCCCTTGATGATTGGTTGGGTTAAGTCGTGATATTTTCGTTAGTTTAAACGAAAATGACGAGAGCAAACTTTTCTGGTTAATTTTGAGGTGTTTCGCACGTTTCCTGTGGTAATGCGTCGTTTACGAGATCTCGTAACATGAACATATCCTATATGTTTATGTTACGATATCTCAAAAACTACACATTTGCACAGGAAACCAATGGCAGATTCGTGCAAAGCACCTCAAAATTGACCAGAAAAGTTTGGTTAAAACTCTCTAGATTTTTTTAGGTTAGGTTAGGTTTTGATGCATTTCCCTTACTAGAGACTGTCTAAATCGCATTCCTAATGAAGAAACGAAGCTACCGATGTATAATTTATGAAAATCAGAGAGACGGGAGCTTAAGTAGATTATTACCTAATTTTCCACTCTTTTTCTTAAATAAGGTACCATACAATTCACTATATGATATTATAAGGCTCTCATCGACGTTATTTACTCAAAACCTTTTCAAAAAACTATAAATACTGTAAATCATTGAATAGAGCGTGTAAAATCATGTGCAATTCCCTTTTATGCTCATAAACAGTAGTACCACCGTTTGCATAAAAACCGAACCAAGACTATTTTTATGAGGGGGTCTACTTCCGGATGTTAGGAAGGCAAGCGAGCGATGATGTGGTCTGGCCAATGCAATGGATAAACATCGAAAGGGAAAGCAACTTAGGGATACTTTCTCAAAGAAATTATGTCGTCTGTTATTTGGGATTTGCAGCATTTTCTTTATTTCCGGAACAATCATTATAAGAAACAAATTGTTCTCAATAATTATTGTATATATTGGTAAATTAGTATGGCAATACATTTGTGTAGCAATTAAATGAAGAAACCTTTAAACCCTAACGATTTTATCCTAAATAAATAAAAGAACTCGAGATCAGCAAAAGACTTTAATCTGTGTATTTTCAATACAAATACCAAATAGTCTTGCAGTTGATTTTGCAATACAAAATATAAAATGCAATCGTTTTAATATTCACTAGCTTCAAAATGGATTCACTAGTTTCAAAATGGATTCCGCGAATAGAAACTAATCAATTAATTAATTAATCAACTGGAAATTAATTATGAGTAATGTAAATGAGATTGAAAAATTTTAGAAAAGGCTGTTAACGGATGATTTATGGAGACCTCTGAATGAATAAAGAGGAACGGCTTTTGCTTTTATTCTAATTTTCTCCTGGTAAGAAAACGTGTTCAAAGATGTCATTCTGTAAACGTTTTTACTGAAGAATCTTCTTCATTGTTGGTCGGAAAATACATAACTCCATGATATTCTACTGATGTTAAAGATTTTAAATTAAGGGAAATAAATTTATCGCCAAAAATAAAGCTTAATAATATATGTAGGTGTGTTTTAAATTTACGCTTCTAACCGTCCGTATAAACAAATGTGCAATTCAGATTTTAAATTTAGTAGACTTAATACTGTTTCCATTATGGAAATTTCATATTATATTTATATAAGCAAGAACAAAGACATCTAAAGAAAATAGTCACAAATAACAGTTGTTTGTATATAAAAGTTTATTATTGTAAATTTAGGAGAGATTCTCTTAACGTTGGAAATAATTACACATGCATTTAGGACACTGTAAAATAAATGGCAGAACTAAATATTTACATATGAAAAACTGAGGCACAGTCAGGTTATTTTTCTGAAGATGTTCATTGTTAACGAAAATTAAGAAAACTTTAGCACTTCCTCAGAAAAACTGAATTATGGAAACACGTTGACACAATCCACAATAACGTTAGATGATCATAAATGTTATTATATGTTGTCCATTGTACAACGTGCGTATAGCATTTTTTAATTACCTATAATAAAATATATACATCGCTTACACTTTTTATAATTTGCACACACACACACACACACACACACACACACACACACACATATATATATATATATATATATATATATATATATATATATATTCTGTAGAATAAGGATAATATAATTATAAGATAGAATAATGAAAAGGAAGAAAAAGAAAAGCTAGTATTTTTGTATAAATAACACTGGTCAACAAAGATTTTTCATCAGAGTAAAGTTTGTGGTGGCTGGATAGCATTTTTCACGCTGATTCCAAAACTGCATTCACATTTTTTCTAGCACGTATAGTTTTCAAGATGAAGGCATATATATAACTACACAGATTTAACCATTTTAAATAGGCAAAATACTAATATTTCAACATTTGATTGTGTTTATTTTATTGTGTTTTTTTTAGTTTATTCATCTTATTTATTTCAATTATCTTAATTATACATCTTATGTATTTCAGGTGTGAGCTTTTACGTCTAGCAGCATTGTGATTCAGGCAACAACGCCGTGCTTTGTGTGTCAAAAGATCAGTCCAGTCCAAGAACTTGTTGTGTCAAGTTGGTGTACATTTTTTTTGAATTTATAGTTTGCTCAGGTCAGTCAACATGCCTCGACAATGTAAGAATGACCCCGACAAGTTCTGTTTCGTATGCGGCCAGTTGACAATTAAAACACAGCGACGAAGTATTACAACCGACATTAAGAAAATATACAAGCTATACTTTGGTTGCCATCTAGGTGACCAAGATAAACCATGGTCGCCACATCAAATCTGTTCTGGCTGTTCAAATGGATTACGTGATTGGCTTAACAAAAAGAAAGCTTCAATGCCATTTGCCATACCCATGATATGGAGGGAGCTGAGAGATCATTATGAAGACTGTTATTTTTGTAGTGTGAACTTAGTGGGGTTTTCTGCCAAGAACAAACACCAGATTGTATATCCAAACTTGGATTCAGCACGTAGACCAGTAAAACATGATGAAACATTGCCCATTCCAATTCCCCAAGTGATAGGCTAGATTCTATCATAGATGACATGGAAAGTGATGAAGGTGCAACTGGCGTTTCCGGACCATCTACAGAACCAGAGTACACTTTTGAAGGTAGACATTTAGAGCCTAAAAAGTTAACTCAAGGACAGTTGAATGATCTTGTTAGAGACTTATCGCTGTCTAAAGAGAAATCAGAGCTTCTCGCCTCAAGACTAAAGGAGAACAATTTACTTGAGAACAATGTTCGTATTAGTTACTACCGAAAGCGGAATTTTGAATTAACAGCATTTTTTTCAGTAGACGGTCCTCTCTGTTATTGCCATGATATCAATGGACTATTTACAGCCATATCTCAGACGTATGTGGCATCTGAGTGGCGCCTCTTTATTGATTCGTCGCAGAGAAGCCTGAAAGCAGTTCTTTTGCATAATGGTAATATAATGCCATCCATCCCCATTGCCCATTCCGTCCATCTAAAAGAGACATATGACAATATGGATATACTACTTAAGGCAATCAAATACGACAGTCATCAATGGAATGTTTGTGGATATCTAAAAGTTATAGGAATGCTTATGGGTATGCAGTCAGGATTCACAAAATTTTGTTGTTTCCTTTGCCTGTGGGACAGTCGCGCCACTATAGAACATTACACCAAAAGTGACTGGCCACTTAGGTATACATATGTCCCAGGGATAAGCAATGTCCAGTCTGTCCTTTTAGTGGATCCCCAAAAGATCTATCTGCCACCTCTTCACATTAAACTTGGTTTAATGAAGAATTTTGTTAAAGCAATGGGTATAGTCAATTCTGAAGGGTTCCAATACCTTTCAAGGAAATTTCCGAAGGTTACTGCAGCAAAATTGAAAGAAGGAATTTTTGTTGGGCCACAAATAAGGGAGGTTTTGAATGACACTGAATTTGAAAAAGTCTTAAGTCCGCTGGAATTGAAGGCTTGGCTGGCATTCAAATGGACATGTGAACACTTTCTTGGAAGCAACAAGTCACCTGCGTATAAGGATGGAGTCAAGAACCTCCTTGATGCCTTCAAAGAAATGGAGTGTCGAATGTCGTTAAAAAATCACTTCCTGCATTCCCACTTAGATTTCTTTCCTGAAAACCTTGGTGCAGTGAGTGACGAGCAAAGAGAGCGCTTCCATCAAGATATTCAGATAATGGAGAAGCGCTACCAAGGATATTGGAATGAAAGCATGATGGCGGACCATTGTTGGATGCTGTATCGTGACAATCCAGGCCAAATTTACAAAAGGAAATCACACTCACAGCGCTTTTAATAAAATAATGTATATATTCTTTATTTATAAGTACATTGAATAAGGTATATGATGTATTTGTTGTTTAGCATTCCTAAGTGTGATCTATACATCCATAAATTTTCTTATAGCAATATCAAAAACTTAAAAATATCAAAACCAGTGTATCTATATAACTATACGTGCTAGAAAAAAGTAAAACCAGATTCGGAATCAGCGCGAAAACTGCATTAAGAAAAGTGTGACCATGTTTGTGATGAGAAAATAAAGTTTCATTTTGTTGGCCAGTGTAATTTGATAATTAGAGATCTTTTTATGACGCAGTAAACTTACAAATTATGCATGATACTTGTAATCTGTCAACTTCGAGAAAGGAAATATTTTTGATAATAAACAAGACTGGTCAGACAACTAACCTGAGAATAAGGAATTTGAACTAATTAGATTTGAGCCTAAGGTATAATTATAGTAAAATTATGGTACAATCTGGGGATGTTTTTTGTTAATTAGCGACAGAAAAGAGAATTGATAAAGTTAATGAGTCCACACTAAATTTCACTCGGAATTTGAGTACAGTAGTCATGTATTTAAACTGATATGCTTTGTTAAGATACTTTTGCTACGTCAAAAGGATCCGGTCACGTGTAAACCTTGTCCTTATAAGGCTGGTATGAAGCAAGACTCTCAGACTTCTCGAGCCGGTGTGCAGAGTCTCCCGAGCTTGGCACAGACGAGCGTGGGTTCTATTCTGTTTAGCTTATTATTTACGTGGAAATTTGGAACTCTAAGATAATTTGCTTTATAACTTTAAGTTAAGATATATTGATTAAGTTCATCTAAACTTATAGCCACATACCATTTAAACTTATAACCATTAATTTGCAAGCTTCCTGGAACAATAATATCATAACATCTCCCTTCCTTTTATTCAAGCCCTGTTCGACTTTTCTTAAAATTATTCATTATACAGGGTGTACATAAAGTCAGGATCTATTTTTGTGAAGCACTTGGAAATTATATGGAATTCAATAATAAAATGATAAAGTGGTAACATTTATTAAATAATTAAGAGTAGGATTCGACGTGACGCCCATCAGTATCCCTGCACAGCTCAAATCGTTCCGCAGCATTTCTAAACACATTCTGGAGCATTTGCGGGGTTATGTTATCTGAAGCAGTTCGTATACGTGTACGTACGTTTTCAAGACTCGCATTCTTCGTCTGATAGACGTGCGATTTGATAAAGCCCCATGCAAAGAAATCTAAAGGGGTTAAATCTGGTGATCTCGCTGGCCAAGGTCTTTGGTTGCTTCCGCGTCCGATCCAGCGATTTGGAAAACGTCCATTTAGATAATCCTGAACAATTTTGGCATAGTGACAAGGAGCACCATCATATTGATAGACGACGGGGATAGGATTGTTAGTACCGTTGTCTATGAACATGATGGTGCTCCTTGTCACTATGCCAAAATTGTTCAGGATTATCTAAATGGACGTTTTCCAAATCGCTGGATCGGACACGGAAGCAACAAAAGACCTTGGCCAGCGAGATCACCAGATTTAACCCCTTTAGATTTCTTTGCATGGGGCTTTATCAAATCGCACGTCTATCAGACGAAGATTACGAGTCTTGAAAACGTACGTACACGTATACGAACTGCTGCAGATAACATAACTCCGCAAATGCTCCAGAATGTGTTTAGAAATGCTGCGGAACGATTTGAGCTGTGCAGGGATACTGATGGGCGTCACGTCAAATCCTACTCTTAATTATTTAATAAATGTTACCACTGTATCATTTTATGATTGAATTCCATATAATTTCCAAGTGCTTCACAAAAATAGATCCTGACTTTATGTACACCCTGTACATTGCACTCTGAGAAATACTGAATATTGGCCCATCGAAAAATATATACATCGCACTTTGAGAAGTACCAGAAGTCACTCAACCTAAACTTGTTTCAGGGATCGTCATTTTCCTGACGAGCACTCATCAAAAGAAATTAATCTGAATCCACTCACGAGAGAAAAATTATATAAGATGAAACTCCTAATAAATATATATATATATATATAATATATATATATATATATATATAAAGAGGACGGGAAACAAGTCTGACCTCCGTGAAACGAGGAATTATTGCATGGAACGCCTGAAAGGTTAAAAAGAAAGGAAAAGCATATACAGTATATATATATATATATATATATATATATATATATATATATGCACTAAAATCACAAAATAACACGTGACCTTATTAATAAGCAAACAACCACAGGGAAAAGGAAACACAAAGTCCGAGCGCTTTCGTGATATATTCACATTATCAAGGAGGAACAGAATGTGAATATATCACGAAAGAGCTCGGACTTTGTGTTTCCTTTTCCCTGTGGTTGTTTGCTTATATATATATATATATATATATATATATATATATATATATATGCTGGAAGGAGAGAGGGAGAGAGAGAATATTCTGTTAATATTAAGTTTTTGGAAGAGTTTTTTATATGTTATCATCGTTTATATTTTATTAAAAGTTGATTAACAGGATTGGGAAAGACAAA
The DNA here is from genome assembly GCA_023014485.1 of Bathynomus jamesi. NCBI lineage: Eukaryota > Metazoa > Arthropoda > Malacostraca > Isopoda > Cirolanidae > Bathynomus > Bathynomus jamesi. The sequence continues at coordinate 84,680 of JAJOZX010000608.1, forward strand.
ACGAAACTCCTTATCGACATTAAAACTTTATCTTTGGTACTTCTAATCTTTCACTAAATGAAAGAAAAGAACTGAAAATTTACTCGGATAAAATCCTCTCTATTCCTATATACTAAAAACCGTATTCCGGATGACCCAAACCGATGAATGAACCGCCATTGTACTTAACATCCGGAAATATTTTCCTCGTTCCGGCGCAGGACCTGAAAGGAATTATTCTGTATTCTATCATAAACTGACTAAATATCTCTCCATACCTCTCCACTTAGAGAACACGCGGTGTTTATGCAATAAACCGTAACACAGTTGTTGCAGTTGAAAATATTATTTTATGGCGGATAAAATGCGCAGTTATTTTATTTATAAAATTTTAATATAAAAAGAATTCTTAGGTCAGCATCTGAAAGAAGAGAAGACGTTTAAATAAAATAAGATTTCAAACTTAGTAACTCTTAAACCAATTTAAACATTTCTCACGTAGGGATCGATAGTTTTAAAGAGGAAAAAATAGGTTAGATTTTCTTTTGCTCTTTATATGAACTTAGATAGATCGATAGATAGATAGAATAACCTTTATTAATAATAATAAAATAAATAATTTTTTTTAATTTACAATGACATGAATAATTGTGAAGCTCAACTATTTATTTAATTTAATTTGGCCCTTAAGCTTTAGGCTTTACTGGGCTCTTATTAAAATAAGCAGCTAGTTGTTATAAATTAATAATGATAAAAATAAATAGTAAATAAGTATTATTAATAGCTAGTTAAAACATGTACTACAATATTAAACAATATTAATGAACAATATTAAACAATATTGGATATTAATCCTAGATTTTTGTTAGTATGCCATTATTAATCGGGATTTCAACTTGGTTTTAAACAAATGTACAGTCACAATATTTTTTATATCGGCATGCAAGTCATTCCATAGTTTCAATCCAATGAAAATGGGTAGTTTTTGAGATGGAGACAGTCTAAATTGAGGTATAACAAGCTTTGATCTATTTCTAGTCTGATACGAGTGGATTTCTTGATGAGTTACAAAATATCTATTTACCCATTCCAAATTTATGATTTTGTTCTTACATTTGTAAATAAAAATAAAATGTGCCAGTTTGGTTATATCGTTGAGCTTTAGTAGGTTTAGCTCTTTAAATAATGCACTAGAGTGATCAAGGAAATCAGCATCAGATAATAACCTCATTGCTCGTTTTTGAATGACAAAGATACCATTTAATGCTTTGTTAGCGGAGTTTCCCCAAACAAGGATGCAGTATGTTATATAAGGAAGAACAAGAGTATGATAAAGAGTCAATAAAACTTGTTTAGGGACTACATTTCTAAGTTTAAACATTATAGCAACGCTCCTTGAAATATTTTTCGCGATATAATTTACATGATCACTCCATTGAAAATTCTTATCTAGCATTACACCAACAAATTTTGTTACAGTACACTCCTTTATGGCGATTTCATTAACATTAAGTTCATCAAGATATACATTTCTTTTATTAGTAAAAATCATGAAATTTGTTTTACTGGTATTTAGGAAGAGTTTATTGGTGGTCAACCATGTCATTACACTGATGAATTCTGAATGAAATATTCTTAGCTGTATTAACATCTTTGCAAGAAAAAGAGAGAGTTGTATCATCTGCAAACATTATGAAGTTCAGTATATCAGATGAACGTGGAAGGTCATTTATATATAATAAAAATAACAGTGGACTCAGAACTGAGCCCTGTGGCATACTATGTTTGACAAGCGCTTTAGTTGAGCAAACCTTATTTACTGATACAAAATGATATCTATTGGACAAATAACTTTTAAACCAATCACTGATTGCTCCTCTAAAACCGTAACAATATAATTTATTAAGGAGAATATTATGGTCTATTACATCAAACGCCTTACTCAAATCCATAAATATTGATATCATTATTTTTTTTGTTCTCCTTGGCTCTATTTACATTTTCCATAAGATTTAAAATAGCCATTTCCGTTGTTTTATTATTACGAAAGCCATATTGATTTGGAGATAATAAATTGTAGGATTCTAAATATCGCTGCATTCTACTTTTTACAATTTTTTCAAAAATTTTGCTGAACACAGATAATGAACACACCGGCCTGTAATTTGTTGCTAGTGTAGGATCACCCCCTTTAAAAAGGGGTGTTATACAACCAGTTTTTAGCATTGATGGGAATATTCCTTTGTAAATACTTTGAGTGATAATTTTAGCCAAAATTACAGATATCTTATCTTTAACAAGTTTCAGTATAGGTACAGGAATGTTATGAATGTTATTTTTTGTATTTTTTAATTTACCAATATATTCTGGACCTCAGTAGAGGTAGCAGGAACAAAAGAAAATGAATTTAGTGGGCTGGGTGGCATATATTCTAGAGGTGAGTGATCATTATTTATTAATTGTGAGCGAAGCTTATCCGCTATTGAAGTAAAATGTGCATTTAAAGAGTCTGCAATAGCAGTATCATCAGTAATTTCTTTATTATCAACATTTAATTTCTCTATTGAATTTTTCTTAATTTGTTTTCTGAGAAGATTGTTTATGGTTGTCCAAGTATTTTTCATATCTCCTTTATGTTTGGAAAATTGATTGTTATAATAGTTATATTTTGCAATTTTGATTATTTTAGCTAATTTTTTCTGTATTGAGTATATTGTATTTTAGGAATTTTGCTCTGTGATTGCAATTTGAATAATTTATCTCTGTTCTTTATTGAAGTGATAATTCCTGGAGTGACCCATGGATTTGCGACACTTTTGGGCGAAACTGTTTTTCTCCTTAAAGGAAAGCAAATATTAAAAATATGGTATAAGGTGTCATAGAAGAACTGAAATATAGTATGAGCTGGGTCATTTAAAGGTTCGTCACAGTCAAGTCGAGTATTTTCTACAGCCCCGATAAATTTTCTTTTGTTAACCTCTGAGAATATTCTGTAATCAATAGTTGTTTTGTCCGCAACCTGAACAATGTTATTGAATATAGCGTAAGTAGGAAAATGATCACTGATGTTAGTGGTTATAATCAGTGGTGTAGTGCTGTGGGAACGCGTGGGAACGGCGTTCCCTTACTTTTTTTGGTAGACGGAACGGCGTTCCCTTACTTTTTTTGGTAGACGGAACGGCGTTCCCTCACTATTTCAAATAAATCCGAACTTACAAATCTCTAACGTCATGAAATTTTAATTCCCACCCCTAGAAGAAATATGAGAAAGAATCATTAACTGCTTCATTTCTTTTAGCTTCGACTGAGGCAATGCTAGCCTATAAAGATCTGGTGAAACAGTCACCACGGCGTACCAGTTGTTAACTTTTTTTAGTTAATCATTCCAGTTGTTAGCTATTTTTTTGATCGCACTGGATGTCGTATATCTAATGACACTGGAAATACTGCATCTTCAACCTTAGAATATATCCTAATATTCAGTGCATATGACCTCCAAACAAAATATCCCTGAATTGGTCAGATTTCAAAAGATTTCCCGGGGGCTTACAGTGCCCCCGGACCCCCAGCTGTATGGGCTCGCCGCGCTCGCCATTGTCCCCCCCGCATCTGAGTAACACTTTCAAAATGCGTTCCCTCACTTCTTTATTTAGCACTACACCACTGGTTATAATTCTAGAATTTACGAGGGCATTGATATTTACAAATATATTATCAATCGTAGATTCTGTTATTCGATTGCCATAGCTGCAGACTCGAGTGGTTTGGTAATAGAATGACTAAGATAGAAAGAATTCATTAAGTTTAAAATTTATGAGAGGTTTCTTCAGATTGCAATTGATGTTGAAGTATGATAAGCAACGTAATTATCTATTTTATATAGGTTTTTAATACTACTATTTAACCAGGTTTCCGTGAGAATTATAACACTAAATTTGACCGTAGAAGTTTTCAAAAGGGCCAATAAGTAGTTATAGTTCCTAGGTATGCTTCGAATGTTTAGATTTAGCACTGAAAGATTTTTATAAATATCTTTTTGTAATACAAAGGCATTAAACTCGTCTATCGATGAGACCATGCAATTGCCTACACCAGATTCCTGTTCTAGATTCTCTAAACTGGATATAGAACTTTTTGGTAATGAATTGAAATGATTAATATCGGCACATATACTATGAAAGTCTTTATTGATGAAAGCCATTTAACAGTAGTTCTCAAACAATTTCACTAAATACAGAATACGGGAATAAGGGGTTACCGCCCAGTTGAGCCGAGAATGGGAAAGTCGACTGTTGAGATTGTATGCGGAGTTATTCGCAGGCCTCCTGTGTGCCGACTGTCGGCTGGCGTTTTCGTAGTTCTCATAGCCTCGAATGCTTCTTCACTAACAAGGTGAACTCCTTTGACCGAAGTATTCCGCGTTGGAGGAGTCTCTCTTTCTTTAATAATTAACTTCGCTCCAAGGAAGTAGGCAACTTTCCCGAGTCTCCTCGCTTCTGTGAGTTTAGGGAGCTTTTCTTTACGAATTTTACGTGTTTCCTCACATACGTCGTCATTGACGAAGGTTTTTGATCCTTTCAGCTTTCTTCTGTTTTTTAGTATTAAATCTCTGTGAGGTTCATCCTCACATATTACTTTTGTGGCTGAAGTGGGCGTCTTAGTTTCAGTTATGTCATTAACTTTAGAATTTGCTTTTTGTGGTGGAATTTGTTTTTTTTAATCTAAAAGCACTTTTGATCTTAATATTCCCCAAATTCAGTCTATCTTTTATTGTCCTCCACCTTTTTCTTCGTTTCGCCGTTTGTTTCTCTATTCATTTCAGATACCCCCATTATGATTAAGTTATTGGCACGTGAATTATCGTCTAGGCTGTTTAATTTATTCCTAATTGAATCGTGCTCGTTTTTTATCATCTCCATGCTACGATTATTTTTAGTAAGCGAGTTTAGACTAGAGTTAAGATCCTTTATCTCGTCGTGTGCATACTGAATGCTCTTTTTGAGCTCCATATTTCTATATTCCAGTTTTGCATTGTCCCTCTTTAACAATTCGTTATTATGTTGTACAACTTTTATTACTGCCTCAAGGTCTTTGATTACACTATTACTTTTTTGCACTAAGTCAAAGAGGGAATTATACTTATTTGCTAGATCCTTCATTTCTAATTTCAGGACGTTTACCTGACCTTTGGAAGCCATTCTGAGCAATTTATGGGGTTAAGATTCACTCGTTCGTTCGTTCGTTCGTACGTTTAAAGGTCTTGTACGTTCGGTTGTTTTTATACCCGTTCCTTCAAGGTCACTGCTTGCCGTAGGACTATAAAGGCAGTGCCGGATGTCGCTAGAAAATTTTGAAGATATATTTTATGTAATATTACTAGTTAAGTATTGCAATTTATCTGATGAGATTGTAACTGCGTAATCTTGGCACATTCACAAATTTTAGTGGAGAAGTAACACAATGGTTCATTGACTTTGAACACTGTTAATTTTGATAGGAAGAAGGAGCACGAAACTGACAAGCGTTACCGGCACCACTGAGAGCTTTACCCTCAATAAACTACTGAAGCTGCGAAAAATTCGGAACGGCACATTTGAAAAAGGTTTAAGTGATAAAAAGAGTGTTTGAGTCTTCCTTAAGTCTCTCAAAATAAGTCTTGCATTAATCCAACTGTAATTTCAAGCCTTAGATTATTTATAAAACGGAATTACATTTATTAATTGCATGATACATTATTGATAACTGCAGATGAAATGCGGATGAAGCTATACTTTTTCGTTTCTTGTCTATAATTAAATGTTTTTGATTTACAGGCGTGTAAGAACAATAAACACTGACATATTTAAAAAGAAAGACCGTAATCTGATTTTCATATCATGAACTTTTAATTTCCCTCGTTTAACAATCATTTAACATCTAATTATTAGTTATTGTTATATTTTTCTATTAACTTTGGAAAAAAATCTGCAGCTGACAGGAAGTTAATAAATATCACTGAAACTGACGTTAAAAATTTCAGACCTATAGGCTTTGCGATATTTTTAGGAAAAATGTAATGTTAACGCAGTGAATGCTTAGATTATAAGCCCAAATTCAGTTTTGATACAGTGATAATTATTGTATAACTTCAAGGGATATAAAGAAAAAGTTTGCTGCACCGAGAAGAGCACCTTACTTTGTTGCGTAGTAACAGCTATTTACGAATCAAAGCTTTTACATCATAGAACACATTTCAGTCATACGATGCGAGGAAACCGCATTACAGAACTTGATTCTGTGCTAAAAAGAATAGTAGTCGTATTTATTAAAAATGGAACATAGTTTCTAAGGTTTAAATATTGTATAGTGAAGGTATTATTTCATACAGTTTGTAAGGTGAGTAAGAAATATAATGCGGATGGAAAGGCTGCATGTACAGTTGCCAGCATATGTAATGTTCCTCACCTCACAGGCGACTCCGTACATGTGGCAACGCCGCAGTGATAGTCATGGTACTCCAACTGGGGGAAAGTCGGGTGGAGGTGGGACAACTGAGTCCAACAACATCTAAAACAGACATAGATATTTAAAGGACAGTTGAATGTGCAGTCATTGACATACAGGTAATTATAATGTAATGTTTGTGTTCATAAAGATAAACAATTAATATGATTGTGAACAGCGTTGAACTCCATGTAGGTTACTAGTCTTATACAGTAATAAGGTTCCATTATTATTACTGCAAGTCTATATGCAGAGCCGTATTTAGACTACATGAGGCCCGAGGCGCAAAGGCAAACTGAGGCCCCTTAAGTTTTAGCCATGAAAGAAAATTGTAAGAAAAATAGAAACAACCGATTTATAATTTATTTCACAACATACGAGTACGATAAAAATAGTAAATTACCAAAATTGAAAAATTACTCCAAACGATTAATTATTGGCATAATACGATAAAAGTGCATTAACTATAAACTAAGATTTGAATTTGACTGCCCTTATATTTGACTACCCTTGAATTTGACTACCCTTATATTTCACAAAAGTAAGCTGACCATGCGTATATATGATATAAAATGTACAGATATTTTAGTTACTCTTCTATTATAAAAAAATAAATAATGCAAATATAACCAAATAACAATTAAATGTGATAATGTAGGGTAATTTGGAAATTATTGTGCTTGATATAATAATTCACGTATTTCTTCTAAAAGTTTTCAAATGAGTTTACAACTTTGACAGTTTTGTACACATTAAAATAATATGATTTTGGTAAACTGATAAATTACTGTATTAATTAATGAGTATCATTGTGCAAATGTGGTACAAGTACAACACATTTCTGCATTAAAATCCTTACGACACTTATTTAATAAGTGGCATATTTCTTTCATATTTCTCATTTATTTTTTACTCCGTTTATATTCTATGTATAGTTAATCCGAATATTAAACTAATTACACTACCATCACTATGAAACGCGCTATTAGCTATATATATGATTCGTTTCGCTTTACAAAATTTATCTACTAATTAATCACAAAATGAAACCAGTCGAGTGATTTAAAAATAATTAGTCATTTGACACGTTTGAAGAAAAATAAGTCAAGTGATGGGATTGTCCATTATTAACTGTAAATTAACTACGTTAGGTTTAATGACTAGTTACAACCTGAATAGGTCTGTTGACTTGTTTAACATAGTCTTGTGGCCTAAAACAGTTTTTTACTATTTATCAACCCATAAATTTATACATTTTATCAAAAACCTAAAATTACATTCACAACATTAAATTATGACCTTAAAGGAATTTAGAAATATTATAGAACTTTGGTTTGTTTTTAGTAATTTATGACCATAAAGAAAAATAAAAGATTTAACTACAGTTATCAGTGTTTTTGTTATCGAGAATATTATTTTAATTTTTGATGCAATTAATGTTTTAGGATTGTGGTGATGTGGGCTCCTATCTCCTACCAGTCAAGGAAACTAAATTAACATATTTCATTTATCTCAGCGATGGCAAAAATATTTCGTAACGATAAACAATAAAGCAACGATAAAACAATTAATGTTTTATAATTGTGGTGATGTCGGCTCCTATCTCCTCCCAGTGAAGGAAACTAAATTAACATATTCCATTTATCTCACCGACAGCAAAAATATTTTGTAACGATAAACACTCGTTAACGTCAGAAAGAAAAATCTGATCATTAAAAATAACTGCTACTTAACTGAAGTGAATTCTTTCACGCTATCAAAACAACAAGTGTTCAAAGAAAAACATGCTTGAATTTTTGTTTTTACCTTGATCTCCACTTTCCTTTGAAGACGATGTGTTTGTCTTTGAAAAGTTTAAATCACCTCAAAAATTAAAAAATCGGTAAATCATACATTTGAAAACATTTCATTGGAAAGAAATAATAAGTGGAATTAATTTAAATTGTACATTAATCCTACTTTATTGCTGGAAAATACTTAGCCAGTGTTTATGTTTTATTCAAATTTTAATGCAATAGCTATTGTTTAATTGCATTTATGTGTCAACAAAAATGTTTCTATCAAATGAGTGAACTTGACTACAAATTGAGGCAACAATCTGACGTCACTTGTGAAAGATTGGCCAAAGTGAATGCACAAAACTTTATATATTCTAGGATTTCCAGATGTTTCATTTTCTAGATTTAGAGTAGATAAGTTATTTTAATGGCCGAAGTTTGTCTTCTACACCCAAAGCTAATGAGGGGACCTTGTCCGGTTTAAATTGACAATCTACGAATTCTAAAAAAAAGGAAAATCCGCACATGAAACTCTTTAGTTTCATAGTTCGATTACTTTTATTTAAGTGATTGCGCGCACAAATCGGGCATGAAAACAACGCCTCTGTGCTGTAGTTGTTAAAATTGCTGAATATGAAACCGTAATTATAAAACAACGGAAATGGCTATTTTAAATCTTATGGGAAATGTAAATATAGCAAAGGAAAACAAAAAATAATGATGTCAATATTTATGGATTTGAGTAAGGCGTTTGATGTAATCGACCATAATATTCTACTTAATAAATTATATTGTTACGGCTTTAGAGGAGCAATCAGTGATTGGTTTAAAAGTTATTTGTCCAATAGATATCATTTTGTATCAGTAAATAAGGTTTGCTCAACTAAAGTGCTTATCAAACATAGCGTGCCACAGGGCTCAGTTCTGGGTTCACTGTTATTTTTATTATATATCAGGTCATCCCATAAGTAATGTCGTTTTTTAGATAGGAATTTGAAGGACAAAAAAAACTCAACTGAAACTTTTTAATCTAGTATATATTTTCCATCAAAATCAATGACACTGCCAACGCCCTACAAGCTTTTCAATGCCATGTTTATAAAATTCAGGCGGTTTTGAGGCAAAAAACATACAAAGACTGGTGTGCAGGTCATCTAAAGAAGTATACTGTTTCTCGTCAAGATAGTTTTGCAGACTCCTGAAGAGATGATAATCTGAAGGCGCAAGGTCTGGAGAATATGGAGGATGTGGAAGTTTTTCCCACCCAAGCTCCTCAATTTTTGCAGAAGTGATCCGAGCGGTATGAGGACGTGCGTTGTCGTGGTAGAACACGATTCCTTTCCGATTAACCAAAGAAGGTTTTTTTTCATTAGTGCAGTGTTCAATCGATCCAGTTGTTGACAATAGACTTGAGCGGTGATTGTTTGGTTGTGTGGTAAGGTTTCAAAATGTATTACACCACCTTTATCCCACCAAACACTAAGCAACACCTTCCGAGGGTGAAGATTTGGTTTTGGCTGTGGTGTCGCTGGTTCTCCGGCTCAAACCGACTGTCGGCGGCGCTTAACATTCTGGTATAGTATCCACTTTTCATCACCAGTTACTAAACGGTGCAAAAACGGATCTTGGAGTTCACGGGAATGAAGAGCTGTGCTAATGTTTACCCGCACCGTCAGATTGTCGACCGACAATTCATGTGGCACCCATTTTCCTAACTTAAGCACTTTCCCGAGTTGTTGCAAATGTCGATGGATGGTGGACGGGGATGAATTGAGTTTCTGGGCCAATTCTTCGAGAATTGTTGAACAGTCTTTTTCAAGTGTGGCTAACAGCAGGTCATCATCAAACTCAGCAGGGCGTCCAGAGCGTGCTGCATCTGTCAAACAGCAGCACGCTCCTAAACTTTTGAAACCATCTTTAACATTTCCTCACATGCAGAATATCGTTGCCATAAACGTCCTGAATGTTTCGCGTTGCTTCAGTAGCACTATTCCCTTTTTTGAACTCGTAAAGCATTATATGCCTGGTATGATCTTCTGATACCGCCATGTTTATGAGGGGTTCACATAAAGCAAAACACACGTCTTCACTGGTCAAGATCTGTAAAGTATGTAGCGAAACACGATAGATCTCCTCTTAGATATAATGTTTGGAAAATTTATGCTTAAACCGAGTAGGACTAGTTTAAACTTAATCTATCGTAAAAAACGACATTACTTATGGGATGACGTGATATAAATGACCTTCCACGTTCATCTGATATACTGAACTTTATAATGTTTGCAGATGATACAACTGTCTCTTTTTCTTGCAAAGATGTTAATACAGCTAAGAATATATTTCATTCAGAATTCATCAGTGTAATGAAATGGTTAACCACCAATAAACTCTTCCTAAATACCAGTAAAACAAATTTCATGATTTTTGCTAATAAAAGAAATGTATATCTTGATGAACTTATTGTTAATGAAATCGCCATAAAGGAGTGCAATGTAACAAAATTTCTTGGTGTAATGCTAGATAAGAATTTGCAATGGAGTGATCATGAAAAATATATCGCGAAAAATATTTCAAGGAGCGTTGCTATAATGTTTAAACTTAGAAATGTATTGCCTAAACAAGTTTTATTGACTCTTTATCATACTCTTTTTCTTCCTTATATAACATACTGCACCCTTGTTTGGGAAAAACTCCGCTAACAACGCATTAAATGGTATCTTTGTCATCCAAAAACGAGCAATAAGGTTATTATCTGATGCTCATATCCTTGATCACTCTAGTGCATTATTTAAAGAGCTAAACCTACTAAAGCTCAACGATATAACCAAACTGGCACATTTTATCTTTATTTACAAGTGTAAGAACAAAATCATTAATTTGCAATGAATAAATAGATATTTTGTAACTCATCAAGGAATCCACTCGTATCAGACCAGAAATAGATCAAAGCTTGTTAAGATGTTATACCTCAATTTAGATCGTCTTCATCTCAAAAACTACCCATTTTCATTGCATGCCGATATAAAAAATATTGTGAATGTAAATTTGTTTAAAACCAAGTTGAAATCCCGATTAATAATGGCATACTAACAAAACTCTAGGATTAATGTCCACTAATATTGTTTAATATTGTCCATTAATATTGTTTAATATTGTAATATATGTTTTAACTATTAATAATACTTATTTACTTATTTAGTTATTTATTATTATTAATTAATGACAACTAGCTGCTTATTTTTAATAAGAGTCCAGTAAAGCCTAAAGCTTAGGGCCAAATTAAATAAATAAATAGTCGAGCTTCACAATTATTCATGTCATTGTAAATCGAAAAAAAAATATTTATTTTATTATTATTAATAAAGGTTAGTCTATCTATCTAACCGGCCCGGGTTCCATTCCTGTCAGTTGAAGGCTGCACGCAGCCCACCTAGCTATTCATCCTTCCATACAAAATCTGGTTGATCGCTCGTGGTTAAGACGCTGGGCTGCTGATAGAGAGGTCGTGAGATCATGTCCGGTCAATATATATTATATATATATATATATGGGATAAATTTCACACTTAAACCCGTGAAATGAATAAATAATGCAAAACCCACAAGAATTTTTTTTTAAATTATTTATATATATATATATATATATATATATATATAAAAGAAAATAAAAGTGAGAAGGTTTAGGCAGTTAGACTGTCCCTGTAGAATTTGTAACCCACCGTTTTTGAGAGAAGAGCTTGATTATATATATATATATATATATATATATATATTATATATATATATTATATATATATATATATGTATATATATATACAGTTTTAACTACTTTGCGAAATGAAACGGACTTAAGAATTATGGAGTCTTTATAATGCTAACGTTGGTTTTGTTTCCGCACGAACTGTTCATTTTGACGAAGGTCAAGCTTGTCACTCTACCTTAGACCTACAGTTTAACGTGGAATTGCTAATGTAATAGAAGAACCAAAAAGTTCTATCAAGTTTTGTTTAAGTTCTCGAGAATTGTGCTTTGTAATCTTCACTATTTTATTCCCTTTTTCATAACCTTTTGACCTTTGGTTAGCTTCCGCCCGAATTCTTCATTCTGACGAAGGTCAAGCTTTTCATTCCACCTTAGACCTACAGTTTAACGTGGAATCCGAACCACGACCCACCAGCAGCCCCAGCGTCTTAACCACTAGGCCACCCAGGGTACCCATTCATCTACCAACCACTTTCTTTGTGTGGAAAGATGAACAGCTGGGTTTTGCTGCGCACCGCCTGCCGTCACCAGGCCTCGTTCCCGGGGCCGATCGATTCGTAGTCAGCGACGCTAACCACTACACCACCACATATATAAAGAGAGAGACAAAATCCAAAATTAAATGACTATAGTTCTGCGTACAAATTAAACACACCGCTGATGATGGAGGTTTGATCTTGGAAACGTCTGATATTAAATCTTTATATATATATATATATATAATATATATAATATATATATATATATATATGAAGTGTTCTTAAATTATGGTCATTCAAGAGATGTTATTTCCAACATCTTTTTTCCTACGACTTTTTAACATTTTAATGGAAAACTTAAATTAGAAAGCAAAAATGAGTTAAAATTTCATGTACTCATAAAAATTTTGATTTAGAATAATTTAATTATAATTGTTACAATTGAGATCACTATTAGAAACTTCGAGACTACTTCTAGTTCCAGAGGTAATAAAAATATAAGTGCTATTATTCCATTCTACAAGAGGACTGTTCAACGTATTATACAGGAGAAAGTAATAACCTGAATCGATGTATATATCTACATAAATATGTAATTAGAACAACCAAGAAAGAGATTTGTTTATTTTATAATGACTCCACGTCATGCTCCAAAATGTGTTCCGTAATGCTGCTGACAGATTCGAACTCTGTAGAGATACTGATAGTGCTCATGTATAATGTTATAATGTTTCAGACCAACAAAGACCCTAGGATCCACTCATGGCTGGTCTACGTAACTGTGTTTGTAATTGTGTATTGTGTATGTCCTCCGTGGTGGCGGAGGGGACCTACAATTTTACGTGGGTTCCGAACCACAAGAACATAAGAAATTTATGTAAAAACTGCCTGTACATTGGCAACGACCAATGTAGAATCATATGCTTAAGTATTCATTAAATGTATGCCTTCTATTGTATTGTCATTGAATTTTACCCTTTTAGCTACGTTTTCACTGAAATAGATAGGGATTTTATAAACACCCTGTACATGCGTAAACTGTTTTCGAATGGTAGAGTAAATTTGCCAGATATGCAAAAGGTTTGTGATATGTAGGTACAAAATATATTCTCCAGCCACAGCCATACAAATCGATTTTAATGGTTGGATTACTTACCTTTTATCGTAACTCTCTCTCACTCTCCTTCCGTACAGTGCTTTTTAATGCTAGGTCGATTAAGAATAAGTTTTGCTAGCTACGGGCGCTCTTAGCATCAAAATACCAGGATATCGTTGCTATCACCGAGTCGTGGATTCTTACTGATCGTAGGGACTACGTTGGGGAGTTCGAGATTCCCGGGTATAGAATATTTCACAAAGACCGCACCCGTGGGGAGGGGGGAGGGGTACTAATATACGAGAGGGACACGTTGAGTCCGGTTGACTGCCAGTTCCGATCTGAACGTGGGAGGAACGAACTATAGGTTAATCTTGGTGTACAGACCTCCGCATCTCCTTGAGGAGGAGACAGCCCTGTACACCGAACTCCGTAGCCTGCTAGGGGACAGGGTGTGTGTAGTTTTAGGAGACTTCAACTGTCTGTCGCGGCATAAAGTGGGAAGACTGGACTGCTGATGCCGAAGGGAGGAGGCTAGTTGACTTTGCTGATGAGAACTTCCTCACTCAGTGAGTGAATGGGCCTACACGAGGCGAAAGCGTTCTAGACTTAGTATTCACGACCGAAGACAACCTCGTCACTGGCTTCACCGTTGACGAATCGTTTGGCGGGAGTGATCACGGTCTGATTAGGTTCTGTGTGTGCGTCCCTCGGGTGAAGCGTAGTGACTCTTGAGGCAGTAAGCTCGATCTACGGCGGGCGGAATTTGTTGGCCTCCGGGATAGCGTAGGTGTGATGGGGTTAGAGGTCAGTGGCGATGTTCAGGAAGTATGGAGTGCATTCCGGGACGAGTTTATGGTGCTGCAGTCTGCTGCCATACCCTCAAAACCGGTCACCCCTGCTTCAACGCAGCCTTGGTTCAGTCGTGACATCGCTTCGGCTATCCGAAATAGGAAAGCCGCGTATAGGAGGGCGAAGGCCAAGCGTTCTCATGAGAACACTGAGGCGTATGTCCGCCTGTGCAGAGAAGTGAAGGCGAAGGTTAGGCTAGCGAAACGTAACGAAGAACTACGGGTGGCAAGCCTCTGCAAGGGGAACCCTAAGGATTTCTTCAGTTATGTTAATAGTAGAAAGCCCATTAGAAGCGGCATTCTGCGGACCTCCGACGCGGACATCGCTAATGTGCTGAACGAGTACTTTGCGGGAGTGTCACCAGGGAGGACACCCGCGTCATCCCAGAGCCAAGCGTCAGGCACGAAAGTGCTGGCCTGGACAGTGTTCGGTGTACCGCGACAGTCGTTGCCGATAGAATAGAAAAACTGAGCGCGTTTAAGGCTCCTGGGCCAGACCAGTTCCTCCCCAGAGTGTTGCGGGAGGTGCGCGACCAGGTGGCTCCCCACCTGGCCACAGTTTTCAACAAATCGTTGGAGACAAGCCAGGTGCCTGGTGACTGGAGAGAAGCCAACGTGACCCCTATCTTTAAGAAAGAGGATCACGAAAGTCCAGGGAACTATCGTCCCACTAGTCTCACTTCGGTTGTAGGTAAATTATTAGAGGGTATAGTAGCGGATAGGATCGTTGATCATTTGCATTCCTACAAGCTGCTTGGGGACTCCCAACATGGGTTTAGATGGCATAGGTCATGTCTCACCAACTTGCTCGAGTTTTTCCACGTCATGTTGAGTGAGTATGATAAGAGTAGGGCGATTGATATACTTTATCTCGAATTTGAGAAAGCCTTTGATAAGGTACCTCACCGCCGGCTAATGGCCAAAGTGTGCGCGCTGGGTATCAGTGGGGAAGTAGGTAGGTGGATTGAAAATTGGCTGAAGAATAGGCGGCAGAGAGTTGTAATTAAAGGGGTCAGTTCGGGTTGGGCCTCGGTCACTAGTGGGGTTTCTCAGGGTTCCGTTTTGGGGCCACTGTTGTTTATCATTTACATAAATGACATCGACGCTGGCATCGTCAGTCCGATCGCCAAATTCGCTGATGACATCAAGCTTGGGGCCAATGTTGGGACGCCCGAAGTGATCGACCAACTGCGTGCGGACCTACGTAGGATAGGAGAGTTGTCCGAAAAATGGCAAATGCCGTTTAACTTGGGTAAATGCAAGGTGATGCACATTGGCTACGCCAATCCCAAGTCGGACGACTCCATGCTGGGGAGTAATATCGAGGCCACTGATTTGGAAAAGGACTTGGGTGTGCTAATTAGCAGCGACCTAAAGTTTACCAAACAGTGCGTAGAGGTCGAAAAGAAAGCCCAGAAGTTGTTGGGTTATATCATGAGGCAATTTCGATTTCGGAACAAGGAGATTGTGCTCTCTCTGTACAATTCCCTGGTTCGGCTGCACCTGGAATATGCTGTGCAGTTCAGGTCGCCCACCATCAGGAAAGATATTGACAGGCTGGATCGAGTCCAGGCGAGGGCCACAAAGTTAATCCCTTCCGTTAGGCATATGGGCTACAATCGACGTTTACGCGCCCTGAATTTGTTTTCGCTGGAAACTCGGAGGCTGCGCGGTCAACTCATCGAGGTTTTCAAGCTCTTACGCAGGTTCAACGATGTCGATTTTAGAAGCATGTTTAGTTTAAATGATAACCCAATTCGCAACAATGGTTGGGAGTTGGATTTGAAACGGTTTTGGACTAGTGTGTGTGGGAATTACTTTACGTATAAGATCTGTGACACGTGGAACAGGTTACCTTCAGAAGTTGTGAACAGTTCCTCTGTGGATCATTTCAAGAAAAGGTTAGACCAAATCTTGCACACTATTTGAGGGTGTAGAAAATTTTCCGTGGCACCCGTTGCCATTGATACCTCCTCGGTATGTGCCGCAAGGCCTTTTGAGGTACTTCTTTTCCTTGTAACTCCTTGTAACTCTCTCTTTCTAGCTATTAAAGTAGATACTTTTGTCAGTGACTTTCAGTAAAATATTCGAACCCAATACGGAGCTTAAAAGTAATATATCCCATTAATTTCACAACACGACAATAAAACTGAACAAGCGAAAGTATTACAGTGTTTCCAACCAGTTACCCTGAAATTTACTGAAAACTGCAAAATTATGTAACTGAAAATTCAAACGATGGGGGAAAGGGAGGGAAACTGGATATTGAGTAGTGGAGATGAAATCTTTCTTGGCGCCACGAAAGAAGAACAATGACAATGGAGTCCCTTAGCCAGGAAAGGTCGGAATCACTGATTAGCAGCTCCTCTTTCTGAAGCGATGCGAAATCTTTGACATTTTATTTCTTCTTCGGATATGTTTTGGTCTTAATATTCGAATATTGATAAGAAATTCAGTTTTTAATTAAAGAGACACGTTATGACTAATAAGAAGTTAGTTGTTTGCATTAGGCCAATTTACTGCTATGAAACTTCCGTCTTTAGATTTGGTTTTGTGAATTTATTGCATAATAAATAAAAGGATGGAATAAAAAAATTACTATTCTTTATTTTCAGAAAAATCATTTCTCGTCTGGTGAAGACAATAGCAACTTCGGGCAAAATGTTTTAAATTTTATTTTATTTTTAATTAGCTCATACTATTACAAACACATCTGTTTATATGTGGATTTACACTAAGAACACGGTATAATTCTAATCCGTACATTCTTTCCATTTCTCCTATTTTCTCCATTCTCCATTTTCTCCTAGGTTCCTCGCTTATCCCTTTTTTTCTCCATAGAGACCTATCATCAATTCAAAACCAGACTGTGCACTGCTTCAACTTTTAAATAGAGTGTTTTCGTAAGAGTTTTAGTGTTTTTAGCTAGTCCTAAATAATTTTCTCCTATTAATTTTTCTTATTTTGCCTTCCAGTTTTTACAACTTTAATTTTCTTTACAAAAGAAAACGTAAAAAGGTTTACGGTACACAATAAAAGTTTTATATCAATATTCTGGGCATGTTGGTATAAGAATTAAGAAAACTTCGAGTCGTAAATCAGAGTTAGAAGTTTTATTTCGACAAAAGCCGTAAATTGTCAGTACTGTTACGTGTAATTGATACATAAAAAAATCCTTACGTTTTGGTTCGTATCTCTAACGTAACTTACGTGTAATTTCACTTAACGTAACTTTATTCCTTAACATTCACTTAATTTTTTGACAGTAACTTTTATGTAACATTTTGTAATAAATATGTACAGTACTTAAAACGACATTTTCGAAGAAAAGCTAAAACACACAAAGCGGTAAATAAGAAATTTAAGAACAAATGACATTTTAAATGACAACAAAAAATAGATTAGAAGTTTTGGAAAGGTAGATAAATATTTTCTTGGAATTTGTTCTTTCTTGCATATTTCTGATAGCTGTCTTTGTAAATGTAAGTTCAGTAAAAATAGGTTAGGTTGGAATAAGTTAATTTACGTTAGGTTAGGTTAGTTAATGTTATGTAAGGTAAGAGCAGTTATATTCAGTTACAGTTAGGTTATGAGCAGTTACTCAAGTTATAGGAGGAGACTATGGACACCAATCGACCAGGAAAGTACTCCTGGGTGGACGTTAGGCAGGAGACAGGGAGTGCTGGAACTCCCATTACTTTGTCACTGTCCTTCTTAGCTGATCTTTTTCCGTGTCTCATCTACCCTCTGAGCAGTTCAGCATGCGCTGAAACATACGCTTCTCCCTCTATTCCTCACTACACATAAATATTATATATATATATATATATATGCATCTTACACACTACACAACGTTTTCAAAATTTATATTAAAAAAAAATAAAAAATGGCATCATTGAGCCTTGGAGACCTTGTTTTTAGCTCTCTCCGTCTTGTGTGGAGGGATCACTTTTGCCGGCGCTCACCCTTAGCCCCTTCCTTCCTTCATAAAAAAAAATAATATATATATATATATATATTAGGGTGGTCCACAGAATGGGGTAAAAAATCGAAGTTCAATTTTCTTTCCTCCCAGGCTATAATCTGGTTCCTTTTAGCTAAAAAATATTTCATGTAAAATTTAAGGCGAATCGAATAACTTTTAGGGGTGGCTCAAAGCTGTTTTTTGTATACCATTATGCCCTTTATTAATATAGTGAATAATTAAAAGAAACATTATTTACAGATACATTAACTAATGATTATTTTTCTTTCAGATAGATTTATTAAATTTACAGGTTTTGCAATGTCAAATAAACGTACATTTTACTTAATGAAAAAGTCAGAGGAAACAATCACTGGAGCCAAGCTGCCTTCCCGTGGCCAGGTCCTCCGCATGTTCCTCCACCATCATCAAGTCTTGAAGAAGGAGACCAAACCTAGTTCAGAAGCTGTTTTTGAAGAATTGCGTCTCTTCTGGGAGAGAGCCCGAATCCCTACTCAAAGGAAAGACCACATTCTTCACAAAATTCAGGCTCTACACTTGGAGTGGAAAGCGATTAAGAAGAATGCTGGGAGGAAAAGCAACTCTCAGTTAGAAAAAGAGAAAACCTTTCAGGAAGAAATGGAGAACCTATTTGATGTCGCCCATGCTGATGCCTTTACCTTAATCAAAAATGAAGAAGACCGGCAGTTCTTGATCCAACAAAGGAAAGCGGGACGAGTGGGATCAATGGTCTCTGCAGATATGGTGACTGACAAGGCAGAAAAGAGAGCTGCTGAGAAGCAAATGAAATTGGTAAATAGTAGGAAGCGGAAAGCTGAAGAAGAAAAATATGCTGCTTCACAGGAAGTTATGCTAGATCAGGGAAGTTCTTCTTCTGAGTCTTTATGTGAGTCAGAAAGAGAAGATGAAGATTACCTTATTAATCCCCCATCTACCAGCGGACCAACTCCACCAAAGAAAAAGGCAGCAAAGAATATCATATCTCATGAATTGGCTGCTGCTCTGGACAGGACTGGCATCAGTGACAGGAGGGCCACCTTTGTATTAGCTGAAACTGCATCTAGCCTTGGTCAAGATCTTTCAGAGGTGAACATCTCTCGTTCTTCAATCAAAAGGCACCGAGAGAGGCATCGAAGGCAAATAACCCATGCCATTAAAGCTAGCTTTAGTCCAAGTATTTCGATTGTCCACTGGGATGGGAAGTTGATCCCTAATCTACTTGCCAAGAATGAAAAGGTAGACAGACTCCCAGTCCTTGTCTCTCAGTTGAATCAGGTGATTCAAAACTGCTTGGTGTTCCCAAACTACCAAGTGGAACAGGGGAAGCTCAATCAGCTGCAGTGTATATTCTTTCCGAATGGAACATAGATAAGTCAATAATCGGAATGTTATCAGATACTACAGCATCAAATACAGGAACAAACAGGGGAGCATGCGTTCTTCTGGAACAGAAACTTGGTCGACCACTCTTCTATTTTGCCTGCAGGCATCATTGCATGGAAGTCATGTATGGAGGAGTGTTTGAAGCAGTCCATGGTTCATCTTCTGCCCCTGAGCCACTTTTGTTCAAAAGGTTCCAATCTATGTGAGACTACATTGATTTAAAAACCTTCTCTACATCACAGGATGATGATGAGATGAAGGAGCAAGTTGATCCTTTCAGAAATGAAATAATTGCCTTTGCCAAAGAACATCTGGCCACTGGAAATTTTCGAGATGACTATAAAGAGTTTTGGAACTTTCTTTGATCTTTCTTGGTGAAAAAATTGAAAGTTACACATTCAAACGTCCTGCTGGCACGCACTATGCAAGGTGGATGGCTAAAGTTATCTATGCCATCAAAATGTGGCTTTTTCGAAATCAAACCACCCTGACTCCTCGAGAGAAGAAGGACCTGAAAACCCTTACCCTTTTTGGAGTCCTAATCTACTTAAAAAGCTGGATCACTGCTCCTATTCCATCACAAGCTCCGAAGAATGATCTGGATCTTATCCAAAAGTTAAAGGACTATCATGACCAGAAAGTGGCCAAAGCAGCTCTCAAGAAATTTGAAAACCACCTATGGTACTTATCAGAAGAGCTGGTGGCCCTTGCTCTCTTCGATCAAACTGTTGCACTAGACACCAAGGGAATCATGGTCCAGTGTATGAGGGAAAAGGAGGGGTCATTAGACTTCTCAAAGAGAAGAAGACTCAAGGAATGCAAAGCAACACTGAAATTAGAAACTCTTGCCACAAAGAACTCATTAAAGCTTCTTAAGGCCATACCGATCAATATTAGTTTTCTTGATGATGACCCTAGCACCTGGGAGGAGAATGAAAACTTCCAAGAAGCTAAAAGAATCATAGGAAACATCAAAGTAGTTAATGATCATGCTGAAAGGGCAGTAACTCTCATTCAGACCTTCAGCGGAACTCTGACGAAAGGAGAAGATCAACTCCAGTTTCTCTTAAGTGTGGTGGATGAGCACCGAAAGAGGTTTCCTGATTCTAACAAGTCCACAATCTTAGATGGGCAACAATGAGTGGCCTGGTCAGCCATGATACCTCCGCCAACAAGCGGATAATACCCATATATATGGGGGGGACCCAGAAGCCATGAATGTGGACTTCTGGGGGTAGTTGAGCCACCTCTAAATATTAACCGATTGAACCCAAAGTTTGCTCAGAGAAGTTTTTTGGGAAAAGGAACCTAATGAAACCCTGGGAGGAAGAATTTAAAATACTTCCATTTTGTGGACCACCCTAATATACCCTAATATAGTAAAATAATGAAACTTCGAAGTTTAAAATTAACAAATTTATTTAAATCCATTAATAACAAAAACACCTCTTCATATGGGTAATACAAATTTATTTTTTAATTTTCTAAGCACCGTTTCCTTCCACATGTCCTCCATTTCTTTCCAAGCACAGTTGCGCCTTTGATCGCATTGATTGCACAACTTTTTTGATCAACTGGTGATTTTCCTTAAGTAAATTGACTTCACGTGTGATACTATCTCTTAACTGGTTTATGTTTTCCGGTGGAATAGAATACACTTTACTCTTTAGATATCCCCATAA
This sequence comes from Bathynomus jamesi, assembly GCA_023014485.1. Classification (NCBI taxonomy): domain Eukaryota; kingdom Metazoa; phylum Arthropoda; class Malacostraca; order Isopoda; family Cirolanidae; genus Bathynomus; species Bathynomus jamesi. The sequence goes on from JAJOZX010000608.1 coordinate 106,157, forward strand.
GAAATAATCGCACGGTGTTAAATCAGGGGATCTTGGGGGCCATTCAATTGCATGATTTAGCGCGACAATGCGGTTGCCAAAATTTTCTCTCAGTTTTGTTCTTACAGCAAGCTGTCTATGAGCTGGTGCGCCGTCCTGAATCCACCAAAGTCTATTGAATTGATTGCCGTAAATCTGGAGGAGTTCTGGGATGATCCGTTCGTTGATCATGTTCAGGTAGGCAGCACCATTCAAGTTATTGTCGTAAAACAATGGGCCGACAAGATAGCCATTCCCGCATATTCCGATCCACAGAGACACTTTCTGCTGACAAATACGTGTGTCAAAGTTGAATGCTGGGGGGTTGTTCAGCGGCGCATATTGTCGAATATTATGGCTATTTACCTTTCCATTCATGAAAAAGGCTGCCTCGTCACCAATCACAATGTTTTCCAAGAAACGAGCAGGTTTATGGAGAAGCCATTCGACAAATTGTCTACGACGAGGAAAATCAGTTTCAAGAAGCTGGCGTCTTACATGCATCTTATAGGGATGCCATTTTAAGTCATGTTTAACAATGCGGTTAAATGTTGACTTTGACAATTGTAACCCATTCTTTCTGACTGATACATTTGGATTTTGAAGAAGTGTCATCTGAACATTTTCGATATTTTCTGTTGTTCTTATGGTTTTCCTACGACCCGAACGACCTTTATTTAGATTTAAGCATGTTCCTTCATGTTGGTATTTCCGAACATTTTTCCAAATAGCGGGCTTGCTTGGTGGGTGCCTACCTGGAAAACGTGTTCAAATAAATCTTGTACTTGTTTAATACTGCCAGTCTTAATAAAGTTTGTGATTACAAATACGCGTTGCTCTTTTGTTAACTGCATGATAAAAAGGGTTCTTTTGAAGTAAACTTTTACATAGAAACGCTTTGATTTGCTTAATAAGCAATAATGACGAGACCATACCACAGCGTGTCCGAAAAACCACTGTGCAATGGCCTAGGCTTCGCTTGAAGAATCGCACAGTGACCTAGGCTCCCTACGCTTCGCTTCATTATTTTACTTCCTTGCGCAAACATATTTTTGATAGCCTCCACTAAAACCATTAATGTATCAACTTCGTAAAAGGAAATTTAATGAAATTTCCAGAATCGACAGATAAATAGTTGTTAAATAAAACATTGTTGCAGGACCCAAAAATCTCTAATAGTTTTTGAGTTATATTAATTCAAAGTACGGTTAACTTTTTTGTGGGACACCCGGTATATATATGATACTGTAAAAATTAAAACGTAAGGGTAAACACACATTTTGTCCCCACTTTTTAAACACCTTCAAGGCTACATACAGTATGTTTTGCAGTCTGTGATTTACTTCTGAATAGATTTAGAGACTTAACATGTAAGAAATAATGTTGTATTACAATAATCTAGATATGAGTAAAGGTAAGGGTAAAAGAAAAATTACAATTCGGAACTTCACAGTATTTATCAATCAGAAAATATATTTTCCGAAGAGGACCTTTAAAAATACTAAATTTAACAATAGCGCATCAAACATTTCCAAACTTAAGTCAAGGGTACTTCAAACGTGTTTATAGGTATATCAATTCAGACTCAGAATTGTAAGTAACGAAACTTTAATATGGATTCATCACTTTATACTTCATATGCTCGATTCTGCTAAGCTATTTTATAAAACACTGATAAGAGTTTATATTTAAGATACGTATTTATAATGCATAATCACTCATATTTTAAATTAATTTTAATGAGTAATTATCCTTGCACAACCTTGTGTAAACTCTGAACTGACATATAAAAGAGCAGCGCACACGCACAGACAGATCTCAAAAAGTACATTAGATATAATACATGCAGATTCTTCTTTTATAAGAAATATTCATAAATACTTTAGATACGATCTTTTAAACGCCTTCATCAGGTTTGTCTTTTACCAATCACCTGAATAGTCATACATGTTTATAATTACATTTAGCTGCAAAACATAAGCATAAAAACATGTTTAAATGCAGTTACTCATTTTAATTAGAATTTTAGTTTTATAATACGCTACACTATTTACTTATGCAATTTATGGGACTTAATACATTATATTTATCTGGAAAAATCCTTATAGTTTTCATTATGTTATAAGCATTACGCCTAAGTTACACATTTAAGAGCAATAAAAACCAACAACAAAATCTTATGGATTTGTTAAGGAAAGAAATAGCCGATAAGGGTCTTACTTTTCTTATCAATAAATATTTACGGAACGAAATAGCAGAAAACAGTCTTACTTTTGTCAAAGCTGAAAATTGCACGCTAATGTTACACATTGAATTCAATGTTATATAAAAGTTTAAAATGTGTAACTGTTTTGTAACTTACATGAAAATATTTTTAGGAGTGTACACGCTACACAGTTAGGTATTAATAATGTAATTTGAGTTTTAACCGTGTTTTCTTTTAAAAAACTGTCATTCTTTTAACATAAATGAGGAAAATACTCAAATAAACATTAATTATCACATTGACACGTCACAATGTCAATTTTAGAATTTCTTTCTTTCCACGCACTTTAAAGTAATGGAACTTACTGGCTCTTACATACACTTTAAATCTACTCTTAAAATGAGAGACAATGTATGTTTACATACACTGTCTCTCATTTTAAGAGTAGACTTTTCTCGCTTTTATAAGAACTCGGTTTTCTTAATTTTTCTCGTTTTGATGATTCCAACCTCCCTTAATAAGCCATAGTTTAAGAGCTAAAATTGAGAAATGGAAAATAAATTTTAATTAGAAATATTTACATGTTCCATTTCTTTTAATCTGTAAATAAAAAAAAACTGAATAATTTAATTACATCTTCGATACTGTTAATTAGTTGGTTGCAAAAAACTAATTGGTGTATATTGTGAGTCGTTTAATATGCAATGACTAGGGTTCAGTTACTTTAATGTACAGTTTAGAGGAAAGGGAGTTAAAAAAAATATAAAATGTCAAGCGTTCCCGAAATTGCTAATTAGAAACTTTTTGGATTTGGTGTAAAATTTTATTATTTTCTTCCAGAAGAATGAAATATCAAAATAAAAATTGGATCACGTTAAGAATAGCGAACTCATAGGGTGTTGGGTTCGCTATTCTTGACATGGATAATTTTGGGTTCCCTATTCTTGACATGGAAACTTTTGGGTTTGCTATTCTTAACATGGAGAATTTTGTAAAAAACCATTATTTACATAGGATAAAATTTGAATGCCCGGTTAGGTCAACTGTACGCCCTTGACGATTGGTTAGGTTTAGTCGTGATAGATTCGTTAGTTTTAACGAAAATATCACGACTAAACCTAACCAATCGTCAAGGGCGTACAGTTGACCTAACCGGGCATTCAATGAACCTAACCGGGTATTCAGTTGACCTAACAGGGCATTCAATTAACCTAACCGGGCATTCAGTTATCTTTGCTACCCTTCGTGTGCGGGTAGCAAAAATATCCCGCATATCAAGTATGGATGTTCGGTTTAGTTGATACAAGTACAACCCCATCAGTTGGCTATATGGAAATAGTGGAGCATATTTTTTTTTCGAACTATTTTTCCCTGTTGAAACATTAGGTTTGCCATTCTTAACTTGTTGAATTTTGGGTTCGCTATTCTTAACTTGTTGAATTTTGGGTTCGCCATTCTTAACATGAGGTAAATGGGTTCGCTATTCTTAACCTGATCCTAAAAATTTATTAGGATTTTTCAGACGTCCTTAAAATTTTATTTTTTTCGGTGCACCTATTTCGCAAATATACAGTTGAAGAAGCTTACAAAAGGTAAATAAATAAAATAAAATAAACAGATAAATGTTGTTGATTCTGAAGTAAACATGTAACATGTATTTGATTTTTTGGATCACCTGAAGACCAGGGGCCCCAGCCTTCTTTAGTTAGCTTTATAAGGCTAACTAACGAAAATATTACGACCTAACCTAATCACTCGTCAAGGGCGTACAGTTGACCTAACGAATGATCTTTAGGTGATCCGATTTTTTTAGAGTTGGTTGTCAAATACATACTGGTTTTTCAAGAAATGGCTCTTAAAAAAAACGAAAATGGAAGTAGGAAAATGAAGTCTCACACATATCTTCTCTCAGGGTCTAAATTAGAATTTACACTAAAAAATTTCAGTGTTCAATTACCAAAAATATACTTTAATCTTCTGAATAAATGTTTCCTTGTTTGCAAGTTTGCTTTTAAAAAAATGAGCAAATATAAATTCTAAGCTATTTTGTAACGTTTTTTTCTCTTCTCAAGTCCCCCAACCTCTATTTCATTTCGCAACTCCAAAATTAAAAATAAATCATTGCATTTATTATGTAAACTATCTATTTGCAGAATTATAAGGGGTTCCAAAAAACTTTAGCCCCCCCCCCCATTTGCAGCTTACATGTTTACTTATATCGAAATAGTTTTTAGTGATTATAAAACTATATAAAATTCTTTATTTATTGTAGGTATTAAAATTACTGTAGCTGATGAAGTGATAATATAATGGCTTCTCAATTAATTCGTGATTCGGAGAGGCAACGTGTGATAGATCACATACGAGCAATAACATTTCGGGAAGCTCGTGATGCTGGAGCCACCTTTATAACACGTTCATGGGTTGCCAAAAAGTTGCGAAGAAGTGAGGACTTCGTCAAAAGAAATTGGAATAAAACTTTGGATGAATGTGAAATGGATACAACCAAATCTGGGCGCCCAAATTTGCCACTCTCTCAGGAAACAAAGGACATCATTGAAAGCGGTACGCGTAAGCGGAAAAACAGCTGCGCTAAACTTTCTAGAGAGATCGAAGTGTTGAGAGGAAAGATCGTTAGTGGTGAGATCATTCGACTGCACCGTCGCACAGTGCCACAAATGGGTTAAAAAACGGTCAAAAACCAAAAATAACAAATTTAAGTAAATTCTATTAAAGCCATTTCCACGTCAAAATAAAACACTTCTACTTACTGATTTAAGTATTTGAAATTTTATTCTCTTACATTAAGGCAAGAAAAATCTACGAAATAATATACATTGTCTTAAAATATCTTGGAGGGGACAAAATATGTTTGTTCTAACAACTTACTTGAAGTTACTATATCACAAAAAATTGTCTGTAGTTTCATGTTCTGCTTAGTTCTATTGAAAGAATAAACAGTTTAGAACATTTTCATGCATATTTTTTTATTGAAACCTAAAAAGATAGCATTAATTAAAAAAACTATGCAACATCATAGATTACAGATTAAATTATCTAGAAAATGTGTAAAATTAGCAAAACAAAAAATGGGGGATTTTGGGGAATGTAATTTTTGTGTTAAACATTAATGCAACCTTTAAGTAAATCAAAGAAACAAAACTTTTTTGCGACTATTTGAGACTTTGCGTGTTAGAACATGTTTTTCATGTATTAACCAGAAAAAAACAGATCAAGTGGGATTTCAGAAAACGACTTCATTTACTGGTGGATCATCCGAAAGCAGGGGCTGGAAACACAAATGATGGAAACACAGCAAGAAGAGCTTTCCAAAATGCAGAGATATTTTCCGAAATCATAGGTGTGAACAAGAAAGTAATTGATATGCTCTATTGTATCTTGCAGGTTCTCAGTTGTCAAAACCAAGTTGACATTGCAAAATTTGAATCTTATTGTCGAAAAGCTGCTACGACTATTGTAAATTTATATCCATGGTATAAAATTCCTGCTTCAGTACACAAAGTACTTCTACATGGAGGTTTGGTGATGAAAAATCATCTATATCCAATTGGTTCTTATTCAGAAGAATGCCAAGAATGTCTACATAAAGTAATAAGAAATGTTCGTCTCCATCATTCCAGAAAAACATCTCGACTGAATACTATGCAAGATCAAATTCATTATCTTTTAGTATCAAGCGATCCAGTCGTTAGTACAATTCGAAAAAAGAATAGAAACCCCAAATTGAGAGAGATGTCAGAAGAGGCACGTTCACTTTTTAAAGAGAGTGAAATATTAGAGAATTTAAATATTAGTTCTGATGAGGAAGATATGTTCTAAATATGAAGTTTTTGTAATTTTGTTTACACTATTTACACTTTTTTTCATATCAGTTGTCACACTTATTTTGGGGGAATTAATTTCATAAACTTTAAGAGGTATTACGATGTTTTTTATTTACCCCTTCTGATATAGTGGCAGGTTATCAAATAATGTTTTAAACAATAAATGTGTATAGTGATTAAAATGAAACCATACTTATTTTAGTATGTCATTTGACAAAATCTGCAAAACATAGGCCTAATTAACAATTATCTGTTTAGTATATTTTTAGTAATTTGAGAAACTTAAGAAACTACAGTAGGTCATAACCTATTGATTTGGAATATTATTATTATTTATAGAAAAATCACTCAATATGTCACCATTACATATATACAAAAGGTACTAAACATAATTTTTTATTAAAATAAATCATAATTAAACATTTCAACTACATAAAACTAAGTACAATTGAAAAAAATAATTTTGGCCGTTTTTTAACCCATTTGTGGCACTGTGCGTCGTAGGCAAGGTTTAAAGCCTTGGCATGAACTTCCAAAGCCAAGAAAAACTCAACTTAACATCGATGACAGAATGTGGTTTGCCCATTATCTTGAAGATTGGGATGTGGATGATTTCATGCATTTAGCTGTCTCCGATGAATTTTTTGTTTACGTAACACGTCGGCCTAACTACCAAAATGATCGAGTGTGGGCCACAACACCAGATGAAATCGATGACAATGAACATTATCGCGAATTATTAAAAAGTCCAGACTGTGTTCGTGTGTTTGTTTTGTTCACTGCAAAGAAGCTCATGTGGGTGCTGAAGCCAAATGGTCAGAGTTCGGATGGACAGTATTTTCGTGATATTATTCTATCCCAGCATGTCATTCCTTTTCTAAGAAACCCAAACAATGTTATGGATGTCGATCAGGTCACACTTCTGCACGATAAGGCCCCCTGCTTTAAGACATTAGCCACTCAACAGTTGTTGCGGAACCATGAGATCGATTTCTTTGGAAATGAAGAATGGCCAGGAAATTCTCCTGACCTGAACGTCTGTGAACACATTGGATCAGTTATAAAGGACAAGGTTGAATGTTTCTTATTTCAAGAACCTGCAACAAATCGATTTTCGAAGGATACAATGACGCAACACATTGAAACTGTTTTAGCAAATTTGCGTAACGATCAAGATCTATTCACGTCACTTTTGGCAAGCTACCCAAAGTGAATTCAGGCTGTCTTGGAAGCCAATGGCGGGAACACCAAGTTTTAATTGTTTCTCATTAAATGCAGGCTTAAATTCTCTTTTGTAAGGTATGTTTAGTTTTACTGTACCTCTAATGGTTTAGGCCATGGGCGGGGGGGGCTAAGGTTTATTGGAGCCCCGTACAAATATTCTTTACACCAGAGCATTGGTCATATCAACTGTTCGCACTTTAATACTTTTCATTAAAATAAATCCAACCTTATGAATTACAGCTTTATTTTTACAAGGCAACAACGCTTCTTCAAACGAAACTTTTAAACTTTCACATTTCCCTGATTTATTTTCACATTCTTACAACACGTTTAACTGGTCTTATTTCGTCACGTTTGTTTTCCTTTGGACTATTGTAAAAAATTTAAAATAATAGTAACAATAATACTTCTGAATAGAACTGAATTGTGATAATTTTTAAATTAACTACATTGTAAAAAATTGTAAATTAACTAAATTGTAAGAAATTAATTGTCAAATTTTTCCTATAAGTTATTTAGATAATAAATAAAGTGATTTTTTTCTAGAAAATAATTATAATATATTTGAATAGGATAAGGGCGTAGAACAGGGAGGTCGGAGAGGCATTGGCCCACCAACTTTCAAAGTGGGTAGGCCAACAATGGAAACTGGCCTACCCACTTTTCAGCTCTAAAATTAAATTCAGTTCAACTGAAAATAATAATGCGTTCTGTGATGAAATCACAGGAAAATTACTGATCATAAATTTAAAAAAATAATGCGTTCCTACACCCCCGGAATAGGAGGTGGAGGTTGAGGTGGTGGATTAGTGTTGAGGAATAAAACGTTTCAATAGAGCTTTAAGTTATTTATTTTTATGTATTAGTAAAAGAAAACGTGCTAGAGAGGCTTTACGTATTCAGAAGGTTAAACTTACTTAAGCTTTGTTTCGCGTTTTATGAGAATTTCAAAATAAATTTTAATTTACATTCTCTGTGAGGAGAGTATGTGGGTAACTGCCTTGTCATTTATTCATTTTCATAGTGTGTACTTTTTCCTTTTAAATATGGACTTCATTCGGAAAAGTAGTGTATTCAGTAGCCAATTATTTAAAAAGGATTACTGTTTCAGCTTGCGAAAGTGGTCGTTTCGGTGCCCCAGAAAAAGTCTTCAATTTCTTTGCTTCCTCTTTCATCTTATTTCAAAGGTTTTTTACTGGAAAGAGTGGATTTTGGCAAATATGAATACTCTCCTGTCAGATGGAGCGCGCAGGCTTCTGCCGAGGGTTCCATCGTTTACTTAGTCCTGCGGCGATGGACGAGTGACGAGAAGGACCGGACTGTGATATCCGGAAGTCTATAGTCACGGATCTGCACGTAGACAGCGGACGTAAGAAGGTCGTCTCTCACTTGGATACAGAGATAGGAGTGCGATTTGGCAGCTACGTCCGTGACTGTGCAGTCCTATTTACGAACCCCTGTGCTCGCCCCGAATCGGGGAGGAGGCTAGAAAAAGTTCCCTAAACCTAGGCTGTCTCTTCTCTATTCTAACCAGAAACCCGCATCCGGCGCCATCACCTCCGGTCGTATGATCAACGAGGCGGCCAAGGGGTGGAGAAGGAAGGAGAGAGAGCGTAACCCGGCCTTGCATAACCATCTCCGAAACGGAACTTCGTGCCCCCACTGCCCTAAGATCTGCAGCTCTCGAATAGGACTCTTTACCGATCCTAGGGTTCACCAGTGATCGTTTGCGGATGTTATCCTCGCATCGAGGGTCAGCCACTGCTGATGATGATGACGACGATGATGACGATTAAAAAACGAAGGTGTGCCAATAAGATTATATTTCGACCAATGGCAAATTTTTTAATTTTATTTTTCCAAAGAACTATTTTTTCGCAATTGTACAAAATTTGAGGCGATTTTTCGAATTTTACACTGTTTAATACCAAACCTTTAAATTTAAAGAATTCACAAAATTATTATTATTATTATTATATTACTAATTTATGTAAATATTATAAAGAAATATACATAAATATTTGGGAAAATTTTTAAATATTTATACAGGCGTTTCTGATTGCTATAGACATTAAATGACTGTTGAAGAAAAAACAAAAAAAAATCGTACCGTGAGTCAAAACCCCAAAACACTAAAATAATACAATTTCATGTCAACTTTTCGTTTTAGCCTAATATCCTCTTCACTTTTACTAGTTTTCGTTCATTTCCGTTTGCTTATATTCTTTCTTTTGTCTTATTTTACTGCTTGTGTTTTCGGTTGTTGTCAGTGCTGTTATACAGCAGGTAATAAATTTATATACAATACTGTAGGTAACAAGTTCATAGGCTACGTCGTGGCCACTGTCGTAACACCGCCAACCATCGATTAGCGAAGTTAAGCGGCATTGGGTCTGGAGAGTAGTTGAATGGGAGACCGCCCTCTGCGTCCAGATTATGCGGCGACCCGTGGTTCGGACCCCACTTAAAGCTGTAGGTCCTCTCCGTCATAGAACTTAGATGTTGTAAAGGAGGCTAAACAACCCCGTCAATTATTATTATCAGTAACAAATTCATATTCAAATAAATTGTGAGGATTCTCCAAAAAAAAAATTGGATCAATTTTAAACTATCTTCTAGCATGAAATCAAATATCATAAAACAGACTAAAATCTCCCATTCACATAGAGTCACTCAAAATTGTCCATTTAACAGTATGTTCAATAAATAAATAAATAAATGAAACGAAATAAACAAATCGATACAACTCGTCAGCAAATACGGTTCTCCCTCTTTCTTCTCTGCAATCGAAGACGAACGTAAAGCAATTGTAGACAAGAGCAATAAATATATTACGAAGCAGCAAAGCATCCGTTGATGCATGATTTAATGCATGCCATATCTCATTCATACATAACTTTGCCTCTTTGCTGCCCGTGATGCGGTAAAGTTTTTCTTGAAACATATTGATAAAATACACAAATAACGAGTGATATATGAAATTACATATTGTAAATTTTAATAGAGTCAGGAAAATTTGGAATTATATTTGAATACTTTATTTTATCATATGACACATATGTAGTGAATATATAATTTAATTTATTGTGTACCAGTTTGTTGTCCATTATAAGTTAACAAGAGAATACAATTTCTGTCTCAAATTGTCATGAAACTTGAAATCTCCATGCAAATTTTGAATGCGTTGAGTACACAGATAAAAGTATCGAAATATGTTGTTATTAATTTTACTTCTTCAATGCATCAACACATTTCCAGCTTTAAAATTAAAATTTAAACATATTACTAATAAATTGTGGAACATACACTTTGTACAAAATTCTGGGGGATGACTTCACAGCGGAGATATTTTAAAAAGTTAAAAAATGTGGTTTTAATAATAATGATTCAGCACTTGTAATAACAACTGCAGTTTTAATTTATCCCTTCATTTTCTCTATTTCGCTACTGAATTTCAATTTCTCTACTCTTACGTTACTGAATTTCGTTTTCTCTACTGTTACGCTACTGAATTTTAAGTTTTGCTCTTTAGATTAAATTAAGTACTAGATTTGTAGCATAAAATGATTATTGATGCAATATAGTTTAGAACATTATTTAGCCCATCGTTCTGATGGGCTAGTCCCAGCTAGGACTGTGTGAGATCAGATCTCAACGATGACGGTGTTTTCTGGGTCTTCCTTAGATGATCATGGTTCGAACTCTACGCTAAAATGTAGGTCTAAGGTGAGGCAACAAGCATGACATTCGGCTGAATAAACAATTGCGTATGATCCTGTATCATGAAAGATCTCAATTTCCTTTGCCGCTGCAAAAAACAATTTTCTTATGGCGACGGATTTTATTATACACGGTGAACCAAAAGTAGGTGGACAGTAGGTTGAATACGGTTTGTGTTATATTATATTATAACTATGGTGTTCATTATAACTATGGTGTTTTTGTTTTATTATATTAAATATTATAACTAAATTTATTTAAATTTTATTTGTATTATAGTATACAAAAAAATTAAATATGTATTCTCAAAATAAACGTTATCATTTACTGTCCACCTACATTTGGTTCACCCTATATTATTAAGGTTGTCATTTTCTCTCATAAATTACTTATTCAGTTTTATTTTTGCCTTAGTTTGGTAATGCATATTTTTTCTATTAATTGATATTTTCTATCATTATATTGCGCTGTAATATAAAACTTTATGTCAACATTTTCTCAATATTATATCCTTCGATCGCCGTATCGTATTATGGGAGAAACCTTGTGAATATTATCTTCGTTCTTGGCTTTTCTCGATACATATTTCAAGCAATTCAATTTTATCAGTTTAAGCAGAAAAAATGTGTGAATAATGACGCAAAGTAATCTCAAGCGTGCCATTTTACTACAAGTGTAATATATATATATATATATATATATATATATAATATATATATATATATATATATATATATATATATATATATATATAGGGTGAACCAAATGTAGGTGGACAGTAAATGATAACGTTTATTTTGAGAATACATATTTAATTTTTTTGTATACTATAATACAAAATAAAATTTAAATAAATTTAGTTATAATATTTAATGTAATATAACACAAACACCATAGTTATAATGAACACCATAGTTATAATATAATATAACACAAACCGTATTCAACCTACTGTCCACCTACTTTTGGTTCACCGTGTATATATATATTTAGGGTGTCCCAATTTGTTTTCTTAACACGACCTGACCACTCGTGTCATGCCCGGATGTGGTTTGGGCTAAAGCATTGGCTGTGTGATTTTCAACTCGATCAGATGATATTTAGAGGTCCCGACGTTTGATGACTTTATTTTGGATTTCAGAATTGATCATTATGGCGTTGACAAGATCAAACATCAAGTTGTGGCTTCTTGAGAGGTCTCCGATAGCAGAGCTGGCTAAATCTCGATTACCAAGTAATATGGACGTGTTGCTCCTTTTCTTCTACCATCACCGCGACCAAAAGAAGATAGATTCCAACAGTGTCAAGGCTGTAATATCGGCTGTATTGGAAATCTGGGCTAGAGCCAATTCGAATCTGGCAACAACCTCCGTTCATGCCTCGACTAAACTGAAAGCTTTGGTTCAGAGGTATCGAAATTTGCATAAAAACAAGAACAAGACTGGAATGACTTACAATATGCAGCGGGATGTATTCTTGGCTGATATGGAGGATATTTTTGATGTCGCCCGCTCAGACGTTCTGGATCGGGGAGATATCCCTCTTGAAGACAAGGAATTCCTCATTTCCCAAAGGGCAGATCGACATACGAGTTACATGGGAGTGAAGATAGAAAATATAATGCAGCCACAATGAAAAGACAGGAAAGGGAAAGAGCTCTTGAGCGGGCACACCGGCGTCAAACGGAGGAGGCTCTAGCTGTAGGAGTCACAGAAGAGGCTACCGACAGCAGTTCTAGCACATCGTCAGCTGACAGTGGAAACGAAGCCGTCACTTGTGGACTTAAACCTTCGAAAGCTCCCAAGCTCATTGAGAAATACACAAGCAAACCTCTGTGCCGTGATGAAGAAGACCTCCAGTTCCTCCTTCGAACTTTCCACTCACACCGACGGAATGTGAGCCGGAAGGGAACAAAAACGGATCTCATGAAACACGTGTTTAGTTAAAATGCATAAATGTGATGCTTTGAAATTGTTGTTTGTGTGTTAAGATTAAAATACATGTTTATTTTGTATAATCATCTTTGTGATGGAACTTTTGAGAGAAATATTTCAGTTAATTTGCTTTTCAGTTAAGAGGAGAAATAAAGCGTTCAAAGTTCGGGACCTTTAAATTTCCTTCGAACTCTCTGAAATTTTACAGGAAGACTTCTAATGGGAAACATCAAAAGAGCGCAACACGAGCGGATTTGTATCCCGAAAAAAAATTTGGCCCCCTATGAGTTTGGGACACCCTAATATATATACACACACACACACAGGGTGTTTCAGGAGGAAAGGTCAATACTTCGGGAGGTGATAGTATCGGTCATTGTGAGAAAAAAAGTTCATATGAACATGTGTCTAATTCTGAATGGTTACGGAGATAGAGCTGTTTCAATCTGATGCGCGCGCAGCTCTTCCTCCCCCTTCCCTCCCCTATAACCTTGAACCATGTAAGCTGTAATGTAAGCATGTAACATAAGCCAATCGACAGCTGACTGTTGTGAGTGACATTGTTTGGTGTTTGATGCAGTGTTAAGAATGGCACACACCTTCACACATGCCGAATACGCAGATATGGTGTATGTCTACGGTGTTTGCGATGGAAGTGCAACAGCTGCTGTTGCAGAATACCGTCGACGGTTTCCGAACCACAGAATTCCGGATCGAAGAGTGTTTACCAGGGTTTTCAACACATTGTGTGAGATTGGTACACTTCCCAGCGCTCATGTTTCTCTGAACGTGAAGGTCAACAAGATGTGGATGAAGTGGAAAACATTCTTCAGTTGGTAGAGCGTAGTCCTACTACTAGCTCACGAAGAATTTCTACACGTCTCGGTGTACCACACCAAAGAGTATGGCGAACATTACGTGAGGAAGGCTTGCATCCATATCATGTACAGCGTGTACAACACCTTCAACCAGGAGACGCTGTCATGCGACTGGAATTTTGTCATTGGGTAAATGCTAATCGCCGATTTCTTCGATTAGTACTGTTCACCGATGAAGCTACTTTCACCCGTGACGGTATCAACAACACTCGTAACTCTCATCGGTGGTCAGACGAAAATCCAAATGCCACTGTGGAAACAAATTTTCAACATCGCTTCTCTGCCAATGTGTGGTGCGGTATCATCGATGATCAGCTGATTGGCCCTGTTACTTTAGAGAATCGTCTTACAGGACAAAGTTACCTAGAATTTCTGCAAAATGAATTGCCACGACTATTGGAGGATGTTCCTTTGGCTACAGGCGTTGGTATGTACTTTCAGCATGACGGAGCTCCTCCACATTCTACCCGTCTGGTGATGCAATACCTAAATCAAACTTTCCCTGGTCGATGGATCGGCTGCGGTGGTCCCATTCAATGGCCACCAAGGTCTCCAGACCTCTCTCCGTTAGATTATTGTTTGTGGGGGTGCATGAAAAGTCAAGTTTACAAAAGAAAGGTAGATACACGAGACGAATTGCTCGCGCGCATTTTGGATGCTGCTGCCCGCATAAATGAACGTCAAGATCAATTCAGACGAACAACACGCGATCTTTGCACACGAGTTGCAAAATGCATTGAGGTTGACGGTGGGATTTTCGAAAAAGTATTGTAAACTGTAACAAATTTGTCATTTCTGTATCTGATACTATTCAAAATGCCAATGTTTAAACATTAAATGTTAGAAACAGTAGTTGGTTTCTCTTTCTTGATTACCATTAACAATGCTTTTGTATTTGTAGATTCAAACAGCTCTATCTCCGTAACCATTCAGAATTGGACACATGTTCATATGAACTTCTTTTCTCACAATGACCGATACTATCACCTCCCGAAGTATTGACCTTTCCTCCTGAAACACCCTGTATTTGTGTATATATTATATATATATATATATATATATATATATATATATATATATATATATATATATATATTCCTGTGTTATTATTTTTAGTTCCCTATTTAGTCTTGTCATTATTTTTATTGTTGTTAATTTTTTCTAGCTTATTAATTTTCATTTACACCTGGAAATAGCTTATTTGTGCTTCATAATAGTAAATTTTTCTGCGACTTTATTTCATGGAAATGATGTCATGAAAATCATCTAACCTTATATAGAGACCAATACAAGTCTACAGTAGAGGAAACACTGGAAACGTCTGGAAACGTCTGGAAATGATTTTGGTTTGTCTTCGAGCCAAGCTCTTTTCGTGGAGAAGATTTAAAGTCATAAATAAATTATACGAATATATTTACACTCTCTTTATACAGTATTAGAAACTTAACAAAAATTTCTAAGTTAGCTTACAACCAGAATGGAAACTTAATTTTGAACAGTTCTGATACAGTATGGGCAGAAATGGTATTTAATTAAAAAAAAAGAACACCCATTTCTAGAAGAATTATTTCGTTCTATCCTTTTCATAGTTATTGACTCGTATGCCCTTAAGGTGTGACAGTGTATCGTGTACACATAAAAGGAATAAACTTTCGAAACAGTCGTCGTTTATTATATGATTATATACCTTTTATGGACATTTGGTAAACGTTAATGAATGTTTGTTAAAAGTACCTTTGTTTACTGGGAAATACGTTGATTAAGACGAAGAGCCTAGAGATGTTTATGCGGACAAGAATGGACTAGCATAAGCGGCGAATGATGTCGTGAAACATCTTAGAAACGGAGAAGGAAAGATGTGAAAGTGAAGTGCAAAGTGAAGTACAAAGTGAAGCAGCTCACTGGCGCTTCTATGTACACTAACAACAGAGGATCAAAGTGTACAGTTTAGATAGTGCAGAGACGACATGAATAATAATTTCAGAAGGGCCAGAAACTGCCAGCACTGAGGCCAACTAACGCGGCCCATTGCTCTAACTCCCTTATTATTACCAGTATTATCGGGAGAGACGCCACGAAGGCTGGAGAATTAAGTCTCTCTCGCTCTCTCATCTAAATGCTTATACAGTTTCCACTTACTTATCGTATTAAAAGTTATTTTTGTGACTTCGTACTGGGAGTATAAATTTATTATAAAAATGAAATAGGAATCATATGGGTCTAAACGCGTTATGTTATTCCATTCAAAACATCTGTATATTTACTTTCACTTTACACTGCAGTGTCTGCTAAAAATGAGTGACAAAAGAAAAAGAAAATATGCCGAAAGAGAGAGAGAGAAAGAAAGAGAGAGAGAGAGAGAGAGAGAGAGAGAGAGAGAGAGAGAGAGAGAGAGAGAGAGAGAGAGAGTTAAAGGCTAATAAAGACCTTAAAATTCACTCTGGGCTAGTTCAGGAAAGAAGTAAAGAAAAAATGGAAAAAAGCAAATGAGAATAAAGAATACTTAAACGTGGTACTTATGGATGTGTAAAGTAGGGTGGGGCGAAAAGTGAGGTCAAAATAAAAATTTCCGATTTTGAATTTCTCCAGGGCCACAAAAGTTGCATAATGATGGCAGTAATCCACTGTTAAAATGTTTTCCTTCAAAACATTTATCTTCTGGTTCTGCAAAAGGAATGAAGCTTTGTATTTTTTTTTTTTTAAATAACGTTAATTTTTAGAACCTTTTATATCACTTTTGGGCAATTTTCTGCTGTATTCCGCTTATTTAAAGCTGAAAATACCTAGAACCCACCACGAGGAGGTGGTTGCACGCCCGGTTCCACCCTATCCACGCAACCACCCTACCTTAGTTGATATTGGATAATTTTATTCATCCCTGTAATCTGATTTTGTGTTGAAGTATGGGATGAGCTCTCTTGATTTTAAACGTGCGCGAATGAATCCGTCTCGGCTCTCATACTCCTCGCTCAACCGCTTGAGTATGACAAGGAAGTCTATCAAACTGCAACTCGGGTGCAGTTTCTTCTTGATTTATGAATTGTAACAATTCCTCATCAGTGATATGCTGGGTTAAAGGAGGCTCTAGCCTCCCATCCTTTTGCTAATCATCAATCAAATCGATGTAGTCATAAGCACTGAAATTTAGTTTCGAAATTTTGAAGTATCTGGTGTTTGTGTGTCTTACAACTCAGCAGCCCTTAATCTTCGAAGTGCCAGCTTTCTTACATGTTCACAGTCATCCACAAGCATAGCAATCAGCAAATTTTCAGGGTGCCCGTAGTATGCAATTCTTTGAATAAGAGATCAACGATTTCTTTCAGGTCTTCTGAAAGGTATCTCGAGCTTTGTATTATATGCCACAGAATTTTTGTACCATCTGCAGCTCCGGAATATATTTTTATGTGGAACCAACTTGGAGCGTATACCTTGCAAACAAACACAACCAATAAATGAAGCGTTTCTGAAGGATATTTGGTCGCTACGCACAGGGGTAGGATTCGATTTACAGTTGTCAACCATCGTGAATGATGTAGCGCACCTGATTAACGTCTTGCCAAATCTGTTCAGCAATGGAAGATGAAATGGCTTTGCAGATGTTCCACAAATACTGTTGATCGGTGTTTAACTCAGTATTACCTAAGCATCGTGGTAGATCAACAGAAATTGGGAAAAATTTTAGTCTGTCCAGTTGCTCGCATGTGGTTATTTCTTTCCCAGTTTCACCCGTGAATACATTTAGACCACTTGTACTGCCATCAAGATGTTGGAAAAGATGACGATGTGGAAGTTCATTTATGTGCATAATGCACACCATCCATTATAAAGGCCTTTCGAAATATGTTTCTAGAAGTTTAATCACACCGCTTTTAATCGCGGTATTCGTTCCAGTACCATCACAGCCAACAGCGATAATGCTCTCTGTATTAGTATTATTTACTTTCAGAAATGAAGTGATTGTAGCAATTATATCCTTACTGCTTCCAGACGATGGAGTGATGTAACAGAGGTACATCGTCTGCGTTCTTAAGAGTAATATGCTCTTCTACACTAGTTTTGAGATGGTACTTGACTCCCTGTTTCATCTTTATTCGAGTTTTATCTTTGCGGCCATCAAAATACAATCCATTTTACTGTAACGATTTTGCACTACATTGCAGTTCTTTCCTCTGCTGCTTTTTTCTCCCCGTCTAATTTTGTGTCTGTCCACCACATGGGAGCTGTCGTCTTCCTTAACTATGCCAAGATCTTGCACCACAGCGTGGGCGATGGCTGCTGCAGAGCGGTCTGAAACACCATATCGATTGCAAGTTCCTGCCAACGCAGGCATACTAATTCTCATTCGCTGAGATTTAGATGTAGATGGAATGACTCCACTAAAATGTGATTCTGAATTGTAAGAATCGTCATTAGTTTCTGCTTCAGATGAGGATAAATTCTGAAGCGCTTCAGCATCAGTTGTGCTTGCTCTATCAACACAATCTTTTCGTCGACTGATTACTTTATGTTCATGACGTTTTTGCAGGTTTTTTGTTATTACTTTATCGATTCCTCAATGTCCATTTTTCTTTGTTTAAGCATGTTGTTTAAAAACTTTCTAAAAGTGGAACTCGACAAATTGCATGACATTTGCATGATATTGAAGTGTAATGGCATGCAGCTACATCAAATAATTTTATTTCACTGACAAAGTTCATCCACTTAGAGTCAAAACCTGGTGTTCCAGCTCCATTAATTGATTTCATTAAGTTCTGATATGTATCATGACAGTTTCGTATTTTTCTTAACAAACTAGTATGCGATATAATGCTGTTTAATGTGTACTCAACTGACTTGTATATCTACTGTATGTACTTAAATAAATAATATTTAAATATACTGACGGTAATTCAACTATTTATAGCTGTTTCTTAGATATAAGTAAGGCATATGATAGAGTGAACCACAATATTTTATTTAAAGAACTAGAAGACAGGAAGGTGCCCATGTACATATTAAATTTATTGAAATTTTGGTATTCCCACCAATCTTTTACCGTTAGGTGGGGCAATGTACTATCCGAATGTTTTGGCTCCTCTTGCGGGGTGAGGCAAGGCTCCTTGCTCTCTCCTATGCTGTTTAATGTGTATATTGACGGATTAATTGCTTCACTTAATGAGGCGACTGTCTGCGAAGTGTATTCGCAGAAACATGATATTCTTTTTAATGTTACAAAAACTAAGGTTATGCAATTTCATCCTAAAAGCTGTAACCAGCCAGCTGATATTAGGTTTAAAATGAGAGGTGACGTAATTGAGGAAGTACAAGGGTTTAAGTATTTGGGTCAAACTATCACCAGCTCCTTGAGTGATGACTCAGATATAAGAACACAATCTCGAAGCCTTTGTACTAAAACGAATATGACTATAAGGAATTTCCGGTTCTGTACAAGTGAAGCTAAAGACACTCTTTCATACTTTCTGCAGTAATATATACGGGCAGCAACTGTGGGTGAATTATAAAAAAGTTCTGGCAGAAAACTAAATTTGCCGTACAACAGGTCTTTTAGACTCTTACATAAATTACCCCGGAGATGCTCAGCTTCGCAAATGTTTGCTATCCGCAATGTTCCGAGCTTCCTGGAGGTAACAAGACGTGCTCAATACAGTCTAATGCAAAGAATTAAAAAGTCAACTAACCCGATTATCCAAGCTATCCATGAGTCCTGCCGTTTGTCCTCTAAGCTATGGACTTCTTGGTACGAAAACGTCTGTCAGTAGCTCCACTTAACTCTGGCATTACTGTATTATTTCTAATCAATTTTGTATATTTCTATCCTTAGTATGTGAACTGTCAATGTATTAATAAGATTTGTCATATGGACTATAGTCTGCCAATAAACCTCTTCACTTTCATTCATTCATTCATTTTCATTGTCATTTTCATTTTCATAACTGGTACTTAAGCTTTTTTCCATCGAACTTTTATGTCGGAAGCGACTTTTTTTGCAATTTCAGCGACTTTGGGCTCAGCATTTGATGATAAAGGCTTCAATTCTAGTCTTATATGTTAATAGTGTTTAATAACATCCGCACTTGTGCTCAACACATTGACTTTAAATTGTCGAGCAGCATATTTTGCTACCTGTGAAAGCACTGACTAACTTTTCTCTCTAGCTTACCTCATGGAATTCATGGTGAACGCCGTGGTAAAATACACTGAAGAAATAATACACCAGCAGTACTATAACACGTCTTCCAGTCATTGTAGGGCATACACAACTGCAGCTACATAAGCTCACTGTCGGTGAATCACCGTAAAATTGCTAACTAGTATGATACATACTAGGCTGTGGGCAGGGATGCCAACATGGAATTTGTAAATTTTGCAAAGTTGGCAACTCTGGCTGAGACAAGAAGAGTTGTAGCTAGTATGTACGTAAATACGGATTTAGTAGTACATACGTACGGATTGCTTATTAGCCATTTATGAGGCCGTTACTTTATACGCATTAAATTAGTAACTAGCATAGAACTTCACACGCCTTGCAGAACCACTAAATGAATGGGAATTTGAATAATATTTTACAGCTATTACATGTATCAAAACACAACTTTTCTACCCTGCAGAATTTGATTTGAGAAAAAAAAATTTCGTTCCACCCTAGTGTAAAGTTTTCACACGGGAATAATATTAGTAGCATAGTATAAAGCAGACAAGGCTTTCCCGCCTCCGCCAGCCACTGATAAAAGAAAATTTTTGTGAATGAAGATTTAAAGTTAAGTAGTAAAAGATATAATGAAAAGCATAACTTCAGAGTTCATTCACATCATGCGGCCATTAAATAGTGTGCAAAATTCGGTCTAACCTTTTCTTGAACTGATCTACAGAGGAACTGTTCACAACTTCTGAAGGTAACCTGTTCCACGTGTCACAGATCTTATAGGTAAAGTAATTCCCACACACACTAGTGCTAAACGGTTTCAAATCCAACTTCCAACCATTGTTGCGAGTTCAGTTATCATTTAAACTAAACATGCTTCTAAAATCGACATCGTTGAACCCGCGTAAGAGCTTGAAAACCTCAATGAGTTGACCGCGCAGCCTCCGAGTTTCCAGCGAAAACAAATTCAGGGCGCGTAAGCATCATTCCTAGACCATATGCCTAACGGAAGGGATTAACTTTGTGGCCCTCGCCTGTACTCGCTCCAGCCTGTCAATATCTTTCCTGAGGGTGGGCGACCAGAACTACACAGCATGCTCCAGGTGTGATCGACCCAGGAAATTATACAGGGACAGCACAATCTCCTTGTTGCAAAATTGAAATTGCCTTCTGATATAACCCAACAGCTTCTGGGCTTTCTTTTTCACCTCTACGCACTGTTTGGTAAACTAAAGGTCGCTGCTAATTAGCACACCCAAGTCCTTTTCCAAATCAGTGGCCTCGATATTACTTCCCAACATGGAGTAGTCCGATTTGGGATTGGTGTAGCCAATATGCATCACCTTGCATTTACCCAAGTTAAACGGCATTTGCCATTTTTAGGACCACTCTCCTATCCTACCTAGGTCCGCACGCAGTTGTTCGATCGCCTCTGGCGTCGTAACATTGGCCCCAAAACGGAACCCTGAGGAACTCCGCTAGTGACCGAGGCCCAACCCAAACTAGCCCCTTTAATTACAACTCTCTGCCGCCTATTCTTCAATTTTCAATCCACCTACCTACTTCCCCATGGATACCCAGCGCGCGCCCTACTCTTATCATACTCGCTCCACATGACGTGGAAAAACTCAAGGAGGTTGCACCACCTATGCCGTCTAAACCTATGTTGGGAGTCGCCAAGCACCTTGTAGGAATCCAAATGGTCAACGATCCTATCCCCTATTATCCCCTCTAATAATTTACCTACAACCGAAGTGAGACTAATGGGACGATAGTTCCCTGGACTTTCGTGATCCCCTTTCTTAAAGATAGGGGTCACGTTGGCTTCCCTCCAGTCACCAGGCACCTAGCCCGTCTCCAACGATTTGTTGAAGAATGTAGCCAGGTGGGGAGACACCTGGTCGCGCACTTCCGCAACACTCTGGGAAGGAACTGGTCTGGCCCAGGAGCCTTAAACGCGCTCAGTTTGTCTAATCTATCGGCAACGACTGTCGCGGTACACCGAACACTATCCAGGCAAGCACTTCCGTGCCTGACGCCTGGTTCGGGGATGACGCGGGTGTCCTCCATGGTGAATAGTCCCACAAAGTACTCATTTAGCACATTAGCGATGTCCACGTCGGAGGACCGCAGAGCGCCACTGGGGTCCTTTAACGGGCCTATCATGCTTCTAATGGGCTTTCTACTATTAACATAACTGAAGAACCCCTTTGGGTTCCCCTTGCAGAGGCTTGCCACCCGGAGTTCTTCGTTACGTTTAGCTAGACTAACCTTCGCCTTCACTTCCCTGCACAGGTGGACATACACCTCAGTGTTCCCATGGGAATATTGGCCTTCGCCCTCCTATAGGCAGCTTTCCTATTTCGGATAGCCGAAGCGATGTCCCGCCTGAACCACTTAGGCTGCGTTGAAGCAGGGGTGGCCGGTTTTGAGGGTATGGCAGCAGACTGCAGCACCATAAACTCATCCTGGAATGCACTCCACACTTCCACAACATCACCGCCCACCTCTAACCCCATCTCACCTACGCCATTCCGGAGGCTAACAAAATCCGCCCGCCGTAGATCGAGTTTACTGCCTCTCGTTACTACGCTTCGCCCGAGGGACGCACACGCAGAACCTAATCAGACCGTGATCACTCCCGCCGAATGATTCGTCAACGGTGAAGTCAGTGACGAGGTTGTCTTCGGTCGTGAATACTAAGTCTAGAACGCTTTCGCCTCGTGTAGGCCCATTGACCCACTGAGTCAGGAAGTTCTCAACAGCAAAGTCAACTAGCCTCCTCCCTTCGGCATCAGCAGTCCTGTCTTCGCACTTTATGCCGCGAAAGTTGACGTGTCCCTTACGTATATTAGTACCCCTCCCCACGGGTGCGGTCTTTGTGAAACATTCGATACCTGGAATCTCGAACTCCTCAACGTAGTCCCTACGATCAGTATGAATCCAGGACTCGTTGATGGCAACGATATCCTGGTATTCTGATGCTAAGAGCGACCGTAGCTCGCAAAACTTATTTCTTATCGACCTAGCATTAAAAAACACTGCACGGAGGGAGCCTTCCCTATTCTGACCGCCCCGGGCATGACCCGTTTCCCGAATAGCCAGGGCTGTCGGGAGTTGAAGAGCACCTCACCAACGAGGGGGCAACTTCCGCAGGAGGCTGAGCCCCCTCCAACGGGGAAGGAGGGTCACCCACCTTTACAAGGACGCACCCTTGAGTTGAGGGTATGTCCGCCACCGGCTAAACATCATCTCTTCCCGGTGGGTTCCCATCATCAATCCCCGGGCTTGACCTCACCATATGGTATAAGTGCTGGTCAAGCAGCGTGCCTAGCACACCTTTACCCTTAACATTGAGGTGGACACCATCCCTCTGATACAGGTCCCACCTTCCCGAAAATGCGTCGAACGGGTCAACAAACCTCAAGCCCAGTGGGACGCACAAGTCTTGCACCCTCTCGTTGATGTCAATGACCTTACTGAGCGCGTGGTCACTGGCATTCATCCGCGGTAAAATACCCATCAACATTCCCCTGTCTGTCTTAAGTTTTAGATCATCCGCAAGAGACATGATCTCGGTGATGATCCCTTCCGTCGAACCTACCTTACCGCCTTTGAGGAACAGGTAGTTGCCACCAGCGTGGACAACGATCACAGTCCTCCGACTAGCCACGCGTAGCTTCTCTAGCTCCTTCCTTATGTGCGCCGTTCCCCGACCGGGTGAGCACCTTACCTTCCTCCTGTCTCGGTTTGCAGAAGCAAAGTACTTTTCTTGGCCCCTGATCTGCGAGTCCCCAATCAAAACGGTGTCTTCCTCCTTCGCGCACAGGAGACTAAAGCGGTTGGAGGTTCTGACAGCGGCCACCGGGGTCTCAGGTCTCGGCTTCGCAGCCTTCTTGCCCGATACCTTTCGATATCCGAAAGAGAGAGAGAGAGAGAGAGAGAGAGAGAGAGAGAGAGAGAGAGAGAGAGAGAGAGAGAGAGAGAGAGAGGGAGGCTTTTTTGTAAATCATTCAATTAACAATGGCTTCGTTGAGCCAAAAAAATTGAGAGAAATTTCTTTAATGGCTAAAAAAGTTTAACATTTCTTTCTCAACTTTTTCATTTTGATGGTTTGAAAGCAAAGATTTGGTTTAAATGAAGTCTCAAAATGTCCTATAAAAGTCTCGAAAGAAACTTTAAGTATAACTTGTTTCGCTCTCTTTTAAAGTCTAGGCTTTGTGAAAATAAAACTATGATAGTTTAAAACAAACTTATTCTCACGCTTCCCACTATTTTGTAAAAACAGGATGGCTTTTATAGGGGCAGGTGTACAGGGTGTCCCGAAAGTCTTGTTACACCTATGTATAATCTCGGAATATTAAATGATGTTTGGTTCCAACAGGATGGAGCACCTCCCCACTATTCCTAGAGGGTTCGTGAATATTTAAATGAGGTGTTTCCTGATCGATGGATTGGGAGAGGGTTTGTATTAATTAAAATGGCCTCCCTGAAGCCCAGATCTCTCGAGTTGTGACAATGCATTATGGGAATTTATAAAGGAAAAGGTTCCTCAAAAACGTTATGATTCCAATGACGGACTAAAGGAAGCCGTATTGGATGCTTTTAAACTTGTAACACCTAAAATGCTGAGGAGCATAGCACACCGAACCTGGCGTAAAATCATTCTGTGCAGTGAGAACGATGGTCTGCATACAGATCCATTGGATACATGATAAACTTGTGTATAACTATGTATAAACTACAATGTTATATAATTCTGTATAAAATAAAATGTCTCACAGTGTTTTCTACTATATACTTTCATTACCATAGTTACAGAACACTGAAGTAACATTTACATAGGAGTAACAAAACATTCAGGACACCCTGTAGTTTACGTCCCCCTGTGGTGCCTAGTGTAGTTTACATTCCCCTACATTATCCTAGTGTGGTTTGCGTTCCCCAACTTTGTCCGCGTATACCTAATCAAATAAAACGTTAAAACTAACGAAAATATTAAGACTTAACCTAACCATATATATATATATATATATATATATATATATATATATATATATATATATATATTGACGATTGGTTAGGTTAAGTCGTAATATTTTCGTTAGTTTTAACGTTTTATTTGATTGATTCATTTAAAAAATGTTTCCTAAAGATCCTATTGTAGTTTACGTTCCCCAACTTTGACATAGTGTAGTTTGTGTCCCCTTTTGCGTCAGGGGGAGGTAAACTACACTTTCTCCCTTTTATATCATTGTTCCAATATTTATCGACTTTTCTGTGAAATATATCGGCCTTCCTCTAATTATTAGTTTCCTATACAGGAGTTTTAATATCAAGAAGCAGGAGTACTCCCGTTATTATACTTTTAAATTATTACCCTATCCGTTTTCAATAGCGGTTCTCTTAAATATTCCTCTTTGACTTAAAGGAACAAAGGTCGGATTCTGTTATTAGCTTTTCTCTTTCCTCCGACCATGGTAACGACATAAACATTAAAATCTAAGTGAGGTAAAGGAGAAAGAACTACAACTAAATCGATGAGAGAACAGCAGTTCTATAGAAGCACCGCAACGGAAATGATCATAGAACTACAAAGAAGTCTACGATTGAACCACTACGAAACGAAGTGCACCCAGAACGATGGAAAAAAATCCTAGAAATGAATTTAAAGACGTGATTTTTATATGAAAATAAAGTATTTACATTTGCAGGTTTCTTGATTTTGATCAGAATAAATGGAGAACTTATTATCATACAGTACTTTGGACATGGTTTTGAACTCACAAAGTGTACTTAACCTTTAATAAGGGGCATGTGGAGACCTCTGGTCATCAAACACAGTTTGGTTTTCTTATTTCACTGCTGAAGTTTTCAGTATCTCATCACTATTTTTAACTTTGTTTCGTACCTCACAATTTAAAATGTACTCTTTTTTTTCTTTTTTTACCAAAAAGCCATCTTGTACGTTCATTTTAAATTCAGGAGAAAATAAAAATGAATTTTTTTAGTTTTTGGTACTCTCAAATAATTTTTCATCTCCGCATGTCGATGACTGTTAATCGTTAATGTTCGAGGTCGTTTCAAAAACTGCGTAAAATCGTCTGGCGTTAGCGGAACAAAGTGGAAAAGTGATTCGCTAGGTGATAAAGTGTAAAGGAATTCCTAGAAGCAAAAATTAATACAGAGAGTAAACATTTAAATTTAAAGGAAATAGAAATAAGACATAGACAGGGTGGCAGAAGTCTTTAAGGATTTCATACATACATCTATTTAGTTACAACATTACGCAGATAAGTGTTCAAATGATGAAACAAACCAAACAGAAACTCTATAATTTTATTCATACAAATATTTTGTTAAATTATAATTTAATTTTCAAAGAGCTCTCCATCTGCTATGATACATTTGTAAATTCTCTCTGTGAAACTCTTCATTCATTCTTATTCTGAACATATCGAGTGGGGTCCTTTTCATTTCTCCATCTATTGTGTGGCCAAGGGCATTCACATTTGGATAGATAAAACCAGGAGTGTAGGGTCTGTCACGCAAATAAGCTCAAAGCCAGAAATCACATGGGGTTAAATCAGGTGATCTGGCTGGTCACTTGACGGGACCTCGCCGCCCAACCCATCTTCCTTAAACGTTCGTATCCAGAATCTCACGGGCAGGTGCAGAGCTGGCGACGCTCCAACATGTTGATAAAGCCAATTCCTGCCAACGCCATTAGTAAACTGTGGCAAAAGTTTATTTCTCAATACTTAACAATAACGTTTTCCATCCTTCGATATGTCAAAGGAAACGAGTACGGAATAACCAATGGACATCCAAACTGTTAGTATAGCTATTTTAAAGGGGTTTACCCAATTGTATTTTGGGATTTTTTTTTGCTCAGTAGTGAACGTTGTGTTTGTTCCCTTTACTCGTTAAACCGAAGACACATTCATCTGAAAATTCGATCTTTCCAAGGAAATCTGGATCACTGTTGAACTTTTGTCTCATTGTTTCAGCAAACTGCAGCCGTCTATCAGGACCATCGTCGTATATGAGGTGAGAGTAAATGGGTTTGTAATCGTGGTACTCCTGTGATTTCAATATTTTTGCAACTGAAAATTTGGAAATAATTCCTCTGCGAATTTTTTCGTTGAAGTTGTTGGATCGTTTTCTTTGTTGTTGTCTTCTGTCGCCGTTTCTGGCCTTCCGCTTCTTGGACGATCTTTTACCAGGCTCCCTGTTTCCAACAGTTTGAGCTTCCAGTAGGGACCGACCGAAGTTTGGTTTCGGTTTCGGTTTCAGGTCCAAAACCGAAAGTAAACTTGACTGAACTGCCCTTCGGGTTCAGTGGAATCGGAACGACTCTTTTCTACTGCAGGCAATGTCATCAACACCAAACGGACGAATTTGACCCAGTAAACGCTGAAGATGTCATCCTCCTTTGAAAAAACTTGAAATATTTGAACTTTGAATATTGAATGAATCGAAATGTCTTAGTTTTCTTATTAAGTTGCATTTATGAACATTAATATTTTTGGAATGTTTTTTGAGTTTTCTTCAATTATGCGCTACGTTTTGCATGAAAAGGAATAATAAAGCGATTGAATTACATTACATTTAAAGTATTAGTATTCCATTTTATATTACAATACTTTCATATAAAGTACTCTACTTTCGGTTTGAGTTTCGGCCGAAAGTCGAGCCAACTTTCGGTTTCGGTTCCGAAAGTGCCGAAATACTTTCGGTCGGTCCCTAGCTTCCAGCATCGAAGAGTGGTTGCAGTTGGTGGTGATTTATTATATTTTCTTGAAATGAATGCAAACTTTCTTCATAATTATTATAAGAAATAGCCCACGATACAAGATACGCTTTTTCTTCATTACTGACATGGAGCTGACTGGGGCCTAGGGTCCTAGGGCCTTCCTGTTGTAGCTTAGGGTCATTCCTGGCCTTGTATAGTTGCTTTGAAAAGTATTGCATACACTGCAATGATATCAGTGGAATTTATTTCTCATTAGCAAATTATTTGTGTATAAAATCCTTAAGGACTTTTCTCCCACATTCTATATATAGGAAAAGGAAGGAAGATGTTTAAATTTAAATTATATATATATATATATATTTTTAGTTCACACTTTTTAGTATGATATTTTTAAAAATAAATTAAGGGTTCCCATGTTAATATGCAATAAATTTAATTTACAGAGCGACCTTTTTTATTTTTAATCTCACATAAAAGATAATATACTGAAATTGCCTTATTTTAAGAAAGAACTTAAGCAGATAAAATAAATCTTCTTTACATACTCTACAATTTAAATGAATTTTATTTAAAACTTTACATTGGAAAATTATTTAAAATTCATTTCTTAAGTACTTATAAAGATGAACACCTAATTATAATTATTATAATTGTAATTAAAAGGAAATTTCTAATTTTCCAACATTACTATTCAGATGGTCTTCTCAGATACTGTAGTCCAACAACAAAAACACTAAAGTAGAATCCAATATTCGTTTAAAAGTTATGAACAAACATTTCAAAGGAAATAAACCAAATTTTCAAAA
Organism: Bathynomus jamesi; assembly: GCA_023014485.1. Classification (NCBI taxonomy): domain Eukaryota; kingdom Metazoa; phylum Arthropoda; class Malacostraca; order Isopoda; family Cirolanidae; genus Bathynomus; species Bathynomus jamesi. The sequence continues at coordinate 134,686 of JAJOZX010000608.1, forward strand.
TGGAACAAAATCAATAAAGAACATGAAGAGAAATGTCATAAAATACTGTATTTATGTAAAGAAAAAATACTTTCTTCAAAGTTTTTTAATTTTATTCTTTTTCTTCAATTTAAAAAGTTTATCTTCTATGTTTCATTTTCGTTCAAAACGGCATCTTCGGTTCTCGTTTTCTCCGTTTATTGAGCTGCTCATCTATGTCGTAAATTGTAAATTGTCTTTGGAAAATCGAATTTCCCTTTAGTTTCTTCGTATTTTCATTGGTACGCGATGTTTGTGTTCAATACATGCAAGATAAAGCCAGCGTACGCCATTCGCATCTGTATGCTCAGCTCAGTTTCCTTAGTTCGAGTTGTTAAGAAAATATGACGAGAGGAGAGTGCTATAAACAAACAGAATAAATATTAGATTTCGTTCAGTACAAATAATCCTTCTCGTAATTCTCAAAATATTATAAGTATTAATAATCTTTATTTTATAACATTCTGCTTAAAATAATAGGGAAAATGTGTAAGTAATTCAAAGGTGAACTTCACTGACAACATATAGAAGTTTAGTCCTTAAAATATAATAGAAATATATCTTAAAATGTGAGAGTTCTTATTGAATAGTGCACTACGTAATACTACTATAAAAACTATGATTATATATTTTCGGTAGTAATTGTAGAAACCATTAAGAATACCTACCGTCATACATTTTTAAAACATTTGCTATAATTTTTTGTTTAGTTTTAACTCTATTTCCTCTTATTTCTCTGCCTTCGTTTATTTTGAATTGTTAGTAAGGGCAACGGAACTAAAAATCAAATAACTCCGTCTTTAATATTGATGATTACTTCCCTCTTCACAATATTCCCGCTGTCATTCGCGGCCCCAAAGTGGGAATGAATCGACTAAGAACCTAAGCTTCCCTAATTAACCTGTAACCTAGGTTAGGAAGGGGTCTTAGTGATTTCATTTATATTATTTCCTGCGACCTTCCTAATTACAGCAGGGATGCTTTAAACATTATAAGGATTCATTAAAAATATCTGCTGTACTTTGCAAAGGGAATAATTTATTTAAGTTAAAGCAATAATTTTCGTAGTTATATTTTACATATGACGTTAAATATTTCCTTAATATATTGTATTTTTACTTCGTTTTATAAAACAAAAAGTTTTTAAAGATTTTGGTGCGCTGAGAGAAGAAACAGACTACTATAAGATGGAAAGAACACTTGTTGCATTTGAAAGTCATTGATCACCTGCTCCTTCACTGACATTTCTACAATGGAGAAAATGCGCCTTCTGATGACTTACCGGAATTTGGAATTTAGAAAGCGTTTCCTTCAGCTGTAATTCAACCTTGATTAATGGGGTCAGGTTGTTGAAATGACAAGGCTTTTGTGAGTCGCTCTTGGTTTGTGACGAAAATTATAAAATTATAACTTTACTCATAAATTTGTTGAATTTAAACCTTTACTGCTAAGATGTCTTTCGTCAGATTGAATAAAATCGTTTAACATAAACCAATAAAAAAAAGAGATAGTAAAGCCGATGATTGGCAGAAAAAATAAAAGGTTAAAATTATCTTGATTTCAAACGCAGTAACTAATTAAACTTGTAAATGGTATATTATTAAGAACTAAAACAGCTCCGTCGTACTTCATATGTCAAATTTAAAATACTTCTCTCGTATGAATGTAATTTTGGAAAATTCCTATATATATATATTGTTCTAAGTGGAAAGCGACTGAAGTGTCAACCAAATTATAGTTACGGAACTTTAAAGAGGTATTCAATGAGCAAATTAAATAAAATCTAAGCGCATCAGCGTTGCTTACCAAATGACGTCAAAACAATTGAAACGTTAAAATATGTATTTCTTTATCAGAGTTTAAATTCCTTTACTTGTATTTGATTTTTGTTTTTAATTTATACATTGCAAGATAGCTATTTCATTCTCTTAAAAGGAAAACAATTTTGGGGGAGAAACCTTTGCCAATAATATTTTTTAAACAGAGAAAATAACTGAAGCATAAATACTGCTAAAAATAAATACTGAAAGTCAATTCCTATTGATATAAACGTAAAACATTACTTTTCAGGTTTCTATGAGTATTTTCATATTTTATTGCATTTACAAATATCGAAGCACTAGTATTATTTTCTCTCTCTCTCTGTCTATTTCTCTCACTCTATATTCTTTTCATAAGAACTGCTTAGATACCGTAGCTGATATCGAAACGAACATCCATTTGTTGTCTGAATTTTATATAAATAACTATACATTTTGAACACCCGATTTGTTGTATACAGTGAATGAATTAAGAATTAATTGGGCCATGACATTCAAACAGGTATGCAACACGTCAGTACGTCAGATGTACCAACGAGGCTTACATAAATTAGATCAAACTGGAATAAGGTCAAATTAAACTTACAGTAGTTCCATTCGTTTTAGCTACAATTCGACTGTATCTACGTCTGGCCGAAGTAGATCTTATTTCAACTCGATTTAATTCCAGTGAGTTCTACTTAATTCTAGTGCTATATATTTAATTCAATTCTTCTTAATTTTTAAATTCAGAAACTTATACATCTAACCTACGGAACCGTACACCTAACTGAGCATTAAATAGTAGTAATTCGACCTAATTCCCGTATCATATGACCTAATTCCAGTACGTTCGACTTGCTTCCAGTCTGCGCGATTCAACTTGCTTCCATTTCGACCTGATTCTTGTTCCATTTTTTGGTTCAATTTTATTCCATTTATTCTACTTTAGTGGTAACCAACAAAATGAAGAAAAATGTTTGTGATTTCGTGTAGCTGTAGTTATGAATCCACGTTTTCCAAAGAATGACGATAACTCTTCACAGATGCTCGAGCGAGTGTGAGCAGTTAAAGGTCAGAATGAAGACAAAATGGAAGAACAGAGATCCACATCTCGTCTTTCTCCAGGATTATCAGGATCAGTGTAAAGATGGCATTAGGTCCTCTATCTTTTACAATCATTTATGCTCCTCTGACGATCTTTTGATCTTATTTCCCCTGAAAAATTGAAAAATTAAACTTTGTTTCGGGTTCCTATCCGGATCTTTCTTTTCAAACTTTGCTTGGAAGAATTTGAATAAGTTTACTCTTCTTGTGAAATACAACTGCTGAATAAACAGACTCTTATGTTTACCTTCATCATTCATGCAACACTTTTTCTAGAGAAAGCTCAACTTTTATTTCTAGTTTGAAATCAAAACAGATGATGTTTATAAAATATTTAAATTAGACAACACGTAGTCGTTTAGATTATGTTATATAAACCACACCTGTGTGTTTACTTTTAATTTGTTTCAATTTTATTGATAAAGATTTTGATGATTGTAATGTGCAGTGAAGCAACATATTTTTTAGTAGAGTGGAAAACAATATTTATCACTTTTAAAACAATTTATTTATTTATTTTCCCTCGGAGACAAATAAGCTCCACTTCAAAAGAAGAGTTAAACTACTGCATTACATAGGAATTTAAAAATGAATATTTTGATTTCTAAGATGGAGTCGGGCGTATTAGAGAGAAATTTGCCTCTGAGTTTTTCATTAAGGCAAATTACTTAAAATTTAATAAATGACACTGAAGTTCTACAGATCTACAGAAGCTAAGGCTAAGAAAGACCCGAAGATCCACTCTAAGGTTAGCCCGAGAGAAAGAAGAGAGTAGGGGATTAAAAGAAGAGAATAGGGAGTTAAAAGAAGAGAATAAGGGGTTAAGTAAGTAGCAAAACCTATCATTCGTGGGTTAGCATTCATTCAGAAAGAGAGAGAGAAAGACTCACCATCATCATCCGCCGGCCACTGCCGACAATTCGGAAAAATAGTCGAAGAGAAGAGGAAAGGGGTGAAAGATGAAAAGAAGTAAAATAAAAATACTTACAAACCATGCAAACACAGTCTTAACTCAAAGAAACACTCTCATACCATACAAACTACAGACATGCAAGTAAAGAGAGGATGAGAAGAGTATAACAAAAGGTGGGTTAGTTTACGCTACGAGCTACATCTAAGTTCGTGTTAGTCTAATTTTTTTCCCTTCTTTTTTTCTCTTTCCCGTTCTTTTTTTTTTCAATAATATAAATTTAACGCTGGCATATCACACGCTGGCGTGTCACAAGCTGGCATTAATCGTCAACAGACTCAAACCTCGACTATCACACCCAGAGCTGCTGTTGCTAATTGTTTTATTATTTTAAACAACGTTAATATTTTTAAAATGCCTATCTAAACTGTTCTTAAACATATTAACGCTGGTAGAGTTCACGACGGGCGCGGGAAGATTATTCCATTTATCAATTACTTTAAACGTAAAAAAATTGTTAATGATGTTAGGTAGTAATGAAACGTCTGCCACGTAATTTAAATCTGTTAGTACGAGTATTGCTATTATCAAAAATGAACAATTTGTCAAAATTTACGTTATCGATTCTATTAACGGTTTTGAAAAATTCAGTAAGCTCCTTAGGGTTCACCTTGCAGAGGCTTGCCACCCGGAGTTGTTCGTTACATTTGGCTAGCCTAACCTTCGCCTTGACTTCCTTGCATAGGCGGACATACACCTCATTATTCTTGTGGGGATGATTGGTCTCCACCCACCCCCTATACGCAGCCTTCCTCTTTCGGATAGCTGAAGCGATGTCCCGACTGAACCACTTTAGCAAGGGTGACCGGATTTGAGGGTATGGCAGCAGACTGCAGTACCATAAACTGCTCCAGGAATGCACCCCGTAGATCGAGCTTACTGCCTCGCGAGTTACTACGCTTCACCCGAGGAACTCAGACACAAAACCTAATCAGACCGTGATCACTCCTGCCCAACGATTCGTCAACGTGTGAGGCCAGTGATGAGGTTGTCTTCGGTCGTGAATATTAAGTCTAGTACGCTTTCGCTTCGTGTAGGCCATTCACCCACTGAGACAGGAAGTTCTCATCAGCAAAGTCAACTAACCTCCTCTCCTCGGCATCAGCAGTCCTGTCTTCACAGTTTATGGCGCGACAGCTGAAGTCTCCTGAAACCATACACCCTTTACCCTAGCAGGCTACGGAGTTCGGTGTACAGGGCTGTATCCTCCTGAAGGAGGAGATGCGGAGGTCTGTACACCAAGATTAACCTATAGTTCGTCCCTCCTACGTTCAGATCGACGCCAAGCAGCTCCCTTTCCGATCGGAACTGGCAGTCAACCGGAGGGCAGTGAACCCTCATGTATATTAGTACCTCTCCCCCTCCCCCACGGGTGCGGTCCTTGTGAAACATTCTATACCCGGGAATCTCGAACTCCCCAATGCAATCCCTACGATCAGTATGAATCCAGGACTCGGTGATAGCAACGATATCCTGGTATTCTGATGCTAAGAGCGCCCGTAGCTCGCAAAACTTATTCCTAATCGACCTTGCATTAAAAAGCACTGCATGGAGGGAGCCTTCCCTATTCTGACCTCCCCCTAGCACGATCCGTTTCCCGAACAGCCAGGGCTGTCGGGAGTTGAAGAGCCCCTCACCAACGAGTGGGCAACTTCCGCAGGAGCCCGAGCCCCCTCCAACGCGGAAGGAGGGTCACCCACCTGTACATGGACGCACCCTTCAGTTGAAGGTAGGTACGTCCACCAGCGACTGAAGATCATCCCACGACCTCGGTGGAGGTCCGTCATCAATCCCCGGGCATGACCTCACCATACGGGAAAGAGAGAGAGAGAGAGAGGTCTGTTGACAATTGGTGTTGACTACGAATCCATCGGCCCCGGGATCGAGTCCTGGTGACGGCAGGCGATGCGCAGCAAAACCAAGCTGTTCATCCTTCCACACAATAAAGAAATTGGTTAGTAGATAAATGGGTACCATGGGTAGCTTAGTGGTTAAGAAGCTGGGCTGCTGGTGGGTCGTGGTTCGGATTCCATGTGGAGTGATAAGCTTAATCTTCGTCAGAATGAACAAATCCGGCAGGAAGCAAAACCAAGGTTAACCAAGGTGTATATACTGTATCATATAAAACAGTGGGTGATTTCAGCATCTAGCCTATCCTCCTCTATTACCCATCACCTTTATCAACCAAACTCTAAAGTTTGGTTGATAAAAGCATAGTGAAGTGTGTTCTTTACATTATGGATATAGCGCTTTTGTGCGGATGCACAGTTGTCAGTTCTACTGACGATGCATTCTACAGCTTTCTCATAACTGGATCTTTTAATAACAAAAGGTTCTTAAACTGTTCTTCGTGATTCGCCTCTTGACTGCGTGCCGTGATTAAGCTAAATCAGTACGTTAGTTTTCTCTGTAATATCAAATTTACAGCTGAAATGAATATTAAAGTGAAAATTTTTATGGATCACCTGAAGATCAGGGCCTCCAGCCTTCGTTAGTTAGCCTTATAAGACTAACTAACGAAAATATCACGACTTAACCTAACCAATCGTTAGGTCAACTGTACACCCTTGACGATTGGTTAGGTTGAGTCGTGATATTTTCGTTAGTTAGCTTTATAAGGCTAACTAACGAAAGCTGGGGGCCCTGATCTTCAGGTGATCCATTTTTATTATTACTTTTAGTATTAATTTTTACTTAAGATTAAATAATGTATACTTTAAAATTTTCAATTTTAAACATAGTTTTATATTATAACTTAGAAATACATAACCGTGCAGCAGCTATAAGAGTGTTATATGATATATACTGCAACAATTGAACACAAATATGTTTGGGGACTACATCGTTGCCATTGTCGTAACACCGTTTCCCATCGATCAGTGAATTTTAGCGACATTGGATCTAGAGAGTAATTGGATGGGAGACCGTCCTCTGCGTCCAGATTATGTAGCGCCCCGTCATTCGGATCGAACGTAAAGTTGTAGGTCCCCTCCGTCATATGACCTTAGATATTATGAAGATAGTTAAAGAACACCATGCATCAAACAGAAAACATGTTTTGGCTTTCATTTTCATCCGTTTGTTACATTCGGTTTATTTTCGAATATAAAAATGTATAACAGACTTCTCTTCCTGAAAGCTCTTGTGTACTACTCACCGTATACTCTATTTTAATCCTATTTTATGAAGGCAACAGCAAACATGCTTCTTCATAAATATCTGAAAGTTGTCTCAATGTTGAACTTCCTCTTGGCATAGGAATAAGTCTTTCTTATCACCTAAGAATTATCAGAAATGCACGGGAATTAAGATTAATATTAAAGGGATTTGATTTAATTGTATTAGCAAAAGCAGATGTGAAACTTTACAGAAATAAAAATTGTTATTTCATGCATTTAAGACAATGATGGCATGAATCAGAGAAGATAATAGAAACAAAGAATGCTCTGGTAGATCAGCAGTCGGTGCAGAAGCTGTTGCGACTGTTCGAGATGCATTTGGAAGCATCCCAGAAGCACAAGAAAATCGCTTACCCACGTTTCCAAAGAGAAGAACATACTTATCAACAGTGCATGACATTTTGAAGGCAAAGTTATAAAAGCATGCTTACAAAATTCAAGGTCCAGGAGTTAATGGAAGAGGATTACTTTGCTAGGATAAACTTCTGAAAATAATTTCCAACGCAAATCAGAGAAGATTGTAAAATTTTGGAGAAGTTCACATTTTCAGATGAAACTACATTCTATCTCAGTGCCAATAATAATCGTTACAACTGTCTGATTTAGGAAAGCGAGAAATTTAATGAGCTTTGCCTTCATCAGAGACAATCTCCTGAGGATAGGTTTTTACTACATTTAATTTAATGAATTTTAATTAGTTTTGCACGACTATTTTAGGCTCTATGAAGATTAGTATATGTAGTTTTTAAAATTATTTTCTTTAAATATTATCTCTCACTCTCTCTCTCTCTCTCTCTCTCTATATAATATATTATATATAAGCTTATATATAATTAGATATATATATGTCTATATATATATATATATATTATATATATATATATAATTATATATATATATATATATACACAAACTCAGAATGGTTCCCTGAGAACATTATATGTTAAACACAGACCGTGCATGGAACAAGGAACTCTTCTGGGAAAATTAAATCCACTATAGTCCGAATAAGTAATGGTAAATGACAAATACCATAGTTTTTTCTTTTTCATGATTTTAGCCCGACGTGGGCAACGGGTCTCTCGCAAAGAGATCCCATAAATATAGCTTCCCTCACCAGCTATCTGCAAAGCAGACAGGATCCAGCTTTGGGACATGGATCTAGAGTTTAAAGCAAGCCTAGATCCCTACATTCAGAACCTCTATATAAGTAAAAGACTCGTTGCATTCACGTCGTGTTGAATAAATCAAAGAAAAAGGGGGTAACTATTGTATTTTTAGCCAAAAAAACCAAACTTAAACCTCAACCGGGACATTGAGCGTCCACTTTTCAAGGCACGAAACACGTCCGTTTAGTATACACAAACTCAGAATGGTTCACCTGAGAACATTATATGTTAAACACAGACCGTGCATGGAACAAGGAACTCTTCTGGGAAAATAAATCCACTATAGTCCGAATAAGTAATGGTAAATGACAATACCATAGTTTTTTCTTTTTCATGATTTTAGCCCGACGTGGGCAACGGGTCTCTCGCAAAGAGATCCCATAAATATAGCTTCCCTCACAGCTATCTGCAAAGCAGACAGGATCCAGCTTTGGGACATGGATCTAGGGTTTTAAAGCAAGCCTAGATCCCTACATTCAGAACCTCTATATAAGTAAAAGACTCGTTGCATTCACGTCGTGTTGAATAAATCAAAGAAAAAGGGGGTAACTATTGTATTTTTAGCCAAAAAAAACAACTTAAACCTCAACCGGGACATTGAGCGTCCACTTTTCAAGGCACGAAACACGTGGTATTTGTCATTTACCATTACTTATTCGGACTATAGTGGATTTAATTTTCCCAGAAGAGTTCCTTGTTCATGCATGGTCTGTGTTAACATATATATATATATATATTATATATATATATATAATATATATAGATATATATTATATATATATATTAGCCGGGTCGACCATGGGAAATTTTTTATTTCTTAAAAAGTACACTATATGAAAAGTTTCATTTTATCATCTTAACAAAATATTAAAATATCAAGCGTGTCCTACCCCTGCTACCCGTAGCACATACCCCCTCCCTTTTTTACCCTCATATTTGCATATATTTAAATGGGAAAAAAGTTATTTCTTAAAAAGTACACTATGTAAGAAGGTGTTTTTTATCACTTTAACAAAATATTAAAAAATCAAGGATGTTCTACCCTACTACCCCAATCACGTGCCCCTCCTCCTCCCTTTGAGAATAGGGTGTGTCAATTTTAGTAAAGTCAACAATTGAAAAACTACTAATGCTCAAATGATGTCATATTATCTAGCAAACTTAGAAATATCTTTAGTGTTGTTTAAAAAAGCCATTTACCTACTTATATTTGACCATAAAGGTCTGAAATATAACCTAAATATGAGTGTAGGTAGCATCGTATATCAATGTGCCATTGATTGTGTGGTCAACTTTGGCTATTTTTGGTGTGCAGTATGGTTTCTAAGTTTCACATAGTCACAAATGCTGGAGTTTTGATTGTGAATGCTTGTGTTTTCCCTCCTTTTTGACAATTTTCATTACTTCGTAATGTAAATATTGTGTAATTCAAATTATTCGAAATGTTATGTGTGACCCAAACTTTCTGTATATTTTGATATGATAGATATATGAAATTGTCATTACTTTGAATAATTAAGTCTTGTTCCTATAACAGCACAACCTTTTATTTGAGCTTGTAGGAAGATATTAAGAATTTCAATTAACTTAATTTTATGTAATCATAATCAGTAGGCTATCCAAATTTCAATGAACATTTTCTTTTGTTCACAGGTCTACAGGATGAGTCAAAGAAATCAGAACCCGAAGCAAATCAAGTTGTCACCTAAGTCATTTGGTGGGACTGGGAGGGAACTTCCCCCTGCTGAGCTGCCCACAGCCAGAGATCTGCTGAGGTATGATTTGTTGAGGAGAGAGATGAGTGAGAAGACAGGAGGAATTACCAGTTAATGACCTGATTAACAACGGCATTGTTCCAGGGCTACTGGCTCAGTGGAGAAAGGCCAACGCTCTATTCACACGACCTGTAATCAACACTGAGGTCAAGATCAGGGCTAAAGGAAAGCACTGTGGGGATGAGGCAGTGAAGGTGTCCATTGGCAATGTGAAGCTAGAGGTCAAAGATAGGTTCATGATGAAACTGGACAAATTGGTGGGCATCCTGACCTGTCACTGTGTAATCAGGAGCTGCAGTGAGATTGGGTGCAAACCCTCTCTGCAACAGTGAGGTTTCACATTGACTGCAGCTGCAGGAGCGAGCAGAAGATACCAGTGCAGGAGCTTGCTTTCATTAAAGGTCAGAGCGAAAAGGTGGGCCAGTGTGGGGGCACACCGATGGGTCAGCTGATCCCCTGAGACCAGGAGACAAGAAGCAGTGCTGCAGAGACAGGAGAGAGAAGGAAGGCCGAGGAGAAGAGGAGGAGGGAAGGCAGAGGAGCAGCCAAGAAAGAGGGAGAGGCTTGAGTGGAGTCACTGCTGAAGATGGAGTGGAGGAGACGAGATATAATGGAGGAGGCAGGGAGGCGAGAGAGGACGAAGACTCATACCAGGCTGCGAAAACTTCTTCCTTGCTGTGGCTAAGAAGAAGAAATACAACACTGAGGATATCACCAACATAGCTCTGGCTAGCTTGAGACATCACACTGGGCTGAGAGAGACTGCAGAGATTGCCACTGCTTCCTGGATTGATGCTGGTCTTATCACAGAGTTTGACACAGCACTGGTGATTGACCATAATAAGGTGAGGAGCGCTCAGGAGAGACAAACTAAGGAGCTGGTCAAGAAGTTGATGAAGAGCTTAGGGAAAATGACATCACCTGTATCTTCTTTGATGGGAAAAGAGATGACACCAAAGTGATGATGGAAGCTGAGGGCAGTGACAGGCAGTTTCCTGGCCTTATTAAGGAAGAACACTACACAGTGTGCAATGAACCAGGTGGGAAATGTTTGTGGCATTTTGTACCAGAGGAAGCTGCAGAGGAGAGAAGTCATGCTGAAATCATTGCTGATCATCTGGTGAACTGGCCAAGAGAGAGAGGAGCAGACCAGACCCTTTTGGCCATAGGAGGTGACGGTACTAATGTGAATACTGGCTGGGAGGGAGGAGTAATGCATTATGTGGAGGCCAAGCTTAGCAGGAAGTTGGTATGGATTGTCTGTGACTTGCACACTGGGGAGCTGAGTCTCAGATACCTGGTGACTGCACTGGATGGCAAGACATTGAGCAACAACAAGTGGTCTGGGCCCCTAGGGAAGATGTTAGACACTGCCACTTTGCTGGAGATCAACCCAAACTTCACGAGGATCACTGTTGGTCCTCCTCTACCCCATCTCAGTCAGGAGGTAGTCAAGGACCTCAACACAGACCAATCATATGACTACAGAATCATCACTGCCATCGGATTGGGAGAGGTACCTCAGAGTCTAGCTCTCCTGGAGATTGGGCCAGTCTGTCACAGTAAGTGGGTCACCACGGCTCTAAGGTTCTGCAGATTGTGGACTTCCAAACATGGGCTGAAGAGTAGGAACCTGAAGAATCTGAGGATAATTGTGGAATTCATAGTGGGAGTCTAGTGCCAAACTGGTTCAACATCAAGTTAAATCACAGCTGGGTGGAGGGTCCCAGGCATGTATTGTACCAGCTGGAGCTGCTCAGAAGTCAGAAGAAGGAGGTGATAGGAATAGTGATGCCTATAGTGAAGAGATCAGCCTGGTATGCACAATCTGAGGCTGTGCTCCAAGCCATGCTGTTCATGAGGTGGAGGAGGAGAGGAGGGAGGCAGTGAAGAGGATACTGGAAATCAGAGGTGAAGGAGATGAGGACACACAGGTAGAAGACTGCAGTGTCAGACCCAGGAAGACTCCTGACATCAACCCAGATGTCACTAAACTCTCAGAGCTTATTGCCTGGAACTCTGGCGTGACTGAGCCTCCTCTGTCCTGCTCCCTCACCACTGCTGCAATCAAGGAGTTTCTGGATAGACCAATGGAAGTTCCTGCATGGCCCTCACACACACACACAGTCAGTAGAGAGGTGTGTAAGGATGACAACTGAAGCAGCACAACATATTTACTCACAAGAGAGTAGGGAGGCTACATCAGTGGCCAGGTGGCCAGTAGGGAGCTCATGTCCAGGAACAAGAGCAAGGCAGAATGGCACCCTTGGCAAAGTTCAAGAAACCTATCTATATTTTTCAGTTTTAATATTGAAATACAATCAAAATGTCTTTAATTGTATGTAAGTAAAATGTCGTTATATATGGCATCTTTGGCAAATTTCAAGAAACCTATCTATATTTCTAAGTTTTAATATTGAAATACAATCAAAATGTCTTTAATTGTATGTAATGTATGTAAAATGTAGTTATATACAATAAAAAAATACTTGCAAAAATTGCTGATTCTTCGTAAACTTCGACTTCGAATATAAGTAGCTAGGATTAGTCAAATCTGGATTTTAAAGCCATATTTCGATTTACCACATAAAAATGCATCATTTGATCACTAGTAGTCTTTGAAAATCTAAAGATTTCACTTTGTTCCCTAAAATTGACACACCATAATGTGAGAAGGATTTTTTTATCACTTTAACAAAATATTAAAATCAAGCATGTCCTACCCTACTAACCCTATCACATGCCCCTCCTCCCTTTTTTACCTTCATATTTGCATATGTTTAATGTTGTTATATGTTACATAATAAGTTGTTTGTTTAATGCTTGATATTTTTATGTTTCAGATAAATTGAAATAATTTTTCAGATAAATAGAAATAATTTGCATTTGCTATAATTATAATTTGAATTATTATAAATTATAAATAACATATAATTTGATTTTACTTCTGAATATAAACTATGACTACTAGAAGCAAGTCCTCAAATGCAGCCTTTGGATATCATACGGAATTCCCAGCAGCCATGCCTCCTTCAGAAGCAGATGTTGAGAGACACTACCTTTTTGTGCGCCGTTGTGAAGAAGCTAAATCTAAAGGATCAGCAACTGCTAAGTATGATGAAATGTTTGACATATCTTCTTGTGAATGCTATGATAAGGGAACTGATAGGAAATCTTGCAGGTGTAAGGATAAAATACCAATGGCAGAATGGGAGTCTTTTGTGGGTCAAAAACAAAGAAAAAATCAGTTAGGACCAATTGATCGCATAGCTAGTTCAACAAAGAAGAGATCTTTAGCAAGAGCACAAGAAACACAAAACCGTCAACTAAAAGCACAAGAAATGACTGAAGCCAACAATGTTTTACCATCGGAATTTATAGAAAATAACGAAGACATGGACGAAGACATGGATGTAGATTCAGAGAGTCAGGATGTAGATTATGAGGCCGATTTAGAATTGACTGAGAATATTCAGAACCGGCACTCTTATAAAATCCTAGCATTAACAGCAGATTGTTATCGTGTAAGTTGTAGAGCTGCAGCTGCAATAGTCGATGCAGCTATAAAATATGGGGATCCTTAACCACACCAACATGCTTGACAGAAAGAAATTAGAAAAAGAAAGAAATCGCATGGGTGAAACAAATACTTTTAGGTCTAAGTCCGAAAATCTGAAGATGGAGTGCCTTGGAGTTGATGGAAGGAAAGATAACACATTAACTAAAAGTGGAAAGATAAAGGAAGAACACTATGTTATTGTGAAAGAACCTGGAAGCATCTATGTAGACCAGCGGTCTTCAACCTGGGCGATATCGCCCACTAGTGGGCGATTTGAGCTTTTAGGTGGGCGGCAAGAAAATTTATAAAATTCTTGTAAAATTCAACAAAATTTACAATATTGTATGCAAAAAATGATCGAATGTTTCGTCAGTTGTGTCATGACAATGATGAACAATTTGTTAGGTTATTATTACACACAGAGGTCCGATGGCTCTCGAAGGGTGCATGTTTAACTCGTTTTGTTGAACTATATGAGAGCGTAGTGCAGTTTCTAGAAGACCAAAATGAAGTTGATCTTAGCCAAAAGTTAAAAATGATAAAAAATGATGCTTGTTATTTGGCAGGAATATTTAAGAAATGCAATGATTGTAATTTGCAGCTTCAAGGAGCCAATATGACACTCATGAACTGCCAAAAAGTTATCTCATTATTCATTGAAAAGCTGGATTTATTCAGTTACATTCTTTCAGAAAGGGAATTTCACCAGTTTCCAGAATTGTTATCTATTAAGGATAACATAACAACAATTGATACGCAAAGGTTTATTGCTCATCTCAATAAACTTGACACGGATTTTGAAACTCGATTCAGTGATGTTTTAACCATGGAAGTATAAGATTGGATGGTAAACCCGTTTACTGCAAATGTTACTGAAGCTGATGTAACATGTCAAGAGGAGCTATTAGAACTCAGACATGATGAGGAAAGCAAGGGAAATTTCAATAACGGTGGTTATATGCAGCTTTGGCAAAATAAAAAGATGTCAAATGTACGTATATCCCAATATGTGGAAAAAGATTTTTAAATTACTGATCGCATTTCCTACTTCATACCTAGTTGAATCAGGTTTTAGTGCTGTGAATCACATTCTTACCAAAAACAGGAATGCTTTAAAAATCCCTGAAAGAGGGGACATTGGTTTGTTCCTCACTAAATTCGAGCCAAACATTCGGAATTTAGTTTCCAAGCATCAAGCACAAGGATCTCACTAAATTAAAGGTAAATGCATAATGTTTTATTACATAATATATATAATGTACCATACATAATTTTTAATATATGTTTGTTGGATTTTTAATTTTGGTGGGCGGTTGGCTAATTTATCTCACATAAAAATAGTAAAAGTGGGCGGTAGGCATAAAAAGGTTGAAGGGCACTGATGTAGACCATGTCACACCAGATAATGGAACTGCTCGCTGCATAGCAGAAGAGTTGATAACTATTATTACAGACTCGAACAGCACAGATACTATCAAAGCTTTACTGTGTGATGGTACTCCTGTAAATACAAGAAAAATTGGTGGAGCCATAAAACTGGTTGAAATTTATCTTAACAGACCAGTGCAGTCTACAAAGCCATTGATGGTAAAACAACAAGTCCAAATACTTTTGTTGGTTCAATTGGGAATAAACTGAAAACAGATTTAACAAAATTGGAGGTAGTCAAATATTCTCGCGTAAAGGGAAACATTAAAGAAATTCCAGCAAATGTTGTGAAGGAGCTAAGCAGTGATCAAAGATATCTCTATGATATGTGTCTGGCAGTGAAAACTGGAGACACTTCTCACGATCTGTCCACTCGATCCCCATGTACCCTTTACCATGCTCGCTGGCTAACTCTAGCCAACAGGATCCTTCGATTATATATCTCAACGCCAAATCCCGATTAAAACCTTCAAGATATAGTCAAGATTATTATGCACTTCTATGCTCCAGGGTGGTTTTGGATAAAATCTCATCCTAATGCAACTGATGGTGCAAATAACTTTTGGCATTTAATGTGCTTGCTTCGAAATTTAGATGAACAACATAGATCAATCATAGAACCAGTATTAAAGAATTACGCCTACTTTGCCCACCCATAAAATATACTCATATCAATGGTAACTGACAAGAGACTAGAAATTAGGGAGCAAGCTATTCAGAAAATCATCCTTTCAAGAACAGGATTTTCAGGTACCAGAAACTTTGAGTTGCCTCCAACCCTCAAATTCCAATCTACTGACTACACCGAGATGTTCGATTGGCAAAAAGAGATCATTACTCCTCCACCGCTGCTAAACACTTTTAGCGACGATGAGCTACTACAGGCTCGATGTAAGCCACTGGAGATAGTCAAAGTGTGGAAAGGGCAGTGAACCTAGTAACAAAGGCATGTCAGGAAAGAATAGGATATGACAACCGTCAAAAGTTTACCTTAAACTCATTAGAATCAAGACGAAAACTGCCCAAGTTTGAATGGAAGGCCCAATGGAATGAGTAAGAAACATATGAAATAAAATTTCCTAATGAATTTGAAAATTTCTTCCCTTTTGATGTGATAAGGAACAATGAAAAAGTTAATTGAATTTTAGCACATTTATTATGCCTCTAATTTTTCTTCTGAATATATTGTACTTAATTAATTTTCCTAATACTGTACATTATTAAATAAAATATTATACGTTAATAAAGATTTATATCATCAAAATACCTGAATGTAGAGTAAGTCTCGTATAAATGGAATATTCTTCAATATAGGTCAAAAAGTGAAAAATTGTGCCAGGGGTAGGAGGCTTTAAACAGCGAAAATAATTTATGAGGGGGTTCCTGTGTTCCATTCAAACCCCTCACAATATGTACCTTTTTAATATAAAATTTCGACCCGGCATAATATATACCTATATATACGTATATATATGAAAAATTATTTCACGAAAGTGACACGTGAAAAATATTTATGATGAATAAAACCACGAAGGGAAAAGAAACACAAAGTGGTGCTCAAGCGCTTTCGTCTAATGACATCCTCAGGAACACTGGAGTGAAAGGATCGTTCAAGGCAATATATAGGTTACAAAAATAAACATATATATATATACATACACATATAAATATATATATATATATATATATATATCAGTGGCGACTGGCGTATAGGAGCGATGGAGCGGTCGCTCCCCCTTGCTTGAAACGATAAATATTAATTTAACAGATAAAAATATATTAATTTTAAGATATTAAAATAAATATTCTTGAAATATATTTTAAAAATTCATGTGGCATATCATGATTCATGAGGAATTTTGAGTAAGCCTTCATACAGTACATAATATTCTAAACTTATAGCATAGCTTCAAACAGCGTATTGTTGTTTGAATACAAAATAATATTGCAGCCGAATGGAGCGATAGATTTTCGCTCAAGTAAATATAAATTATATTTTACTGTTGTAATGAAAATATAAGTACAATCGCGAATTTTTTTTAACAACAACTTTATTTTACTAATAGTTACTTCAGTAATAATGATATAAGCCATTTATATGTATTTTATTGAAATTATTACTTATTTGTAATTAACTAGAATTGTACGTCTGGCATAGCCGCATATGTTAATACAAGTACTCTTGTGAGCGGCAGTTGGATTCGCGCTAGCCTATTGTGAGTCCGTGTTGTCGTACAATTTTATGAAATCGCACCCCCATACATTTATACCACGAGTCGCCACTGATATATATATATATATATATACATATAGTAAGTATAGAAAAAATTGTGGGAGGAGCAAACACATTTGTATTGGAAAATGACACTTTTAGCACTTTGGCCGAAATTCAATATAAATTCAAATGGCTTGTTTATGAAACAGGTCACAAAAGAATAAAGAAATAAAAATAAATATAAATATAAATTGGAAAAAAAAAATATTACAAAATAATGCCTTAGTGATATATACAGTATGTCACAGCCTAAATAACCATAAAGAAATAAACCAACAGATAAAAAACCAAAATTGTAAGTGGAGTCTACAAATTCAAGCTCAAAAGGAAAGTTTACAATCAATTTAATAGATGATGCCAAATTGATATATATGTCACAAAGAAATAAAGAAATAAACCAAAAAAATAAAAAATAATAATAATAATAAATTGAAAAATAAATTTTAAGAGAGGCACACCAATTTATAAGGGAAAAATTACCAAAGGTTTTTTAGTTATTGTCTGAATCATGCATACTATGGTCACAAACGAATAAAAAAGTACAAGTAAATATAAATTGGAAAACAAAATGATGCCTAGATGATATAAAAGAACTATAAAAATATATACAACATATATAAGGTATATATACGAATATAAACGCAATATATAAAGAATATATATATATATATATGCATAAGGGAAAAAATTACCAAAGGTTTTTATAATTATTGTCTGAAAAATCGGTAGGTCACAAAAGAATCAAGAAATAAAAATAAATATAAATTGGAAAAATTACAAATAATACAACTACACATGTATACCCGCATAACCAATATATATACACATACATACACATATACATATACATATATATATATACATATATATATACATATATATATATATATATATATATATATATATATATATATATATATATATATATATATATATATATATTTAACTGCAATGACCACACACATACGCACATACACATTCATACATACACATACACGCATACAGCAATAAATTGAAAAATAAAATTGTAAGAGAAACATACAGATTTATAAGGAAACAGAGACAAAAACAAATTTTTACCACAGATTTAGCAACCTGCCCTTTTTGTTTAAATCCATTCTGAAGGAATTCAGAGCAACGGGATCGAGTTGAAACAGACTTTTACTCATGTTAAGGTTATTTGTAAGTTGAATTATAGCCGACTCAAGAATATTTCTATTAACAATGTTGCTAGAGTGAAACAAAACTGAAGCATTATTCCAATCAATACAATGGGATAACTCTGACAAATGGATAAAAAGGGCACTGGACAACTGTCCCGTTCTAACGGAATATTGATGCTATTTTACACGCGTTTGCAAATCCTTTCCCGTCTGACCTATGTAAAAGGAATCACATTGCTTACACCCAATTTTATAGATAATGCCTAAATTATTGGTAGGGCTATTTTTTCCTATGATGTTTTTCACAATATTGTTATATGAAAAAACTACACTGATATCCAAAAGTTTAAGTACATTAGCAATGCCTAAGAAGCCCGGGAAAAATGGAAGTACTAAAATATTCTTTGACAAGGTGCGAGTGTTATTATTCACACGATAGAAGGTTCGTTTAGCCTTATTAAGACAAGATTCCATGAACGCAGATGGGTAACACAACTCACTTCCAATACCGTTAATATTTTCCAATTCGGCATCGATGTATTCCGGACTGGCGATCCTAAGAGCGCGGAGAAACATTGAGGAAAATATAGCCTTTTTAATAGGGGTGTCATGTCCAGAGTAAAAGTGTACGTAGGACAAATTGTTTGTTTTTTCCGATAGATACTAAACTTAAAACCCGGGCTATCCCTATGAACACGCACATCCAAAAACGGGATTGAGTTGTCTTGTTCCACTTCTAAAGTAAATTTAATGGAGGGGACTTGGTCATTTAACTGAAGGAGGAAGTCATCCAGGTCACGATTCATGGGCCAGGTACACAAAATATCGTCGACGTACCGCAACCAAGGGATGCCAACCCCCAGGATTCTCGGAATGTAAGTAATTTCAAAAAACTCCATATAATATTGGAGAGAAGGGGCGACAAAGGGTTGCCCATGGCCATCCCAAAAACTTGTTGATAATGCTCGCCATTGAAAGTGAATTTACAATCCTTGATACAAAGCTTAATAAGTTCCAAAACAGTGTGTGCAGGTAATGGCAGATCATAGTTGTGTAATTCTCGGGCGAGAAAGTCAAGCATATCATCAATCGGCACTTTTGTGAACAATGAACAAACGTCGAAACTGATCAATCTATCGTTGGTATTAATGCGAACATTATTCAATTTTTCAGTGAGATCCATGGAATTTTTTACGTGTGAATCAGAGACAGTTCCAAGAATGGGGGACAAAACATTAACAAGCCATTTGGAGAGTTTATAGGTAATAGAGCCCACAGAGCTAATAATAGGGCGCATAGGGTTACCCGGTTTGTGGGTTTTAATAAGACCATAAAGGTAAGGCAGAGAAGGTGAAGTGGACAAAAAAAAGGGGAATTAAGTCTTTATGATCTTTGAGAATGCGTTTCAAGCCACTATTGAATGATTTGATGACATCATCCTGCGGGTTCTTCCTAAGTTTCACGTATGTGGCGGGATCCTGAAGCAGCTCATTCATCTTTCCAATGTAATCCACTTTGTCCATAATGACTAAGGTGTTAGCCTTGTCTGCTTTAGTAATATGGAGCTCACTATCTTTTTTTAATTGTGAAAGGCTATTGCGGAAACGTTTAGGAAAGTTATCTTTGTAAGAAATATTCGCAGCACCATAGACAAGGCCTTTAACTATGTTAACCAAAGACTGAGGAAGGTTACACTGTTTTTCAAAACAAGCAAGACTATGACAAATTTGTAAAGCAGTAGGTTTTTAACAATAAAAAAGGACATACCAAATCCAAGGGCACTTTTTGCATCGTCACTAATGTTTTTCGAAGAAAGGTTCACACACATTTTGAGCTCTTTTTTTTTACTCCACTGACTATTTCGAATGAGACTTTTAATTTTGCGATCCAAAATGTTTCGAAGTGAAGAAGTTCTCCGACGCAACTCGTTGTAAATTTCATCAAACAAAGGTTGGATCCACGGTTGGGGAATAACAGTCAAAACATTACGTTTGGCAATGCCTAAATTTTTGAAGGTGGACCACTCATTTTGTCTGGTGACTTCAATATGTTTCTTTAAAATTACTCTGCTAAAGTTGTTGAACGGATGGTCGTCCATTTGTCTGAGGTGAATTATATTGAATTTCGGCCAAAGTGCTAAAAGTGTCATTTTCCCATACAAATGTGTTTGCTCCTCCCACAATTTTTTCTATACTTACTATATGTATATATATATATATATATATATATATATATATATATGTGTATGTATATATATATATGTGTGTATATTATATATATATATATATATGTTTATTTTTGTAACCTATATATTGCCTTGAACGATCCTTTCACTCCAGTGTTCCTGAGGATGTCATTAGACGAAAGCGCTTGAGCACCACTTTGTGTTTCTTTTCCCTTCGTGGTTTTATTCATCATATATATATATATATATATATTATATACAGACACTATATATGCATGTAAACTTGAGTGAAGGGTTTGTTCTTGGGGAACCGTAACTTAGTAAGGAATAAGAGGATGAGGAGATGGTACATATTTATTTACAAACGTTTGGGAAATTTCAATTTCCATCATCAGTGTTAAAAATTTAAAATCAAATATAAAAAATAAATAAATATGATGAACAGAAACTTGTACAATATATTTAAATAAACGTGTGATATTAATAGTATATTTACAGTATATATTTAATAAATTAAAATTAAAAGTAAAATAATATAAAATATAGGAGTGTGCTCAATAGTCAAAATATAAAAAAGTAAAAGGTGAAACGAAATTGGAAAGTTTCTTATCAGGTTATAATCGGGGTGAGGGACGACTTGAACAGAAGGTTGGGAATGATTGGTTGTTGGAAGAATCCCTATTAGAAAAGTTGGAGCCAGACGGAGTGAGGGTGGATTTCTTTTCGGTGGTAAGGTATGAGAGTTTATCTGGCTATGTTTAAGTTAAAGGCGGAACTATAGTCGTTGAGGGTTGGTTCGATTGATTGATTAAGTTTAATGGTGCACCAACCCAATGGGTTATTAACACCAGAACGGAGACAGTGTATGCTGCGAGGTTAAGGGTTAATCACAAGTGTTCAGGCCATAATAGATGAGAAGAGCAGCAGCTAAAAAAAAAAAAAAAAAAGTCCAGGAGAGTAAAAGACCCATCACCTCTTCAGCCACAGGGCCGACTTGTGGCGCTTAAAAAGAGGGTCTCTAGCTACATATACAGGGAAAGTGAAAAAAATAATAAATAAATAAATAAATAAATATTAAATGAATGCATACAACTGGGACTCCATCAAAAAGCTGAGTACAGGATGAGGAGGAAAGTATGGGCTGAGGATGGAACTTAGTTGAAAGGGTAGAGTGAGATCTCGGCACACAGTCCGAAGAAGCAAACGGGCAGCATTATATGCCGGACACTCAATGAATACATGGGATGGCCAGTGAAGAGGAATTGAAGGATAGAAAGAGGCTTGGTACACCGATTTTTGATGGAGTCAATGTGGGACTTCCAGATCAGACTTTGATCGAAGACCATCCCTAAAAATTTATATTCAGTTACTCGAGCAATGAGAAAGGAGTCTAAGTGTAGTGGACGATGGTCAAGAATAGGGCGTTTGGTGAAGACCATATACTTCGTTTTTTCAACAGAAAAGTTCAATCCCCAGTCATGAGACCAGTCAATTAAAGCGTCTAGCATGTCCTGAGCATATTTTAGGGCCTCATGGAGGTCACCTGAACGTACCCAAAAGGCACAATCATCAGCATACATGGAGTATGAGAGAGAAGTCGGTGCAGCGGAGATGTCGTTGATCATAATCAGAAAGAGTGTTGGACTAAGTACACTGCATTGAGGAACTCCTGTCTCAATCTCAAAAGACTCTGAGAGATGGTTATCAGAATATACTGATCTACGTCTGTGCAGCAAGAAGTTGGCAATAAAGTTAGCTAAATGGCCATGCATTCCCAGATTGTGTAATTTAAGCAGAAGACCATGATGCCAGATTGAGTCAAATGCCTTGGAGATATCAAGAAATAGAGCCACAAGATATTCACCCCGTAAGGCAGTCTCCCGTACACCACATTCCAGACGGGTAAATGCATCATAAGGGGAAAAGCCCCTGCGGAAATCAATCTGATGGAGATCTAAAAGAGAACTATTCTCCAGGTAAAGAAAAAGCCTCCTGTTGACCACCCTCTCAAAGACTTTGCATAGGCAGCTGTTGAGAGCAATAGGTCGGTATGACTGAACATCAGCTGGAAGCTTTCCAGGCTAAAGAAAGGAGAGAATCAGAGCTGACTTCCACTGAGTAGGGAAGGAGTCAGTAATCCAAAGTGAGTTATAGAAGCGTAAAAGCTGAAGCTTACCAGAAGAACTCAAGAATAATGGATACCATCCTGTCCAGGGAAGGAGAAGCCAGAGTGATGTAGAGAGTCTAACAGCTCAGGCAGAGTAAAACGAGTGTTATAAACTTCCCCATTATCAGAGTGAAAAGATATATGCGAGAGCTCAGCTTCGGCCATTCTATAAACAAAGGGTTCAGTGTAGTTTCGAATGCTGTTGACAGTAGCAAAGTGCAAGATGAGCATGTTGCAGACCACTGCCGCGTCAGAGTATGGAATACCATCTTTAACAAGACCTTACGTGGTAGCATAGAGGAGGAGCCTTGAAAGGCCCGGATTTTTCTCCAGGCTGCAGATGAGGGTGCACCAAAGATGTTAACATAGTTCCTCCAAACGTTCGCTTTGCTAATTTTACAGTACGCTGAGCAAGTGCTCGAACATGTTTGTAGTTGATAAATAGACGTAGAATTGGGTTCTTTCGAAAGCTACGGAGGGCCCTCTTACGTGACAAAACAACAGCTTCACATTCAGCAGTCCACCATTTGCATTATACTTAGGATTAACAATAGTTGACATCAATGGAACAGAGGCAGAGGCGGCTGTGAGTATGGAGGTAGAAATGGCTGTACAATCCAGATCGGCATTATGAGAGGGAGGAGGCAAGTTGTCTAAACGAGCATAAGCACTCCAGTCAGATTGTTTTCAAATTGAAGCAGAAACGTCGTTGAATGGGAGGAAGGGAGGGTGTAAACTGCAGAAAGACAGGGAAATGGTCACTGTCACAAAGGTCAGAGGATACGGACCACTGGAACTGGTGGGCCAGTTCCTGACTACAAATGGTCAGATCAATGGAGGAGAAAGTCCTTGTAGCATCAGAGAGGAAAGTGGGGGTGGGCAAATTAATCAAAAATAAGAAGTTATCCAAAAGGAAGTCAGCAAGGATGACCCCTTTCTCGTCGCAAAAGGAGGAGCGCCAACAACAGTGATGGGCATTGAAGTCCCCTAATAAGATGAAGGGAGTTGGAAGTTGCTGTACAAGATCATCAAGCAACTGTAAGATAAGAGAAAAGCCGAGGGGCATGTACAAAGAACAGACTGTAACCGCTCTACCAAAGAGTGGAACCTGTGCTGCAACTGCTTCAAATGGTGTATGTAATGGGAGGGGAGTGCCAGGAAGAAAGGCATGAAGCAGCAAAGCAGCACCACCTTCATGGGCATTCCTATCTTTTCTATAGAATGTGTAGTGTTTGAAATAAGGGGAGAATGGTTGGGATAGGCGAGTTTCCTGCAAGGCAATTAAGGGAGGAGAATAGGTGCTAATTAAGTTCTGCAACTGGGATAGTCGTGCACGAAGGCTCTTGACATTCCACTGTATAAACGTGAAAATTAAGAGGTGAAGAGGCGACGCATCCCCTCGGCGGAATAAGTTTTTTATTCGGAACAATATTATTTGTATTAGCATAACAGGCAAGTCTCTTAACAGTTTGTTGAGGAGCTATATTCCTGGACATAAGGTCACGAACATCCTTCACAAGCTGCCAATATTGGAAGCTGGTGAGACCACTGACAGCCCGAAGGCTCTTAGAATGAGGAGGCTGAGAGGCAGACTGGGAAGAGGGGGACGGGCCAGGAGGGGGCAAGGAGGGCAAATGACCGTATGGAAGCGAAGAGGTGTCTCTGACAGTAAACGAATGGGGAGATAGAATTGTAGGTGCAGAAGAAACTGGAGGGCATGCCAGAGGAGGCGAAGGCTTGGGTCTAGGCTAGACAGGTGGAGTTGGGGGAAAAGACTGAGCTGAAGGGAGATGGGGTGGGTTTGTCCTGGCTACCTGGAAAAATTACCTATCCAAGACTGAACAATGGCGTCTCGCCTCTGAGAAAGAGACATTATTCATACATTTGTATCGCACTATAGCGTGCTTCTTCAGGTAAACTGGGCAAGTGGAGAGAAGGCGGGATGGGGACCATGACAGTTTGCACAACCATCCAGACCAGACCTTCACAATCTGGAGAGGAGTGAGACCCCCCCACACCTCCTACAGCGGGGCTCATTCTGACAGACATCTCGGCCATGACCAAATCGTTTACACTTAAAGCAACGCAGAGGTCTCGGAAAGAAATGCTCAACAGTATAACTGAGGTAGCCACAATAGATCTTAGTAGGGAGAACATTCCCACCAAAGGTAAGTACCAAGGCTCTCGTAGGAATCCTGTCCTTACCTCGTGTAAGTCGTCTCACATCCAAAACACCGCAAGTTTTTAGTTCCTCCAAAATATCCTCAACTGAATCAACTAGCAATTCTGGTGCACGAATAATGCCTTGTATCGTATCAAACTTAGATGCCAATTCTACCTTAATATTGCACTGGTTGTTCAAGGAGGAGGTTGCATTAAGAGGGGTTCGCAGCGGAGAAGCAGCCTGCAGTAACAAATTACCACTCCTACAGTATTTTATAGACCTAACCTCCCCACAAAGGGCCTCTATATCCCGCTTAAGGGCAAAGAGACTGAGCTTAGTGAGCCGAACATTATCAGAGACAGCAGTCATAGAGATATGAAGTCTAAGAAGGAATTTCATGATGTTGGTCACGACGCAGGAGAGGCTTAGTCTTGAAAGGAAGTGTAGGGGCAACTTTTATCGCAGAACCGGGCTTAGAACCAAGAACTCACAATCACCGGAAACTGGACGCCAATCAGCATGCCCACCCAAGGGGGAGCCAGGTGCTATGGACAACAGAGGTAGTGCTAGTACTAGAGGGCAAGAAAGCTAGCATTGAAAAGGAGTTTGAAACAGGCACAGTGGTGAAGGGACCTGGTATGTGACTCTGAGATTTTTGTGAGCGTTTATAAGTGGGAACATCCTTAAGGCAGTCTGAGGACCTAGCCCTTTTTAATGCCTGAAAGCCATCCGAATCGCAATGCACTTCGGCAGAAACAATAGACGAGTTGAAGGCAGAAGCACCCCATCCTCAGATGGGGTTGCCTGTCAAGACATATGTAAGAACTGATCGAAAGAAGATAGGCTATCTGAACTAACCCGAAAGACCTAACCGAAGGCTAAGCCTGGCCCTGGCCAAAGCCTAGAAGCCAGACCCTCCCCAAAACGAAAAAAAAGAAAAAAAAAGAAAAGGCCTAATAGAGATCCAGCTAATTCAGCACACAATCGAAATAAGACGATTAAGTAAATCTACACAAACACAAACTGGGAGAAAAGCCCCGCTTAGAAATTAGCAAAATCACTGAAAGACGTCCTATCATCACGACTGACAAACACCGAATCGCTTCAGGGTTGGTTTGATACTGAGGATGTAAAGGGACTCTAGAATGTGGAGGTCGGTTAGTTGGTTGGTTGAGTTAATAATTTTGAAGTTGAAGGGAAGTAGTGGGTGGTTGTGAAGGTGGCAGTGATCCCTTATTGCTGATTTGGAAGGTTTATTTAAGGGCTGCGATGTTCTAGTAGAAATACCTCGATGCTCGACCACTCTTGTTTGATACTGGCGAATGGTGCTACCAATATAGCTCGCTTTGCAGCGAACACAGTTGAAAACGTAGATAGTGGACGAAGCAAGGGGCTGGGGTGTTTTTTCGGATTTTGTGGGTTATAACCCATCATTTAGTTCATTTTTCATATAATACAACAACCCACAAGATTCGGGTTTTTTTATGTAGAATTTAAATCTGAATCTATTTTCTTCTATGATATTTCTTGTGCAAATAAATATTAACGGAGATATAAGCAGTTTTTGGCTCGATTATGGTGGTAATTATTCGTTTTACCCCTACGGGTCAATTTTGATATGAGAATAGGTTTTTCTGGTGTATTTTGGTATGTTTTATTCAAATCTGACCTTCATTTTTTGTGCAAATGAATTATTGAATGCCCGGTTAGGTCAACTGTACGCCCTTGATGATTAATTAGGTTGTCGTGATATTTTCGTTAGTTTTAATGAAAATATTACGACTTAACACAACTAACGAAAATATCACGACAACCTAACCAATCATCAAGGGCGTACAGTTGACCTAACCGGGCATTCAATAATTCATTTGCCCAAGAAATGAAGGTCAGATTTGAATAAAACACATCAAAATACACCAGAAAAACCTATTCTCATATCAAAATCGACCCGCAGGGGTAAAACGAATAATTACCACCATACTATTTCAATTCAATGCCGACTTCAACAACTAACGAACCGAAGAATAGTTTATGTAAATAGAAGTTGTATTTACTAGTATATGTGCGAAGCTTCTCATTTGTGAGTTACTGGGTATCTTGAACATTACATAAAAATGACCAGGAACAACTACAAAAATGTTAATAACATGATTGCTTTGTATGAGCATACTGCAAAATCATTTCGACAGGTAACTAGTGGCCTATATATGTCAAAATCAGTTGTGCATCGAATCCTACAGCAGTACAATTGCAATGGCACTGTTATAAAAGGGATGCGTGGAAATTGGGAAGGAAGAGAATAACTACTGCAAGAGACAACACAAACTTTCTAAGTGTTTGTAAGAAAAATCCATGGGAATCATATGACAGTCAGAGACAGCTGTAACGATATGGGGTAAAAATGTTTGCAATAACAGTGAGAAGGCGGCTTAAAGAACATGGCATTGTTATTATTAGTTTTATCTCCAGAAAGTAAATTTTGGGGATAAAAATAAATATCACCCAGATTCACACGAGTTAATTATTCTTACGTTATTGGTCATCAGGTTTGTGAGCCTCTTTCTGCATTGGTTTATAATTCTAGCGAAAGAAGAGGAACTGTCGATGGACAATTTGTCCCAGTTTAACCATGAGTGACTCTTGAGTTGCTCCTGTATTCACCCATCCAAATTTGTTTGGTCAATGCAACCTGATCTAAATAACACTGTATAATATGTAACGCATGTAGAATCCAATAATAAACAACAAATAAAAGTCTTTCTCCTTTCTTTATCGATAATATAGACACGAAACTTTAAAAAAAACTTATAAAATTATTTGTGAAAGAGTGAAAAATTTAAACAAAATACCATATTTTTTACAGCATTGAACATAACTTACTATTCAACTCAGTGACAGATTGAACTGTATTTTTTTTATAAGATAATACAGTCACTTCGGTGATGTGCAGATTTTTCACTTGGTTAAGCACTCCTACCTAACTTTTATCAAGTGCCAATAATTTGTAATTAGTTTAGAGGAGATATAATGAAATAAACACAGTCTACAATAAATTTGGAAATATAACGTTATATAAATTGAAGGATATTGGAGCTACTTTTGCAAAGAAGAATCCCACACAAATCGGAACCATTTCCATGGAAAATTTTGCTCTTGGTTGATATGACTAGTATCGAAAACTCAACCGACCAACGCATTGAACTGCAGAAGCTTCCTCTACTTGATAAAGAGAAAAAGAAAGAAAAGCAGATAAGAGAGAAATGTTAATAGAGAGTGCATATCCTTTTTATCAAATGCTCATTATTTGTTTTGAGTTTGAAGGAGTAATTTAGTTCTTGTTTATTTGTTGTATCTTTCTTCGCCCTCAGCACTACTTTGATGTACAAACAAGTTTTTATATACTGTATATCTGAGTATATCTTTTCGTGTAGTTAACTTTTTTTTTAGTGATGCTGTATCTGTCAGAAATATTGTTTAAGAAGGAAAACTACAAAAAAATATGAATAAAGGATAAAATAACCATTTAAACTTTACTTATGAAACTGAGAAAATACTTTGCAGATGGCATGTCTACGAATTATGAATTCAGTTTCAGAAAAACATTCAGCGTGAAGTAATCTTTGAAAATCCTGTACATATAGAGAGATAGATAGATAGATAAGTAAATAGATAGATAGATAGATACCCAGGTAGCACGTTTGATCGATCGACTATTGATGAATGGTTGATATCGTTGGAATGTGGTTGATGTTTGTGATAGCTCACAAATTAATATTGATGACTGTTGACACATCAATATGTTGATAAAATAAAGTGTAATCAGCATTTCGAAAATATAATTTCCAAAAAGGTGTATGTGTATTCTTTACATACTGAATAATGACTTTACATCAGTACTCAGTTTCAATCCCATTTCGATATCGACATACATATCAAATTTCGTGTCATTTAGATTATTTCGAAATAGACAAGTTACTATCGTTTCAATATTTAAAGGTTGATTCAGTAGCATGGCAGAAAAAACGTAGAGAGGGTGCGGGGTGGGGGTAGTGGGAGAGTGGGGCGAGCGCCAGTGCCAAGTGGAGGGTGTGTCAGTGTCAAATGGCTGAGGGTGCCATTCCCCCAAAGAAAGTAATGAATTGAATATAGAGTAACCTAATCTAACCTCAACTAACCTAAACTAAAAACAAAAACAGTTATATATATATATATATAGCATATATATATACATACTGTGTATATATATGTGTGTATCTATATATATATATATATATAATATATATATATATATGTGTGTGTGTGTGTGTGTGTGTGTGTGTGTGTGTGCGCGTGTGTGTGTATGACGTCATACTATGAACTTTAGTATCCGTCATTCAAATCTGTCATAGGCATAACATGATAACAGTAATATTAAACCATCGGAAGTCGAACCCACGACCTCAGTGTGGGAGTTAAAATGCTTATCTCTCTCTCTCTCTCTCTCTCTCTCTCTCTCTCTCTCTCTATATATATATATATATATAATTATATATATATATATATATATTAGTGGTGGACCGGATGTCAGTTTTTCAACATCTGTGGATGCGGATGCGGAAGCGGATCTTTAATTTCAATATCCGCGGATGCGGATACGGATACGGATATTTAGTTAATCTATCAATATAATATACAATTATGAATATATGACAAAAATTTTCAAATTTCTTGATATTACTATTATGGCAGGCAATGCATAAGAATTAAAATTAATATTAATGTTTTCATTATGATAAAAATAACTTTCTCAAGAGTTTCAGCCACAGAAAATTCAATGAAACAAGTTTCATTCAATTTTCTGTGTTACCAGGTATTTATATTTTGAGGTTTATATATTTGTTTGTTCATTAGTAATTAATACTTTGCATGAAATGTGCATGACTGGGCCTTATAAGCTACTTTATAAGCTAATTTAATTGTAAATTGCATAATTTATTAGAGGTAATATCCGCATAACATCCGCAGTCAGAAGTGCTGATGCGGATGTTAAAAATTATTCGGATATCCGGTCCACCACTAATATATATATATATATATATATGCAAAGACAGGGTGGGTAAAAAAAAACTAATGACGCTCGTAAACATGTATTTATTGTTGGAAAAAAAATTAAGAGAGGATTGTTAAACTTAACATAAATGTTCCTTCATCAATCCTTAATTTATATAAAAAAAATTGTTCTATGTGACCCCCTTCTTGTTGAATACATTTGGATAAACGCGGGATCCACTCATCGATGCATCTGTCAATACATCGCTGAGACCCCTGATTTCAGCCATCCGACACTTTAAGGCGTAACTCGTCAACATTGCGAATATTTTCACCTGATGTATAAATTTTGATTTTAAAGTTCCCAAATGCCTTAATCGAGCGGCGTAAGGTCTGGACTATTAGGAGGCCACATGTTCGGCTCAATGAAATTGCGTGTTTCTCGTTCCAGATACGCGATTGTACACTTCGCCCTGTGTACAGGTGCTCCATCTTGTTGGAAAGTGAAATTATTTCCACTAATCTGACGAATATCATCCAAATACAGGGTGTCTCAAAAGTCACTATCTATTTCGGTGACATTAGATGTTTTTTTTAAAAATGCTATGCTGGCATAAAGATATGTACTTCTGGTGCAAATTTGTGTATTTAAAAAAAGTTAATTGGTTTATTATCTTGACATGCTTGAACAATTCCTCGAACCTCAACTTCTTACAGATGGCATTCTTGACACAGTAGTTTTTCAGCAGGATGGAGCACCGTGCCATTATGCAATAATTGTACGTGATTATCTTGACAGATGCTTCCCCGGTCGCTGGATTGGTCGGGGAGGAACACAACCATGGGCAGCACGTTCACCCGATTTAACACCATTAGATTTTTTCGCCTGGGGTTTCATTAAGTCTAAGGTGTACACTGGTAGAAGAATTAGTGATGTAGCCGAACTTCGAAATCGTATTACCAATGCAGTTCAGAAAGTAACACCTCAAATGCTGGAAAGTGTGTTTCGGGGAACAACTTATCGCTTTGAGCTCTGTAGAGACACTGATGGTCGCCATGTGGAGACAGATAAATAAATAGCACTAATTCTTTGTGGCACTTACTTTGAAATAAATATATTTTTCATGTCTTAAACCAGTTTTTCGTAATTCCCATTATTTTTCAAAATAGATAGTGACTTTTGAGACACCCTGTACTGTGGAAGGACCTGCGTACAGTAATATTCTGCATTGATTTTGGCTTGTGGCTGAATCACAACAATTCTTGTTTTGCCTAATTTTGAGACGCAAGCTCCTATCATAATGTTAGGCGAAAAGTTAGATTTTTCCTTTATTAACCGCTCGGGTGCAACATCACGTTTTCTTGCAACATTTGTGTATACCCGATCGTTTTGGTGGTTAATCGGTGATACAATGTAAAATAATTTCTCATCAGAGAACCACAATCTTCTAACTGAGTTACCCTGGAATCTGTTTATCGGGCTTTGTGCACATGTCATCCGCCTAACCTTATTGGCATCGGTTAGACTTTACCCTGATATATGTTTATAAACTTTTAAACCCAATTCGTGTTTCACAATATTTCTAACACTACTACGACTTATACCTGTTTCTTTTTCGATTTCCCTCGGTGAAATGTGCGTTCCTGGTTTACCTTCCTGACTTAAGATATAACCTTCCACTAAGTCAATATTTGCCTGAGTTCTTGCACTTTTGGGACGACCACTTCCATCACGTCTGTTAACATCTCCAGTTTCATCAACCTTTCTAATTCAGTTCTAATTCCTGATTCAGTTCATGGTTTATTTGGGAACATTTGTATCATTCCCCTGGCACCCAGACCTTGGCCAATTCTTAGATTGTTTATAAGCATTTCGTCTTCTTCACTGTATTTAGGCATTTTTGCACTTATTTTAGGGAATCTTAGTTATATTTTACTTTCTGAAATCTGAAATAATAAAGAAAAATAGTAGTAAATATTACTGCAATCGTATAAAAGTGTGTATTTAATAGTATGAAAATTTTAAGTTTATTGGATCATCATGATGTGGAAAAACAGCTTGCAAATCTTCGTCATCAAATTTTTTTGCCCACCCTGTATATAGTCTTTCTGCACAGTGTGACGGTAACACTGGTTTCGATCGAAATGTGAATAAACGTGGTATTATTGTGAAAATTTCGCAGTTAATAAATTTTAAGCAGTGTCAATATCTAAGTAAATATGTAGTGCACACTGTGATATTTCTTTTTAAGTGGTGAAATTACAGCGTATGTCAAACGGGATAAATAAAACAAAGTGAATTAATCTATGAAGCGTTTTCCGAGTGTTCCATCTGAAGAAAATCAGTTGCCCATCTGTCGGTTGAAACAATTCCTACGACTAGCCCAAGGTATCCCCCAAGGCCACACTCCCGGGCATCAATCAGTGAGAATATACAACGCGCCACATCCCCCATTCCCCGGAGTAACGGAGAAAACTTTCCCTCACTCAGCTTGAGTGAAAATCCCTCCACCCTGCATGCCATCCTTTCGGGTCAGATTTTGCTCACCAATTTTTACTTTCTGTAAGTAACACGGAAATGACTCATGAATTTCTACAACGCTGCAGTTTGTCCACCAATGCAACAGATGATCTTAAAGCTAAAATTTCTGCATACTTTTCCTGTTTTATTTCCGAAAACAAATGAAGACTCAACCCTTTAGACGTGGATTTCGTTTCCAAGGCCTGTTCCGTAAAAGTGTTGAACACAGCGTAAATGAAAACTTTTTTCCAAGCATGGTAAGAAGTCGACTACGGCGTTTTACACTAATAAAAAATCGTTGTACCACGGTCGTCTAAAGGGTTAAGCAGCTAATTATGGTTATTAAAAGGTATGAATTGATAAAGAGGGGATAGAATGTCTAGTTCCGGAAAAAGTTCACATAGTAACAATGTTTGAAAAACAAAAAATTACTGGATTTTTTTATTGTTTTCTACTGTCACAAAAACTAATAAAGTATCCAAAGAAAACCGAAAAATACCATTTAGTATTTTTTCAAGACTTTCAAAAATACGTCTAATTGAACTTATATAAATAAAAATTGACTGTACATGAAATTCACAATAAAAATAAAAATATTTATTTTATTTTATTTTTTATACACGAAGGAGGGGTGAAGGGCGAACGCCGGCAGAAACGCTCTTCGAAAGAAGGAAAAAGAGAGGAAACCAAGGTCTCTGAAGCTGTTAAAAACTCCACCTTTTTTTTTAATTTTTAAAAGAATGTGTAGCGTGTAAGAAGCATGAATGTGTAATGACGAACAGAGCGAGAAGCGTGTGTTTGAGAGCATGCTGGACTGCTCACAAGACCAGCTAAATTTAATTTGTAAATGCTTGAAAATACTACTCCATCTTTTTTATTATTTATTGTAATATTACAATAGTCACGATCAAGAAAAAGACTAAAACGATACAGTATTTTGCATCGTCAAAAAGGGTGCTGACAACAGGTTTTATCTCCTCTCTCTCTCTCTCTCTTCTCTCTATATATATATATATATATATATATAATATATATATATATATCGTAAAGAACGACGCTTGTACAGAAGAACATTCCGCGCAAGATGAGGAGGGAGAAGGAACAAATGAAAAAATGAGGTAAACCACCCGGGAATCGAACCCAGGATCTTCCGATTGCCGGTCAGATATGATAACCACTACACCATGGGCCTCACTCGATCAGAAGTCGTAATTCTCCTACATACGCGCAGAAACCAATGCCCCAAGGGGGCACCTCCCGCATGCCGCACATATATATACATTTTTTCATTTGTTCGTTCTCCCTTCTCATCTTGCGCGGAATGTTCTTCTATACAAGCGTCGTTCTTTACGTTAATTATACTGCGTGTTGTTTGCAGTTGAAATATATATATATATATATATATAGAAACGACGTAAGTATAGAGGAGTGTTCTGCACACGAGGAAGAGAAATAACAAACAAATGAACACTCCTCTATACTTACGTCGTTTCTATACGTTAATATACTGCGCGGTCATTGCAGTTAAATGTATATATATATATATATATATATATATATATATAATATATATATATATACACATAACCTTGGTTTTTGCTTCCGCCCGAATTATTCATTCTGATGAAAGTCAAGCTTGTCACTCCACCTTAGACTTACAGTTTAACGTGGAATCCGAACCACGACCCAACAGCGGCCCAGCTTCTTAACCACTAGTCTACCCAGGGTACCCATTTATCTACCAACCAACTTTTTTTATTGTGTGCAAGGATGAACAGCTGGGTTTTGCTGCGCACTGCCTGCCGTCACCGGGTCTCGATTCAGGGGCTGGTGGATTCGTAGTCAGCGACGTTAACCACTACACCACCGAGAGACATATATATATATATACACCCCAAATATTCTCACTGTATAATAATGGGGGACTTTAATGCACATGTGAACTCGGAATTCTTTGTAGAATTGGGTAACATGTGCGAGTCGGCCAATTTAAGTATAAGTGATGTAGAGGTATTAGGGGTAACCAGTGATAATTTTACATACGTTAGTGATATGAGTGGTACCACCAGGTGGATTGATCATTGTCTCACTAGTAATAATCTAAAGGATCGAATTGTTAGAGTTCATATTCTGCATGATTTCCTTCTTTCTGATCATCGACCATTATAAATATTAATTAACTTTACCAATTTATGCGCAACACGACTTAACAAGAACTCAAAAGGTAAGAATAATCGCGTCGATTGGTCCAATGTTAATATGCAGCAGAGAATAGAATACAAAGACAGAACAAGTCACCTCTTTAATAATTTAGAAATGTTGCATCTTTCCTGTAATAATCCTTGCTCAAATGATTCTCACTGTAAACTCATAGATAGGTATTATAGTAAGATAATATCCCTGTTAAGAGAAGCAGGAAGCCCCCTGATCAAATCTTACAACTATTATACTAAGATTATTCCTGGATGGAATGATTTTATTGACCCCCTGAAGAGGGAATCGAAAGACGCCTATGATTTGTGGTGCTTTCATGGTAGACCCAGATTAGGACCCGTATACATGAATATGTGTAGAAGTAGGGGTCAGTATAAGGCGGTCATAAGGCGATGTAAACAAGAAGAGTCTATTCGAGCATGAAAAGCCAGTGAAGCTCGCATAAATAATGATAATAACAAATTTTCGAAATTTGTTAAGAATCAAAAGGGTGTCAAAAATGTCCTCCCTCCGACAATCGATGGGGTGTCGGGGGAGGATGAAATTGCAAAGCTGTGTAAAAACCACTATTCTAACATTCTTAACAGTGTCAGTAGGGCTAATCTTAAGATAGATTGCAGCGAAACGATTGTGGGAGGGACAAGGGAAAATACTTTGATATCATTTTCTGAAGGAAAGAGGTTAATTAAAGAGTTAAAGACTGGTTCTGCGTCAGGGGTAGATGACTTATCGAATGAGCACTTAAAATATGCAAATGACGTAGTATGTCTGCATATATCATTGCTCCTATCAGCCATGCTTCCTCATAGCTATATCCCTTCAGAGTTCATGAGGGTATATACCTTGCCCCTGGTCAAAAATAAGTACGGAGACATTCTGTCCAGCAATAATTACAGGCCTATTGCTGTCGCTTCCTGCTTCTCGAAACTACTAGAAAAACCTTGTGACTCCGATTAAATGATTTCCTATGGACATCTCCGCATCAGTTTGGCTTTAAAAGGTCCCACTCAACTGACCTGTGTATCTATGTACTTAACGAAACAATATCTAAATACATTGACAGTAATTCAACTATTTATAGCTGTTTCCTAGATATAAGTAAGGCATATGATAGAGTGAACCACAATATTTTATTTAAAAAACTAGAAGAGAGGAAGGTTCCCATGTACATGTTAAATTTGTTGAAATTTTGGTATTCCCACCAATCTTTTACCGTTAGGTGGGGCAATATACTATCCGAGTGTTTTGGCTCCTCTTGCGGGGTGAGACAAGGCGCCTTGCTCTCCCCTATACTGTTTAATGTGTATATTGACGGATTAATTGCTACACTTAACGAGGCAACAGTGGGATGTTGTATAGATAACACGAGGATAAATAACTTAGTTTATGCTGATGATATGGTGTTAGTAAGTCCCTGTGTTAAAGGTCTGGATCGGCTACTAAAAGTCTGCGAAGAGTATTCGCAGAAACATGATATTCTTTTTAATGTTACAAAAAAACTAAGCTCATGCAATTTCATCCTAAAAGCTGTAATCAGCCAGCTGATATAAGGTTTAAAATGAATGGTGAGGTAATTGAGGAAGTAAAAGAGTTTAAGTATTTGGGTCAAACTATTACCAGCTCCTTGAGTGATGACTCGGATATAAGAAAACAATCTCGAAGCCTGTGTGCTAAAGCGAATATGACCATAAGGAACTTTCGAGTCTGTACAAATGAAGCTAAAGACACTCTCTTTCGTACTTTCTGCAGTAATATATACGGACAGCAACTCTGGGTGAATTATAAAAAAGGTTCTGGCAGAACCCTAAATTTGCTGTACAACAGGTCTTTTAGACTCGTACATAAATTACCCCCGAGATTCTCAGCTTCGCAAATGTTTGATACCCGCAATGTCCCGAGCTTTCCGGAGGTAACAAGACGTGCTCAATTCAGTCTAATGCAAAGAATTAAAAAAATCAACCAACCTGATCATCAAAGCTATCCATGAGTCCTGCCATTTATCCTCTAAGCTATGGACTTCTTGGTACGAAAACGTTTGTCTGTAGCTCCACTTAACTTCGACATTACAGTATTATTTCTAATCAATTGTATATATTTCTATCATTAGTATATGAACTGTCATTGTATTAATAATATTTGTCATATGGACTATAGTCTGCCAATAAAATTTTCATTTTCTATTTCATTTCATATATATATATATATATATATGATCCAAAGCCACAAGGAAAAAGAAAAATGCAATGGAATCATTTTTTTTTCCTTGTGGGTTTGCATCATTCATTCATTTCACGTGTCTAATTGTGAAATTCATCCCATTATATATATATCAGTGGCGACTGGTGTATAGGAGCGATGGAGCGGTCGCTCCCCCTTGCTTGAAACGATAAATATTAATTTAACAGATAAAAAATATATTAATTTTAAGATATTAAAATAAATATTCTTGAAATATATTTTAAAAATTCATGTGGCATATCATGATTCATGAGGCATTTTGAGTAAGCCTTCATACAGTACATAATATTCTAAACTTATAGCATAGCTTCAAACAGCGTATCGCTGTTTGAATACAAAATAATATTGCAGCCGAATGGAGCGATAGATTTTTCGCTCAAGTAAATATAAATTATATTTTACTGTTGTAATGAAAATATAAGTACAATCGCGAATTTTTTTTATAACAACAACTTTATTTTTACTAATAGTTACTTCAGTAATAATGATATAAGCCATTTATTTGTATTTTATTGAAATTATTACTTATTTGTAATTAACTAGAATTGTACGTCTGGCATAGCCGCATATGTTAATACAAGTACTCTTGTGAGCGGCAGTTGGATTCGCGCTAGCCTATTGTGAGTCCGTGTTGTCGTACAATTTTATGAAATCGCACCCCCATACATTTATACCACGAGTCGCCACTGATATATATATATATAGCTTATTTGCTGACAATGACAATTCTGAAAATTATTTCTTTACTTTTTTAAACTTCTTTTTTTTATCTATTTTTATTTGTGTTAAAAGAAAAATAATTAATTAATTTATATCTTTAAAACTATTTTTACTCTTATTTTAGATGAAATTAAAATGAGTAAAGAATTAAAACTATATTATCATTCTTGACATGAAATGAAAATTAAAAAAATTAATGAATAGTTGAAGCATGAAATTGAAACGTATACAGTACAGAGGGTTGACAAAAGTAAATAAACACCTTCGGTTTTTTCCATTGTTTTTTATTTCATATTAATAATTAATAATTAATAAAATTTATTGAAGCAATATATTTAGAATCGAGTTCTTTTTTCCTTCGCATTATCTAAAGCTGACATACGTTCTGGCACTCCATTGGTGAGTTTTGCCATTTGTTCTTGAGGATAGTCATCGTGGTTTCTACTTACTATTGTCGCCTTTATAGGTAGAGAAATGAATAGATTAAGAGAATGTAAGAAAGAAAAAGAAAATTAATATCAGATACGGTCTTAGGACTTAAAGTAATTTGAAATGAAACTGGCTTAACATGTTATTATTTGTTAGAAAGAAGATACAGTATATACACACACACACACACACACACACACACATATATATATATATATATATATAGATATATATATATATATATATATTTATTTATTTATTTATTTATTTATTTATTTATAACTGGCGCTTAACGAATGCACCACCACATTGGATCTGTCTGTCGCAAAATAAAATATCACCTTACACTCCCGATGGTACAGATCCATTTCTATTTCATCAAAGAATTCCAAGTTATTCCTACCAGGTAAGTCTATATTAACTGTTCAAAACTCCCAAAAGTATTTTACTTATAACTTTATATAACTTTTTATCGACCGAACATCTGAAAATGTAACATTTTTTATTGATGGTCTCGAAGGTTAAGTTTGATAGTAATCTAACGTAAATATTGAGTAGGGAACGAAGGTAACTAAGCACAACAAACATTTGAGAAGGAACTTAAATGAAAGAGCAAGTCAATATAATGGGCTAGTACTTTACTTAATGGTTTTAATTGTGACAGATGCTAATAACCGTTGCGGAAAACAACAGGTTAGTGAGTAGGAACTAATGAAGTACTTCCCTAGTGTTTTGCGAAATACATATAGTGATGAAGCCTTCCTGATATGTGTGGGAAACGGTGTTAACCACTGAGCTACAGAGGCTGGCTTCCAAAAATATATAAATATTGTTCTTCCGAGCGAATGAAGCATATTGTGTACCCATAAAGAATAATGTTTCGAATTATCCGTTCTATTAATTAAAGTGAACAATGCTTATTTATTTATTTTTAACTATAAAAAGCAATGTAATACGAAGCACTTCCACTTTCAACATCTTTATTATGGACATATTCCATCATGTCTACGTCTTTTATATCCCATTCGTTAAACCACTGTGTGTGATCAACTGTCTTATAAATACGTAAGTTGAACAGTTATAAATTTTTAAATAATTTGGAAACAAATTACATTGACTGAAAAGTGTTGTGTTGAAGTAACTTCAACATAAATGTACTTTGCAATTCCCATCACTTTCAATAAAATTTTCATTACACTAAAAATTATTTTAGGGAAGTGGAAGTTTGTGAAACCATATTATAGAGCTAATTCTGTTGAACTGTTTCATGCCAAATGGCTCTGAAGCATTTGACATAAAAGCGTACATCGGGTTCGAAAGAAAACAAACGTAAATTATTAAACGTAAATATTATTAAATCTTTATGCAATCTATAAATCTACACATAAAATCCAATCAGCTGAATTAATATTCCTCTTATTTAGAAATTACTTTCTCTTTTTACTTCACAAATGTTGTAAGTTTGGGCTCATAAAAGTGCAAATGTGAATGCACATTAACTTGAGGCAGAGTCAGAAGAAATAAAATAGTGTCTGTGAAAGTGAAATAAGGAAAGTTTAAACGTTGTAATGACTTTTTTGACATATTGTAAGTTATATAGCTTAATAACACAACTCAGCATATATATATATATATATATTGGTGGTGTGGTGGTTGTAGTGGTGCAGTGGTTATCATCGCTAAGTACAAATCCACCGGCCACCGAGTTCGATCCCTGGCGATGTTAGGCGGCGTTCAGCTCACCCCTCTGTTTAGCTTTCCATACAAAAATAAATTGGTTGGTAGATAAATGGGTACCCTGGGTAGTCTAATAGCTAAGACGCTGGGATGTTGATCGGGAAATCGTGAGATCTAGTTCAAACGAAGACTTTGTCTTTCTGATCTGTGAAGGAGCGTGGTTCGGATTCCACGTTAAGCTATAGAGGGTGTTCGAAAAGTTTCCTCCCCCATACAAAATGTACATATTGCTATACCAATTTTATTTTTGTGTGATTAATTGAATTTATATGTGATTCATTGACATTTTTCTTTCTTTTCCAGGTATTAGAGTTGTGAACAATGGCAGACCATTCCACTTACACTCTGGAGGAAAGGAGAGTGATGAGCACATGGGCTCATGAAAGATCACATATTGGCAAAACGATGCATGATATCCAGAATGGTTTCAACACAAGATTCAATAAGGCTGCACCACCAAACAAGACGGTATTACGCTGGGAGAAAAAGCTGTTTGAAACTGGCTCCATCAAAGACAGACCACGGTCGGGAAGACCAACAACGCGAGCAGAACAATGTGAAGGTGTGATTGCATCTGTGGCTCGTTCACCAAAAAAATCACTTCGGAAACGATCACAAGAACTTGCAGTCTCCATGTCCACAATAAGAGATCACATGACAAAAAATCTCGGCATGAAACCATCCCGCACACACAGATATTCTTGATTAGTAACTGTAATTAGTAACTATTTACTGTAATTAAAGTAATTGTTGCTAGTGACTTGTTTCTTAAACGGGTGATGGGACTTTTCGAACACCCTGTAGAACTAAGGTGTGGCAACAAGCTTGACCTTTATCAGAATGAACAATTCGGGCGGAAGCAAAACCAAGGTAACAAATATATATATATATATATATTAGGGTGGTCCAAAAAAATAAATGTTGAAAATTCGTAGGTCTTACCCCTAAAATTGTTACCTATGTTGAAAAAATTCTAAATATAAAATTTTAATAAGATCAAAAAATTCTAAGTTGTGCCACATCGCATTTGAATTTAGATGTTTTTGAAGACCTTTTTCGCTTCTTCCCCACAATATAGATTTATTGTGTCTTTACGAAAAATATTTCGATATATATCATTTTTTTGCATAATATAGATTTTTTTTATGTTTATTGTAGTTAAATATTCCGAAGCACATCTTGTATGAGCGGTGCTGAACACGTTGAGGCAAGAATCGCATCTGTTCTGTTGATAGTTGTATTCACGTTTTTCCATGAAAGAGATTTCGTCACTTTTCCCATTAAGTGCTCATCTTGCGTAAACGTGTTGAAAGGGTGTTCCTATAACAATCGTATTTTTTATTCACAAGCCTCAGTCTTTTGCCAACCTGTCGTTTGCAGTGTATTGCTTGCAGTCGTTTGCAGTGTATTGTTTGCAGTCATTTGCAGTGTATTGCAGTGTATTGCAGTTCGTTTGCAGTGTTGCAATAGTGAATAATCATATTAGAAATGGCAAGTTCCTCAATGGAAACTCGCAGAAATACCGAAATATGGCTCATTGGACAACCATTTGAAATGATATGCAGAGAAAACTTCCTTCCAAAGGTGATGTGCTCCGTCGTCTTTTTTATTTACTTAAGAAAAGAAAACTCTAAAAGAAGCTTCTAAAGCAGTTTACATAGAGGTAGTTGAATTTTGGGAACAAGCTAGCATTCCAACAAGAGCTGATTATAATGTTATACCAATGATAATATAGAACGCTCCAAAAATTAAAATCCGGTGCTCCGAAACTCAGCGTGAGAAAGAGAGATTGTTTCAGGACAGATTAAACGATCTCTTTGATATTGCTCACCGAAAAGCGTACGAGATGATCAAGATTAAAGAAGACAGAGAATTCTTCCAAGCTCAAAAACAGAAGGGAAGAAAAGGATATATGGATAACGTTGACAAAGCATTATCAGAGAAAGAAGATCGTAAAAGGAAGAGAGAGTCAGCTAAAGAACGGTTAGCACGTAGGGAAAGTAAGAGAAAGGAGGAAGAAACAAAGTCTGCCAAATTGACTTCATCAAGTAGCATGAGTAGAAGATGAAACAATGAGTATGAGTAGCGAAGATGAAACAATGTTGTGTAAAACTAACACGGCATCAAAAAATAATGCAGGCAAGAAGGTTCTAGCAAACCAAGTAAGAAGGAACTTGTAACACGAGACGTTGCAGTTGCACTGGATAGATCGAATATTTCTGATAGACAGGCCGTATATGTGCTATCAGCTGCTGTCTCTACATTAGATCATGATCTTGATGACTTGTCCATAAGCAGAAGTACAGTTCGTCGAAAGAGAATGGATGTACGTGAGAAAATCGCAAAAGATTTAAAAGAATCCTTTAATCCTGAATGTTCTTTAATGGTGCATTGGGATGGAAAAATGCTAATCGATTTAACTGGAAATGAAAAAGTTGAAAGATTAGCAGTGTTGGTGTCAGGAGGAGGCAAATCAAAGTTGCTTGCAGTACCCAAACTCGAGTCTGGCACAAGAGTAGACATTGCAACAGCTGTTGTCGA
This sequence comes from Bathynomus jamesi, assembly GCA_023014485.1. Lineage (NCBI taxonomy): Eukaryota > Metazoa > Arthropoda > Malacostraca > Isopoda > Cirolanidae > Bathynomus > Bathynomus jamesi. The sequence continues at coordinate 177,072 of JAJOZX010000608.1, forward strand.
ATGTTTAAAGGACTGGAACTTAATTGATCGCATTAAAGGTATGTGCTTTGACACAACTGCCACGAACACGGGTCCTAAAAAGGGAGCTACTGCACAAATAGAACAAAAGCTTGGAGAAGACCTACTAAATATTGCATGCCGGCACCATATAATTGAACTTATTACATCCAATGTTTTTGAGGTGTGTCTTTGTTCCGCCAGTAGCGGACCTGATATTCCGATATTCAAACGCTTTAAGTCTGCCTGGAACTCCATCAATAAAGAAAATTTTGAAACCTTTCCTGATACTCCAGTACGTGATGAACTGCTTGTTATTTGTAAGAAACATCTAACCTCCACACAAATCCGAGATGATTACAGAGAGGTCCTAGAACTTACAATCATCTATCTAGGAGATGTACCACCACGTGGAGTCAAATTTCTAAAGCCAGGTGCTTTGCATCGTGCCAAGTGGATGTCTCGCATAATCTATGCAATAAAAATGAATCTTTTCTGCTCACAGTTTGAAATGACTCTAAAGAAACAAAGTGGAATAAAACGTTTTGCACAATTTGCCATTAGGCACTATGTTCCTGCATGGTTTTCTGCACCTATCGCTGCTTCTGCCCCTGCCAATGATCTTTCGCTACTAAAACTGCTGCTAGTATACGAAGACAAAAGCATTGCTTCTGCAGCATCTCAAGCACTTTCTCGCCATCTTTGGTACCTAAGTGAATTTCTTATTTCACTTTCATTCTTTGATGAAGATATTTCCATTGATGTTAAAAGAGACATGGTAAAGGCACTCGACATAAGGGGATTAAACATCCGCCCAAAAGAATAAATTTGATCTTTCTGCCAACGATACTCAAAACAAGACAGTAGCCAGCTTTGTTACTAGCTCGTCTCGACTATTTTTCACTATGCTCGGACTCCCAATAGCCTTTCTTGAGGATGATCCAACAAACTGGAAGAACAGACAAGATTATCAAATGGCCCTTGAGTATGTCAAGTCAATGATGGTAACAAATGATAACTCCAAAAGAGGAATAGCATTAATAAAAAATTTCAGTGCACATCTAACTAAGAATGAAAGTCAAAAGCAGTTTCTCCTGCAAGTAGTGGAGCAACATCGCCTGCAGTTTCCTAATGTAAAAAAATCAAACTTGAAGCAGGAACTGCGAACGAAGCAACAATGAGTGGGAGATGGGCACCCATGAGACCCCCACCTCTGAGTGGTTAATACTCCATTATAGTTGAATATGGAAGGGGACTGCGATAAACTAAAGAAATTTTTGAATATGAATTCAAAGAATTTGGAAACAAGAAAATTAAGAAATTTAAAGTCGAGTGTGGCACCACTAAATATTTATTAATTTTGATAAGTCTTGGTCAGTAACGTTTTTTAATATAGGTAACGGATCACTTTAACATATTGCTTCCCGGTGTATATCACTTTAACATATTGCTTCCCAGTGTTAATCACTTTAACATATTGCTTCCCAAAAATAGACAGTACACAACCAATTATAGTTACATTACAGTAGTGTATAATATTTAGAGATTAACTAGTCGAGAAAATGTAAATTTCTGGACAACTTAACTTATTATACTTGCCATTTTTTGTGAATGTAAAATATTTGGATCACCTGAAGATCAGGTCCTCAACCTTCTTTTGTTAGCTTATAAGGCTAACTAACGAAAATATCACGACCTAACCTAACCAATCGTTAGGTCAACTGTACGCCCTTGACGATTGGTTAGGTTAGGTCGTGATATTTTCGTTAGTTAGCCTAGATTACCAACCTCTTTCTAACCAACCAACCTTTCTCTTTTTAACATACTGCTTCCCAGTGTTAATCACTTTAACATATTGCTTCCCAGGAGGGGTCACTTTAACATATTCCTTCCCGAATGCTTTGGGAAGCAATATGTTAGTGATCCTAGGTAACAATTTCCGAGGGTAAGACTTAAGATTCAGATACTTTTAAAATTTACTGTATAATTTTGGACCACCCTAATATATATATATATATGTGTGTGTGTGTGTGTGTTGTGTGTGAATCCTAACATGAATACAAACATCCTTTCATGGATTTAAATTATTAACCTTAGTTTTCAAATGTTCCGAAATCCAGGGTTTAGCCAGACTGGAATAAGTTCGAGTTGATTTAAACTAATCTCTATTCAAAAGGGAAATCTTTCCCAAACCCTGTTTCTCTTTTGGGAAATCTCACGTTGATTGTCATCAGTGATAGTGAAAGTGAGGTATGTAATGAATGGGAAAAATACACAAAACGAATTAAGACAGGATTAAAAATGTTTATCAAATGAATTAAAACTTTCATAAAGTTTAAATCCGCTGAGATATTAAAAGCATGGAAGGAATGCTCAATGAATTTCGCGTGGGCAAAATGGTTACGGGAGCTTATATTGTAATAAAAGCTTATTCTAAATTAGTCAGGGAGATAAAAATATAAGGAACTTAATATCTAGGACCCTCTCATTAATAGTTGATTGAGACAGTGGAAATTCATATAGAGTATATAGACATGCAATTAGATTTATACAGTGCGTTCGAAAAGTCTCTCGGAAGTCAACGTGCTTTTTGTCAAAAGTGTTTGACAAGTGTAGACGAGTTGCTCTGTGCCTGCAAAATGGTGGAAAACACTCAACACATGCTGTAAAATCAAAAGGTTATGTAATAAAATCACTAAATCATGGTTGAATGAAAACATTTACTTTTTCAATTTCCTATGCATTTAACATAGCACTGTGGAGAGACTTTTCGAACGCACTATATATATAATAATAGCCTAACTCATATCTTAAGTAAGAAAAGCTATTTCCTTTCAATAATTTTAAAGTTTTCTTGAAAATTTTCTTTCATGCAAATTTTATTCTAAACTTTTCGTATGTCAATTTGTAATACAATATTTTCTCTGCTCTGAATTCTAAATGAAACTCAAGACTTCACCTACTGATTGTATTCCACTTTAAAAAAAAACTAAAGATCTGCAGATCTACAGAAGCTAAGGCTAACAAAGACCCTAAGATCCACTCTAAGGTAAGCCCGAGAGAAAGAAGAGAGTAGGGGGTTAAAAGAAGAGAATAGGGAGTTAAAAGAAGAGAATAAGGGGTTAAGTAAGTAGCAACTTGAAGATTCATTTTATGTTGTATAAACTGGAAACTAACATTCCTACGAACGATGTACTGTGGCTGTGATCAGAACATAAGGTAAAAAGATGAAGTCAGTAACATTTACCGGCTGACAACATTTTATCGACGTACATTTTTCTCGATAAGTTTTTACGGTTAGATTAACTTAGTCTATTAGAGTGTCGACGAAACTTCCCGTCATCAAAATGTCTATAGGTCCGTATACGTTTACTTGTCGTCCATCCAAAACCAGATCAGACAGAACGTTACTTATTAACTCAGTGTGAATCTGCTCCACAAATATTTTTCTTGCTTGGAGACTTCACTAATTAGTTCAATCAAACATTTTCAATTTTAATCGTAAATATAATTATATTTAAGAATCCCTCCGACGATTCTTTTAATTGCCGTGAAAATACAGAAATTATTGAATTACTTGTTTTCATTTATTTTTATTATGATTCTTTGGTTTTTTTTATGCAGGAATGAGGGGCCAAGGGCGAATGCCCGCAAAAACGACCCACAGAGAAGAAGAGAGGAAAAATGAAGGTCCAAGGTTTTTGAGATGCCAAGACACTCTGCATTTGAAAGAATGGAGGTCATAGACATGGGGAAAGATGGATTGAGGAAGATTGTTCCAGGGTTCATTGGTTGAGTAGATGAAAGAGTGAAAATACCGATTAACCCTTGCGTTAGTGAGATGGGCAGAAAAGGAATGAGAATTTGTTGAAAGTCTGGTACTGCGTGGTCTCCTTAAAGGAAGAGGCATGCAGTTAGAGAGGTCAGAAGAGCAGTGCCCGTTATAATAGCGATAGTAAAAAGAGAGTGAGGCAACATTGCGGCGAAGAGCGTGGGCTTGAAGACAATAAGTAAGAAGCGGGGAATTGATGAGACGTAAAGCCTTTGATTCCATCCGATCAAGTAAAGTTGTGTGGGCACAGCCACCCTACACATAAGAAGTTTACTCCATACACGGGCGGAAAAGACACCTGTACAGAGACGGCAACTGAGCGGGGATGAAGAAGCTGCGGAGCCGGTACAACAAGCTGACCTCTTAGAAATTGTTTTGGAAAAAGATGTTAAGAATGTTAAGAGAAGAAGAAGGATTGAGTTGTGTATTGTTGAAGATAAGAAGATAATCGTGCGGAAGACTGTGACGAGTAGACAGATGAAGAGACTGAGGTTTTGAGGCATTGAAAGCCACAAGGTCTCCTCTGCCCCAATCAAAAATACACAAAGATCAGAGGTCAGATGTACCATAGCCGTCCTACGCGAATCATGGAGTGACTGTTGAGAGGGACGCTTTGCGAAGCGGGTGGAGAAGTGAAGATTGGAATCATCGGCATAGGAATGGATAGGACAGGAAATGCGACTTAATAGATCATTGATAAATTAAAGGAAAAGAGTTGGTGACAGGAGAGAACCATGAGAAACACCACTATTAATTTTGATTTTATAGTGCTCTCTGAATTCTGCATCCGACGACATTATTACTCCAAGATCCATGACTTGTGGATTTGGTGTTATCTGTTTGGCTTGCGGAGTTTTGTACCCTTTTTTCTGTAGCTCTTTGTTATTACCATATCTTAGAAGTTGGAATTTTTCTTCGTTGAACTTCATATTGTTGTCTTCTGCCCACTGGAATAATGTTTCAATGTCGTTTTGTAGTTTTCTTACGTCATCTTCGTTCAATATTTCCTTACATATCTTCGTGTCATCTGCGAAGCATGATACAATACTGTCCTTAATATCTGCATCAATATCTGCAATCATTAATATGAACAGCAAGGGAGCTAATACTGTCCCTTGTGGGACAGAGCTCACGACTTCCGAGACTTCCGATTTAACTCCGTTTACCACCACTCTTTGCGTTCTTTGCGTCAAGAAATTAAATATCCACCTTCCTAGCTTTCCAGTAATTCGTATCCTTAAGTTTGTGTGCTATGATTCCATGGTCACATTTATCGAAGGCTTTAGCAAAATCAGTATATATTACATCAATGTTTTGTCCTCGACACAATGTTCCTAATATTTTCTCCTGGTGGTCTAGTAGCTGTGACAGGCATGATCTACCCGCCCTGAAGCCATGTTGATTTGGGTTGTACAAGTCTTTTTCTTGTAGGTAGTAGGTAATTTTGGCTCTAATTATGCGTTCAAAACACTTTATAAGGTGTGAGGTGAGAGCCACTGGCCGACAATTTTTGGGCATTGCTCTCTTACCACCTTTAAAGAGGGGGGCAATATTCGCGTTCTTTAAGGGGAGTGGAATTTGTCCTGTGTCGAGTGATTTCCTCCGTAGTAAGTATAGCGGTTTTGCAATACTCGCTTTGCATTTCTTCAGAAATGTGGCACTCCATGTGTCTGGCCCTGGCGCTGAATTGTCTCGCATCTGTGATAAGGCCGTAATTACATCTCCTTCCGTGAACTCGAAGTCCATTAATAGGTTTGTGCCGGGATTTGTTCTTGGTTGATCCGTTTCAATGTCGAAAAACTCGTCTGGGTTTTCCTCTTCCATCTCGGACTTAGGGGTGCTAAACACAGATTTAAATTGTTCCCTAAGCAGTTCACTTATTTCTTTCGGGTCATTTGTGTATTCGGCCTCCCCGTCTATCAAAGGTCCAATACTCTCTTTACACTGCATTTTCCTTTTCGCAAAAGTGTAGAAGTATTTTGGGTTATTTTTTATGTTTTCTGCTACCTTGTTTTCCTCCTCGTTTGTCTTATTTATGAATGTTTGCTTTAGGTCCATTTCCATTTCGCCAAGTTTCCTCTCTAGTTTGAGTCTCTTTGCATCAGTTCTGCATCTGTGGAGATGTTTTACGGTTTGTCTTCGTTGCCTGAATAGAGTCCTGATTTTCCTCTCGAGCTTGCTACGTTTTCTTTCCTGTCTCTCTGGAATATGTTTCAGTATTATAGGTTTGGTTTCCGTCTCTATTATACATAGTATTTCTTGTGGAGTCTTCTCGTGTAGTAGCAGTTCCCAATTTACCTCCTTTAAATCTTTATTTACGTTTTCCCAATTTACTTTCTTTGAATTTATGTTTAAGCCTTCAAATATTCCATCTGCCTCTCTGGGATGCGTTTTCGGACCTCTAGGTGCTAACTTCAATTGTATATCGATGAGGTTATGGTCGAGAACTTTGTGTGCATTACTTTTTTATTTATTATTATCTCGTTGTTATTTTCCACATTAAATCCAAAACGTTCTCCTTTCTCGTGGCTTCACAGATTTCCTGGGTAAGGGCGTAATGTTCCATAATATATATATTATATATATATATATATATATATATATATATATATTAAGATTTCTTAATGATCCTAACTTAAAATTAGTAAATTAGGACATGTTTCAATTCGTGAAGTCTTGGTAGTGTTTGACGACGTTCCACTATATTCCCTCGTCTTTATAAATCATAATGCTTTATGAAGGAGCGAATTTGCGGGTTTCATTATTATTTTATTTTGGAAGTCATGTTCTTCTATGATGAAAGGAGAACATTACAGGTAGCATTTTTTAGAGATTACAAATGCCTCATTCTTCAATTCAAACCATTACTAATAAGTGGAAAGCTACAGATGTACAGTAATTAAAAACTTTCCCCTTCTGGACTACAAAGTTAAAGCAAAGCAAAACTTATCTGCTTAACAAAACCTTTAACTAACGACTACAGAATTCCAGAAGGATTTGACCAATGGTGGGGTAGAGATCCACACTTCTGCCATACAAAGAGAAACTGAACAAAGAAGAATCCAATAAAGTTATATCAAGAGGAAAACCGCTGCGAAACTGAAACGCAGGAAGTCACTAATTGAGCTGGAAAAGCCCAGGTAAACAATGATTTTCTTACTCAGGAATCATTCTCCAGAAGAAAATAACACTATGTAACAAAATTTTGGAAAATTTGTGTTTATCTTATTTTTTTGGTGTTTCTTTATGTTTTTGGGAGCTCTGAATTAAAAAATCGTATTAGTTTTCTCGTGAAAACTCTAGTTTCTTCTGAAAAACCATAATCTATTTTTTGTACCTAGTGGCTTATCAGAGAGCAAAATCACAATGAAGAAAAGGAAAGGAAAATAAATATATTTCATATTTAACGATATATAATGTGTATATATAATGTATATATAATGCGTATATAATATATATATAATGCACCCAAATGTAATATGCACACAAATATGCTCACAAATCTGAACGGATAATGCTTAAAAATGTACATTTGAGCGACTTCTTCTCTTGTAGTCCCGTGGATTATCTGTATTAAACACCAGATATAGTCGCCCATCATAGCTTCGTCCCATTTTCCCTGATATCTCTTCTTCATGGTTTGGATATCTTGGTGAAAACGTTCATCATATTCTTCACTTACGTCACCCAAATTTGGTCTGAAGAATTCTAAATGCGAGTCCAGATAATGTAACTTCAGGGACATTCTACAACCTAACCTTTGAAAGTGTTTGAGTAGATTTTCTACTAGCTCTTTGTAGTTGTCGTTCTTCTTGTTACCTAAAAATCCATGGACTACAAGCCGAAATGACTGCCAAGCATTTTTTTCAAGAGCTGTCATTTTTTCTTCTAACTCTTTAGATGCTAACATGCGTCTGACTTGAGGTCCAACAAATATGTCTCCCTTGATTTTAGCTTCAGAAAGTTTGAGAAACATTGAACGTATATGATAAAGAGCATCACTTTCAGCATCCAAAGATTTGATGAATTGCTTAATAAGACCAAACTTGATATGCAGGGGGGGGTAGCAAAATTTTGTCTGTTGGAACAAGGGCTTCGTTAAGAACATTGTGTTTGCCTGGATTAAACTCATTTCTCACGGGCCATTCCTTTCTGACAAAGTGCTCACCATCTGCTCTGCTGTCCCAAAGGCAGAGGAAACACGAATATTTAGTGTAACCGCCCTGTAGTCCAAGCAGGCATCCTAGCATTTTGAAGTCTCCATATACATCCCATCTATGTTCAGTAGTTTATTTTGTCTAGCAACTGCTTTACATTTCCATATTCTTCCTTCAATTCAACCGAATGAGCCACAGGAATAGATGGAAACATGCTTCCATTATGTAGTAGGACGCCTTTTAAACTTCTAGTTGAATTATCAATATACAAACGCCAATCAGCAGGGCTGTATTCATTTCCTATCTCAGCAAAAAGGCCATTCACATCGCAGCAGTAGCAAAGAGAGCTTGATGCAAAACAGGAGTAGAAAGAAGCGTATCGCAAATGCCTATTCCTGTAGAAAGAGATCTTGACACTTGGGTCCAAAAGATTCCACTCTTTAAGGCGGGACGTCATAATTTTTGCATTGGTTTTCGTAAGGTTCATATCCCTGACTAGGTCGTCTATGTCTTTCTGGTTGGGGAAATGGGGTGACGTATTGGAGCTTGCCTCGAAGTCAGCATCCTCATCTTCAGCGGAGGATATTAAAGGCGTTTCTTCTATTCCCTCCATAGTGGGTGGGCATGGAACGGGTAAATCTTCACTATGGGGGACTGGGGCATTAGAAGATAGGATATTTCGATATAGGACATTTTTTCGACCTTTACCTCTCTTGTAGAGTGAAATATCTACCATGCGGAAGTAGCAATCATCGTGGTGATTGGTTTGCTCCCTCCGAATGCGAGGAATAACAAATGGCCTGCCTTTTCTGGTACCTTGCAGCCATCCTTCTAATGTGGAACGGCAGCTTCCACAACAAAAGTGAGGTGCCCATGATTTATCTTGATCGCCCATGGCCATGCCAAAGTAAGCGTGATATGCTGTACGAAACTTCGTTCCTGTGTCAATTTTGTGCCTTACCTGCTTTGGATTGATGTAATGGCCGCAAACATAACAAAATGAATCTGCAGAGTGTCTGAAGGGCCTATTGGTAGCCATCACCATATAATTCTAATTCAAATATCTGAAAAATACAAAAAAAACATTTTATAAACAGAAATAAGAAACCAGATGTGTACAAATATTTAATAATTGGCCTTAACCAATAAAATCATTACTAATAAACCCCAGTTTTTGGGACACTTTGAATTTTGCACTTAAAATTACTTTTCCTATCTCAGAAAAATGCCTTAAAAATGGCGAAAAAGTAAGATTTTTAAATTTGACCATATCATAAAAATATAGTTTTCCGAGCAAAACCGATGCCAAATTTGTAATCAGCGTGGCCGAACCATATAGGAAAGATCGAAAAATCAACATAAACAAAAAATTGTTGCCCAGTGTAATCAAAGTAAACTGCTAATTTTTTTTATTTCATTTCAGAGCACATTCTCTGCATAGTAATTAAAGTCTGCATCGTAAAAGAAACAAAACCGAGGCGAAGACTGAATCTTTCGAAAAGTAAATTGGAGACGAAACGAAACTAATTTTGAAATTTAGTCTCTGATTAGACACCGAATTACTTGTCTTGCGACGTGCAATTAACGAAAAGCGAAAACTTCATCCCTTTTGGTTCATTCAAAACGGATAAAGAATTACATTAATTAAGCCTTAATCAAGCCAACGATTAACACTTGCTAAAAGATATACATATATATATATATATATATTATATATATATATATATATATATATACGTATATATATATGTTAACTCCTCCGTCTATGGCCTTGGGCTGTTCGAGGTTGATGATGGTTCTGGTTAGGTGGCAGCAACGGATTTGTTACCTTGGAGTAGCTGGTACTGTGTAGGGAATCGCAGTAGCTTCTCTTATACTACTCTCCGATTTCTTCTTGTAGGGGATCGGAGGATTCTATGAAGCCTACTAAATTCTCTAAGGGTTTCCCGATTCTTCTTGTAGCGTATCGGGAAATTATTTTCCTCCATATTAAGACTAAGTTCTCTGAAGAAAGCAAGGCTCGAAGGAGAAGACAAAGATATTCTCTTACTGTAGTTTACTGCTAAAATGTTACAGATAATGTTCAGCCTCTAAGACAGATCAGACAGAATCAGAATGAACATTTGAAAAATTATTCAACTTGTATACCTAAATTTTGGTGACATCATTATTATTTAATGTTGACCTGTTTTGTTTTTTATTCTCAATAGGCCTGAATTATTTTGCAAAATATTTTTAGCTGTCGCAACGTGGTGAGTCCAGTGGTTCCCAACCATTTTTAGGCGACGGCCCACTAAAGCTGATTTGAATAACTCATGGCCCACTTCCCATGTTGCTAAGCTGGTATCATGTTTACATAAGGTTTAATAAGTACATTTTTGTTATTAACACTTATTAACACAGTGCTAAAAGACAAGCAAGTGGGACATTGCCCACCGGTTGGGAACCATTGGTCTTGACAGATAAGTAAGATATTTGAAGATGAAGCCATATTTTTATTTTAAACCGCATATTGACAGATCTGGTGTGATCATGATTTGCCCAGTTAACTAGAAAGGGAAATTGAAATATGCATTTTATTGTGGATTAAAATTAAACATGCATGTGAGCCAAAATTAAATGCTTAAAATTTAAAATTAAGTGTTAAGCAAGATATGCCTCCATCTTTTACAACGAAGAGAGAATGTATAAAGAAAATGAACAATGCAGAAATTTAACAGGATTACATTATTAAGCTAAATCTAAAAAAATGCTTAAGTAATTTAAAAAAGTAATAATTCATCAATTATTCAGCAAAAATAAAGAGGAAAGAAAAAAAAATTATCCGAACTTGCGTTTTATATACAATTAAAGTGTTACGCGAGTTTGGACTTTATATGCAAAAATGAATATAAGAAAAAATGAATATAAAAATTACTCATTGTTCATTTTTACATATATATATATATATATATATATATATGGACCTAGTACGTATGTTTCATGGACTGCTCTCGATTTTCCTACGAAATTGCAAAAAGGGCAGTCGATGACCCTCATTTGTTTCTGCAATCGGTTTTCTTGAGAATCCTGACCTAACCTAACCTAACCTAGTTTCGACCAACTTGACTCGTACCTTCGTGAATTTGTATGGTGTAAGCGCCACACCAACTCGGACTTATTCAAAAAGATGTTGGAGTGTATTGCGTCGTTTCAGTAAATAAACTTATTCAATATCCAATAACATTTTTCTTATCATTTCTCAGAAAACCGATTGCAGAAACAAAATCAGGTTATCGACTGCCCTTGTTTGCAATTTCGTAGGAAAATCGAGAGCAGTCCATGAAACATACTAGTCCCATAGATAGATATATATATATATATATATATATGGTCGTCCGATAAGTGAGTGGCGATTCGGGAACAATTTATAAATAAAAGATAGAGGATAATAAAAATTTTATTAGAAGGAATTCTATTATTAGTAAACTTACAATTAATTCGATAATTAATTGTCATGGGATCAACTTGATCGCCATTTACACGAACAGCAAGCTGTATGCGTCTCCATGTCCTGTCTGACATTTTTTGTAAAAGTTCTTTATCCTCATTGATGTCACTTAACACAACTTCTGCGATTTTTGTCAGATCAGATTCACTTTGATTTTCACGGATTGAGGATTCCCCAGAGGGTATTATCCGGGGTAGTCAAGTCCGGACTCCGCGGAGGCCAAGGTACAGGACCATACTTTCCGATCCATCTGCCAGGAAAATTTCTGTCTAGGAACTCACGCGCAGCGAAAGCGGTGTGTCCTGGAGCACCATCTTGCTTTAAAATAGGGTTGCGAATATTCGTATTTCTTAAAGCGGGTAGAAATCTGTTCTCCAACATGTCGATATAACTTCCTGAAGTAATTCGACCAGTGCACACAAATGGACCAATTAAACAATACGCTGTTATTGCACACCATATCATGATTCGAGGGGGATACTGTTTTACTTGATCATAATAATGAGGATTTTCTTTCGACCAAAAAAACGAAAATTTGCTTTTGCCATCGCCATAAAGGGCACATTCATCACTGAAGAACGTACGATCTCTCTCGGCTTTACTTGGAAAAGCTTCAAGAATTTGTTGACAAGCATCAACTCTGACAATTATCTTATGGCGATAAAAACTGAACGGAGGTTGGGCGGAAAGCTTAAATGCAAGTCTTTTTTCATCAAATCATGCAGTGTTGATTTCGGAACATTTAATGCAGATGCACGCCTACGAATACTTTGGTTGGCGATTGTCGAATTGACACTTGAACATCATCTTCCAATCTTGCTCTTGCTTTGGGGCGACCACGGCGTTTTTTATCAATTATCATCCCAGTTGTGAATAATTTGTTTCCCATTTTCTAATAATTTCGCCCTCTGGCGGCACATCATTAAATCTTTGTTCAAACCTTTCGCGTACTACCTTCATGCAATGCTTGGTTTTTCCAGATTCATGCCACCATGTTGCTGCTAATATCCGTGCTTCATATGTGTAGGGACTTTGATCACAAATTTTATCAACACGTGCGTACCTCAGCCATTGCAACGCCAATAATTAGAAATAATAAAAATAAAACAATGAAAAACCAGAACAAACAGGAATAAACATGAATTACTGCAAAATTAAAAATTTGGATTTCATGTGAAACTAGCTTAATTGAAAAAAACAGACATTTATTAGATATCAAAGATATTAGTACACTATGCTAACTGACATAGAATCGCCACTCACTTATCGGACGACCTGTGTATATATATATATATAATATATATATATATATACAGGGCGTCCCAAAAAAATGTATACACACTTTAACAGCTGATAGCTCAATTGATGTTTCTTTCTTTCCAAGTTAAACCATTAGAATTAATAATGGCAGTCAGACTAAGCTTTGAACAAAGGAATTCATTCTAAAATGCTACTGGAAGTGTGAAAACGCAGTTGAAGTGCAAAGACAGTTTAGGAGGGAGTTTCAAACAGATCCACCAACGCGACTTACCATCACTCGAATTAGAGATAAGTTTGAAGCCGATGGAACTGTTCAGAATGTCCGCAAGAAGCGTTCCGGAAGACCACGGACATCGACAAGCCCCACAAAGCAAGAAAGAGTACTGGAAACGTATCACCAAAGTCCAAGAAAATCTGTGCGGCAAGCGAGTCGTGAGGTAGGAATTTCAGAATCGTCTGTCCACGCATTTTGAAGCGCTGTCAATGGAAAAAGTTACATTCCAAGATTAGTCCATGCTATTAATGAAGATGATCCGGACCGAAGAGTGGAGTATTGCGAGTGGTACTTGGCACGATGTGGATGTGGATTGGACGAAGGGGTTTCGTAGAATACCCTCCGCGTTCACCAGACCTCACACCACTAGACTTTTTTTATGGGGATACTTAAAAGACAAAGTCTACGCTATAAAACCTGCAACAGTCGCTGAATTGAGAGCAGCCATTGAACGAGAATGCACACAAATACCAACGAAATGTTTCGTGATGTTTGCGATTCCATGCTTCGCGTTATCAGCAGTGCCTGGACCAGAACGGACAGTTTGAAAACAGGCGTTGACAAAACAATTAAATAATGTCTGTAGATTCTATTACATGTTGAAATGAAATGTATTTTAATAAACACTGCCTTTATAATTATTTAAAGTGTGTATACATTTTTTTGGGACGCCCTGTATATATATATATATATATATATATATATATATATATATATGGAATCAATTTACAATTAAATACATGAAAATAAGAAGTGATGGAGATTTACAGACAAAAAGGAAAAGCGATACCAAGGCCTTTCGTGCATTTATCAATACACCTCGTCATGGAATGAAAGAAGAAGGCAAGAAGCAGAATATGTATATCTCTATACAACGTAAACAAAATAATTAAGAAAGATTAATAAAAAATTAACAAGTACTGATTAATGGAAAAAAGGTATTTTAACAGGATATGGTCCGTTTTATAAGTTCCTAAACTAACTTAAAATTATTTACAAAATATATGAATGCATGTTATTAAGTTAATGCATTATAATTATTCGTGGTTCTGCAAGCATATTTATGCTGTTTTACTCTAGCATCTAAAGTTTTCCGTTTCACCTACCGTATATAAGAGAGTGGCATTGTGTACATCCGATAGAATAGACACAATAGCACAACCAGTTGCCTTATATGAGCATTTTTTTATTAGGTGAGAATTAATAGTATTTTAACACTTGAAACTCCGTTGATTCCAGTTGTTTTAAGTAAAGTCGGAAAGTATTTAAAATTCACATGGTAAAGGGAGGTAAATCTAAAAATAGATATTTTAATCATGTAACGTAGTTCACAAGGAGTTTGATCATAAAAAATTCTTAGTCTCTATTACCATTTAAATTAATAAGTATGTTTTATTTATTTTGATTAGATATTTTGATGAGTTAAAACAAAACTTGACATTTACTAGTTCCTTTAGTTTAACAGAGGCAGTAGAAAAACTATGATTTATTTCTTAAATAGTCTGCATAGATTTCCAAGATATAAAATCATTAGGCAAAATTTTGTAAACCGCAATTATATTGTTTTTATTCAGGGTGGCAAATTGAGAATAAAAGACAAAGAAACGCCTCTTCTCATTTTATTTTTACCAGAACACCAGGTATGGTTACATTATAATCTTTCTCAAGTACAAAGTTTACAAAGTATCCTAAAGAAAACTGAAATTACTGTATCATATACATGAAACTACATCACAGATGTAAAACCAAACACAATTTTCACATGGTTACCATTGCTCTTTGATTAGTTAAATTTTTTTTCATTGCATTATGATATCCAACATTTAAATTTTTCAGCATTTGATTACAGTTGCTAAAGTCAAGCTATAATGAGGACCCAAATGACTGAAAGTAATATAAGGTTTAAAAAGTTATATAAAAACTACAAGTAGGAGAGACGAATAAAATTTACTTATGTTAAACAAATAAAATTATTACAGTGCTTTAATACTTATCAGAGACTTTAACACCTTAATAGTTATTATCTGTCTGTTTCTCTCTAATACTTAGAGAGAGGTAGACACACAGGCTGACAGGTAGACACACAGGCTGACAGACAGATAGACAGACAGACAGATATAATCCTTAGTGAACATGTGTTCTACTGTCATCTTTAAGAATTAAATTTCCTCGTCTGCAGCGGCAAGGTCTTCTTCACCACTCTGAGAATCCAATTTCGGCCTGAATTCCTTCATAAATAAACCTCGTGCAAACTCGCCAATACAAAAAGATAAAAGAAACAGGAACTTGCATGTAAATGAATTATCATCCAAAGGAAGGCATCATCCTCAGATGTTTTGAGGGAAACCCGCTCATCCAACACACTAGTTTCTTATTACTTACATATTTATGAAGACGAGGAGAAAGAGTAATCTTAGCTTGGAATGAAATTCAGTTTGTTTCATTTTATAATGGAAAACTCATTCTTAGCAGAAACTGTGATTTAAACGGTGGCTAGGATACAAGCAATGTCGCATTTCGTAAATAATAAAGATTTTTCTTTAAACAATAATTCGCCCTTCTAAAAATATAATTTACAAGAATTTCTGCCCTATATTTTTACTGTGTTCTAATTTACACTTTCGACGTTACGTTTTGTTTTCATATTTAATGTAGACCTCATCTTCGACAGTCTGGAAAATAAAAACCAACAACCTCCAATAAGAACAGAGATATACGAATCCAAGATGAAATTTTTTTCCAGCAAAGAAAGATATTGAGGCAAACGCATATACTCGTATATAAAGGCATATTATATATATATTATATAATATATATATATGAAGGCGAGAAGAAAAGAAAGATAATGACAAATCCTTTAAACATATACTAAAGCAAAATAAATCTTAAAGGAAAGAAAGCAATAAAATGGACCAAACTGCACGAAACGGGTATTCATATTCTTGATTCAGTGAACAAAGCATCATTAAGTGGGATAATTGAGAAAAGTTAAACTGAATGATTGTAAGTGAATGTAAATCACTAAAAGCTTCCGTGCTCCCAACGGCATATTGAACTTACAGTACTGTGAATATATTAATGAAATACTGAAAAATATTGTAAAATTGTCACTTGTATTCTTTTATTGGAATAAAGTTTTTTTTTAAATAAACTTCATTTTGATGTTCTTTTATATATATATATATATATATATATATATATATATATATAGAGAGAGAGAGAGAGAGAGAGAGAGAGCGTTGACAAATGTAAATAGACACCGCGATGCTTGTCCTCAAAATTCATCAAGGAAGTGCTTGAACGTGTGTCAAATTTACATAATGTAAAGAGGGAAGGAACACGATTCTAAATATGTTAATTCAGTAAATGTATGTTTATGCGTGTGTGTTGTGTGTGTGTGTGTGTGTATAACTTATATACCCTTTAAAACAAAGTTCACGAATGAACCAAAAGACAAAAAAATAAAGTTTAAGAGTTCAGTCATGAACTCGAAATGAATAAAAATAAATATTGCACTTTTATTTACACTGATTAAGATTTTCGGAGAAGATTCTGGAAAGTTATTTTGAACTTCTTCATCTCATGATTATCATTTTCAAATTAAATTTCTATAATTAAATTTAAGCTTCATTTAGCAGGGTGTTTTCATTTTTAATTAAAAAAAATGATTACGATATAAAATGACATTCGCTGTGCTTCGCAAAAATGGGAGCAAGTATATTTTACGTCCCCTTGTCGCAAAAGAGGACACAAACTACACTAGGTCAAAGTTGGGGAACGTAAACTACACTAGGAGTTTTAGGAGACATTTCTGAAATGAATCCATCAAATAAAACGTTAAAACTAACGAAAATATTACGACTTAACCTAACCAAATGTCAATTTATTTATATATATATAATTATATATATATTATATACTATATATATATGTGTGTGTGTGTGTGTATATATAAATCGACGATTGGTTAGGTTAAGTCGTAATATTTTCGTTAGTTTTAAAGTTTCATTTGATTAGGTATACGTGGACAAAGTTGGGGAACGCAAACTACACTAGTATAATGTAGGGGAACGTAAACTACACTAATATAATGTAAGGGAACGTAAACTACACTAGGCACCACAGGGGGACGTAAACTACACTTGCTCCCAAAAGGCTTAAAAGCATTAAAATCGGGCCGTTTGAAGCTTCGTAGAATTTAGTGAAGGACAGAATGTCTCATTTATATAATGACAGGCATAAATCTCTCGCGGCTCAGAGTTTCATCATTGCGTTTATTTCGGCCTTTATAGTTGTCCTATATAAGCAGAATAATCCATTTTATATGCTTGAAATTACTCGACAATAGAGAAGGCAATCAAAACAGATTCCAAGAACACTAATGAGCTTTATACAAATGCTGGAAATAATAAAGTAACGCGTATAAATGAAGCTCAAATGAACACAAGTTGGAGGTAAATGTTACTAGTTTTAGTTAATTTAGTTTTATTATGAATATGAAGAGGAGTGGATATTATATAAAGGTATATACCATAAGCTAAAGTATATACTGTACTATATCATATTGCATATATATTTGTCAGGGTATAATTATACTGTATGTACCAGAGATGGAGTCAAATACACATAAGCAAATACAAATACACTCCTATAGGGAATATCAAATACAAATATTTCAGTTTAGGAATTATCAAATATAAATCCAAATACGAATTCTCAAGTACAATACAAATACATACCATTACTTCCATTGCCATATGATACAATACTGTCCAAAAATATACAAAACAATTTATTTAAAAAAAGCTGTTTACTTCTTGTTACTGGTTACATTTAATAAACATTAAATCTTGAATCGCTTAAATTACACTTGTCTGGACGAAAAACTTTGCCCGCAACACTGGAAAATCTCTCTACAAGAGAGAAATAATGGCAAGCAAGCTCCGCCATATATATATATATATATATATATATGGCGGAGCTTGCTTGCCATTATTTCTCTCTTGTAGAGAGATTTTCCAGTGTTGCGGGCAAAGTTTTTCGTCCAGACAAGTGTAATTTAAGCGATTCAAGATTTAATGTTTATTAAATGTAACCAGTAACAAGAAGTAAACAGCTTTTTTTAAATAAATTGTTTTGTATATTTTTGGACAGTATTGTATCATATGGCAATGGAAGTAATGGTATGTATTTGATATTCCATATATATATATATATATATATATATATATATATATTAGTATATTGGGGCGTAAAGTCTACGGTCCAGATTAGTCGATACCCTAACTTTCAATTTTAGCCTATTCTGGGTGTTTAAGTCGACCACCAACTTGCCAACATAAAAAAGTAAAACTTTGTAAAAACCTCGTAAAATTTAGTTATCAAATCTTTCAGAATCATCATAATCATCACCATCTGACATCATAAGTTCATTATATACAGTACATCCTGAGATACATTTGCAAGTGCTTCGTCATATGGATCCAATTCAGATGTTGACCAAAAGCGAGCTAATGCAGGACTGAGGACCTATGACAGGTAGACTTGTTTTTAAATACAAGCTAAAATGGAAAGTGGAAGGTTAATTTTTTAGACTGGGCCTACAAGTCGACTCCCTACTTTAGGGGCATAATTTTAAGCTTAAAATACTGACTTATACGCCCCAATATACAGTATGTATATATATATATATATATATGGTCCTGATAAAAATAGTGAGATGAGTAAGATGGTAGAAAATGATTTTGATTTTACGGTTATGAAACGTTTGATTTATTTAAAACACGTGTCAAATGCGATAACAAAATGAATGTCATTAAACACCATTTGACTATACTGTACATTGTCATTATTATATAAACTGTATAAAATATCAAATATTATTATTATTATTATCATCATCATCATTTGAGTGAATTGTTTCAATTCACTGTAAAAACGAATGAAGTCCAAAGAAAGAAATGGTTGATGCAAACGCAAGGTAAAGAAAGATATCATTACGGTATTTTATTTGATAATTAATCTGATATAGTAAGTATGTTTTATTTAATTTGATTTGATATTTTGATGAATTAAAATAAGAGGTAGCATTTATTAGTTCCTTTAGATCAACAGAAGCAGTAGATAAAACACTGACTTTATTTCTTAAATACTTTACAAAGATTTCTAAGATATATTATTAGGCAACATATTGTGTGTAGATGGCAATTATTTTTTGTTATTCAGGATGGCAAAGTAAGAAGAAAAGGCAAAGAAACGCCTTTTCTAAATTTTTTTTAACAGGACTACACATATATATATATATATGTGTGTGTGTGTGTGTGTGTACTGTACGTTAGCGGTAATAAGTGAAATCAGGCATTAAGATAATGCCTAGGCAATAAGCTGAAAGCTAACTAAAAATGCATATATCATTAGTTACAATGGTCACTTTCACTGTTCGGGTTATGTTAGATTATGTTATGTTACGTTAGGTTATATTTATTATTATAGACATATAAGAAGGCATTATACTCGTACTTATGATTATATGCACTCTTAGCTTTCAGTTTATTGTCTAGGCATTAAGCTTATTGCCTAGGACAGTGGTTTTCAAGCTGGGGTACGCGAAGGGGTCCTGAAAATAAAACCCTTTTAATTTTATATACGATTAACAAACAGCCACGAGTCACACGGTCGTAAAGAAAGTAAAAATCGTCTATCTCTCGAAAATCCAGAAAATTCCGTGAAAGAATTCAAGGGGTACAGAAGAAGAAAATGTTTGAGAACAGTTGGCCTAGGATTTAAGTGTAATGTCGGATTTCGCTTATTGCCGCTAACATATATATATATATATATATATATAATATTCAATAATCGGATAAGCAGATATCATGCACTGGATGGAAGTCAAGAAAGAAATTGGCACTTACGTCGTTTAATATACAACAAACTTTCGATATTTCATTGAAAATTCGTTCTGAGATTTTCCTAAAAGTTTCAGTTTAACTTCTGAGAGTCATTAAGACGAATAGATCCAAATTTAATTATGAGCTGCATATTCTGCAGGCGAAGCTTAATGTTACGCAATACTTTCGAAACGGCTGAGAAATTTATGGAGTTAATTAATATTACTTTATCCGCTCTCTACCTCGTACGTTAAATAAGTTTTAGGACAAAGTTTATATTAATTTAAGTTCTTATATTTTAAACTAAGTTATCTCAAATTACATTTATTTTATAAAATATAGTAATAAAACATTACTGAATTAGGTAATCACGAATAAGTGAGAAATAAAAGGTATTCTATGTTGGGAACTTGGGCTACTGGACTGAATGAAGAAAACTCTTATTCGTTTAAATTTTTTAAGCTTTTATAAACTTTTGTATTGTTGATAAATACATGATTTAACCACCGTAATGTCAGCCAGGGTCACACGGCGGAAAGAACCTACGTCCTACATACAAGTGGTTTCATCATCTGAATGCAGAGGACGGTTATGGTTGAAGTACTTACTAGAGTACATGGGAACAATTCAATAACTCTATGGTGTTCACCAATTTGTTATTAACTGGCCTTTGGTTGAAAACGATTGTGTATCTTCAGCATACATGCTTACTGTGCGGATTCAGGCAAATGACATCAGAATGGATGGACAGATATAAAAAATGAGTTAGAGAAAACAAGAGTATAGCGTATAAACTATTTCAAATGTAAATTAATACTACGTCCCAGGAAGACTTCCTGTCCTGAGGATATCTTTTGTATTATCCTATTATGTTCCACAAAAACTGATAGGTGCTACTGTAGTATGCGGTCTACCTACGATTCGGCGGTCTACCTTTTAATTATAGCTTCTTATCTTCTTATTATTTTATTATTAGGTTAATTGTACGCCCTTGACGATTGGTTAGGTTAAGTCGTGATATTTTCGTTAAAACTAACGAAAATATCACGACTTAACCTAACCAATCATCAAGGGCGTACTGTAGTATACGGTCTACCGTTAAGTATGCGGTAGTAGTATGTTTAACTTCTTTAATAATTCCTTAATTGTGTAAATTAAATTATAATTCCTTTCAATTCATTTTCAATTCCTTTTAAATATTTTGAACGGTAGACCGCATACTACAGTAGAAACTTAACGGTAGACCGCATACTACAGTAGAAACTTAACGGTAGACCGCATATTACAGTAGCACCAACTGATAATCCCCTAAAGTAGAGGAGGGTTTATCAGATATGTGATCATGATCTAGGACATAGTTTTTCAAACTTTTTGAAGCCACGGAAACCTTATTTAAAAAAAAAAAATTCACTGAATCTTGACCAACAGGTAAAATTTTAAGGATCACCTGAAGATCAGGGCCACCAGCTTTCTCTAGTTAGCTTTATAAGGCCAACTAACGAAAATATCACGACCTAACCTAACCAATCGTTAGGTCAACTGTACGCCCTTGACGATTGGTTAGGTTAGATCGTGATATTTTCGTTAGTTAGCCTTATAAAGCTAACTAAAGAAGGCTGGGGGCCCGGATCTTAAGGCGATCCAATTTTAATGATATAAGGCAAATGGTAATAAAACACAATTTATGCTCACTGCAGTTTATTTATGTAATTTATGAAATTCACATATGCAGTTATATGATTACATTACTGTGATCATAACTTCCGTGAACTGAGAAAACTAAACCTAAAAACATAGAAAAACTCACCATATCAATCAGACCAGTGCTTGTGGTCATCAGCTGTGCTTTGTTTACAAAATGTGCTCCTGTTTCCTACTGTGGCTGCAAGAGGGCAACACTTATTCTGGATATCTCATCGTTTGAATTAAAATTCTCTCTCTCGTCTACTCTCTCTTTGCCTGCGCTTTTCAAAACAATCACTGAATTCGCAGAATATATAACGTAAATTCATCCATGCCAGTTGATATTATTTTATCTTACCTCTCTCACCTTCTCAGTCTCTCATGATATGCCCCATGGAACCCCATCAAGTTCTCGCAGAACCCTAGTGTTCCGCGGAACACAGTTTGAAAACCCCTGATCTAGGACACACGAAGGCTTTGGAACAACTAACGAAACTGCGGCACAGCGGTAACAATGGTTTTTATTGTGACGTTCTAATAAATGTCCAAGCCAATGAGCTTGGCACAGAGATGTCACTGATTTTATAATGTAGTACCTTTATTAGATGGGAGTAAATATTACGGTCTCCCCCTTCACTCTTCTGACGTATGTTTTGTCTAGATTTCTTCCCCATCTTTTTCAAGTTTGAAATTTCATATTCTAGTGTCAGGTAAGAAACAAAAATTATACAGCTGTCAGCAAGAATAAAATGAGCACCAATACATACATATAGTTATTGTATGTTCATTTTATTCAGTGGGGCTCAAAATCACGTTACGATGGCTCACAAGGCACTCTGAAATTAAAAAGAACCACTTAAAATTCTTAAAGGCGTTTGACCATGTTCTATGCATTTTCTCTTTATAAAGCAAATAGTGTAACTGCTTTCTGGGCAATAAATGCACTTTCGAAGATGAAAATTTGAAATTAGAAAAGTTTCATCTTACAGAGTGCGGTTATTACACTAAACACATTTATATAACAAAATACCTTCGAAATTAACATTAGTGTTTTTTCAAGAAGATTTTCAGTGCCCAAATTCATGGGAACAATTTTACGCAATTAAAAATTATATGTAATGTAATCATTTTTATTTTCTACTTACCTCCTGCTAAAGAGAATTTGAAATGTACTTGGCAATAGTGGGCATAAATCTAAATTGCTGTCCTACTTTCAGTACCTGGTATTGAAATTAAAAGCTACCAGAGAGTTAAATTGTTTTAAAATTGTTTTAAAACGTATGGCAAAATTGAGATTCAATTTAAGCTGGAAATTTTGCGCGGGTTGAAGTGTGAAGCTTAAAGAAGTTCCTGGGTAGCTCAGTAGTTACGACGGCAGACTCTTAGCGGTTTGTCGCTGGTTCGCTCCTAGCCGCTGGTATAAGGTGGAGTTGAATTGGTCGCTTACTCTGGTTTTGCTGTGTCTCAGGTGACCCTTTGGGCACACTCACCCGCATGTACTAGGAAAATGAGCTCCTTGGATGTTACCATTTACCTAAACAAATTTTTATATCTGACTTAAATGTATACAGTACTTGTAAAGAAGTTCTCAAACAAAATAAAAGCTAAGGAAAAATACTGAAAATTCCCAAAATAAAACGAGCACTCATGATTGATTAATTGTTTGCCAAAGTGTTCTTCTGTCATTGGTCCAAGATTCGTTGGTTTTTTAATAACCAGGTGTCGAATACACTATCATTCCAGTTGGTATGTTCCTTTTGTTACTGGTCGGAATACAAATCCTAAATTTATTGCTGAATTTTTTTAAATTTAGTAATTTTTCCATAAATTAACTTCTTAACGGTAATCTTCCTTCCCCAAGTATACATTTTCTATCGCTTCAATGGGAAGACGTCTCATTGCTTAGCTTAGCAATGTATTCCTGTGGTTTAGTGTATAAAGATGAGTTAACATATAATTTTAAAAATAAATATAACACCCATTAGTTTTTATCCAAAAAGTTAGGTAACGTTCCTAAGCATCAACTGAGTAAAGTTATGTTAACTAATACAAAAATTTCTCAGCCGTATCGAAACGTATTGTGTAACATTAATCTTAGATTTCAATTTACTTTTGAACTACATATTTGCACTCAATTCTTTTTAATGATTGTGTCAGAAGTTAAACTGAAACTTTAACAAAAATCAAAACGAATTCTAAATTAAATGTCGAGGAAACAGGATAATATCGAAAATTATTTTATATTCTACGACGTAAATACCAACTGCTTGCCTCACTTCCTTTCACTGCATGATATCTGATTATTCGAGTATTTTATATATATATATATAGTTTTATGGTGTCTTGGCTGACACCACTATTTATTGTTGTCTCTTTATGTGGCACCGAAGTTGGGGTGCTTTTATGATTGGTCCCTCGTGGGTTCTTTTTCTTCCCTTGGTCTATGGGGTCGTGCCACCGTGCCCTTATATGTCACTTACGTATCAGGATGGCGTTGATACTTCACTAGGTAAGCCGGGGGATGAAAGATGAGTGAAGGGCTTACATAAGTTTATTGATGAGAAATGGAGTAGATGAACCGGCCTTTCGGCAATGGGTATCCTTACAGCACTGGTAATGGTTATCAATCAAATCCTCATGGGCGTGCCTAGTCTCAGTTATATAGCCTCAATACTAGCGCATGCGCATTGGACTCCGTCTATAAGGTCGAGCGTCCCTTGCTATTTATATACTTGACAAGGGAGTGGTCGTTATATAACATATTTATATATATATATATATATATATATTGGTGAAGGCCGCTTCTGGCAAGCTTCAATTTCAATTTAAGCAGAAAGCAACAGACAAGGAAAGAAACATCCATCAAGTTGGAAAGGGACTATATTTTGTATATTGCAACGTTTCAAGCACAAACTATGCTCATCCTCAGGCAAAAATTCTAAAAAGTTAAAAACAATATTAAAAACCATAATGACATTAACAAATTAAAATAGGGAAAAAATCCACAAGCATTAAAAACAGTCACACTAAAAAAATTCTAAAAAGTTACAATTAAAAACCATAATGACTATTATGAAACAAAAGCGAACAATTAACAAGCTTTAAACAATAAAAGTGACACTAAAAAACGAACAATGAATAACAGCTATAAAATACAAAATGTAAAACTCAAAAAACTCAAAATTCACAGGCTATCTTTTAAAACACTAAAAAATTAAAAACCCACACTAAAGGAACACACCTTAAGTCTAAGCAGCACAGATTCCGAGGCAAAACTAAAAAAACAGAAACATCTAAAACCAAGTAAAGGTTGGTTGTTCAAGATGTTCAGTTTAGACGGAGGGGAACGGATGAAATGTCAGAGTTAAGCGAAGGGGAGAGTTTTTTAATATACAGGGATTCTAGAAGTCTTAACGTTTGCTCACACGGAGCGGAATCTAAAATGTTAAAATTAGCTAAAGTTATATCGACTTTGCATAGAACAACATGGCTGCGTATAGCTGAAGCTTCTTTAGTTTTCAAAGGTTTGTCAGTTCTATGGCTTATGCCCATATGGGCACAGAAACGCGACTCGAGGCTCCGCACAGTGCTACCAATATAGCTCCGATCACATTGTTCGTTTTTAGTGTCACTTTTATTGTTTTAAAGCTTGTTAATTGTTCGCTTTTGTTTCATAATAGTCATTATGGTTTTTAATTGTAACTTTTTAGAATTTTTTTAGTGTGACTGTTTTTAATGCTTGTGGATTTTTTCCCTATTTTAATTTGTTAATGTCATTATGGTTTTTAATATTGTTTTTAACTTTTTAGAATTTTTGCCTGAGGATGAGCATAGTTTGTGCTTGAAACGTTGCAATATACAAAATATAGTCCCTTTCCAACTTGATGGATGTTTCTTTCCTTGTCTGTTGCTTTCTATATATATATATATATATGTATATACAGGGTGGGCCGTAAGTTTCCATACATAGGAAAAATTAAACGTTTGTTTTTATGTTTCAGATACCCTAAGAATATGCGTTTGACGTAAGATCTTGTTTACTGATGAAGCAAATTTTTACGTCAATGGAGAGGTTAATCGGCAAAACATACGTTATTGGAGTAATGCTAACCCTAACTGGCTGAGTCCGACGAAGATGCAAGGTGCCGGTAAAGTGATGGTGTGGGCCGGGATATGGGGTGACAGAATTATTGGACCAATTTTTGTCAGTGGAAATCTTAATGCCGAAAGGTATCTTAACATGTTGCAAGAAGAGATTTTCCCATCCCTGCTAAACAAGGAAGGTAACTTCCCAGTTTACTTCCAGCAAGATGGAGCTCCACCTCATTATGGTCTTCACGTGCGTCGGTATTTGGATCAGCAGTTTCCGGATGCTTGGATTGGTCGGCGTGGTCCTGTGGAGTGGCCTCCCAGATCCTCAGATCTCACCCCCCTTGATTTCTATCTTTGGGGGCACTTCAAGGCCATGGTGTATCAGGAAAAGATACGAGACATAAATCATCTAAAGGAACGTATCACCAACGCCATTACAAGCATAACGTCAACTGTGCTAATGCGTGTTCATCAACAGTGGGGAACACGTATTGAAATGTGTTTTCAAAACAATGGCAACCATGTAGAGCATATTATATAAATAAAAATGGCTGTCCATAAAAAAATGTTTATTTTTCCTATGTATGGAAACTTACGGCCCACCCTGTATATATATATATATATATATATATATATATATATGGGATAAATTTCACAGTTGACCATGTGATAATAATAATTAATGATGTAAACTCATATGGAAAAATTAAAAGCGATTCTAAGGTCTTTTGTGTATTTATAGCAATAGTGAGGGAATGAAAGGAGAAGGCAAATACAGCCAGTCCCCTCTTAGCGCTCTTAATTGATTTCTGAAAAACCGATCGTTAAGCGGTAAACGGGGACTATTTTCCCATAAGAAATAATGTACATAGGTTTAATTCGTTACCGTGGCCCCCTCATTGTTGTATAAAATGATATTAAATAGCGAAAATATAATGTATTTGGTTACATTGGGCATTGTTCTTACCGTTGATCCAGCCAAATACAACACTCTACACACCTCAGATTGGCGTTCAACTACTTCAGTACGCTTAATTACATCCACTTAACCTCTAGCGTTAAGCTTTTGCGCTGTTTTTTCTGAGCACTAACAATATTAGAGTCTGTTGCACGCTTCTCACTCATGATGCTTGATTTCAAGAGGTAAAACCAATTGCAAAACAAAGAGCACAAATATTTCTGAGGAACCAATATGGCGAAAAAAACAAACTGGGGCTAAATTCAGGGCTTCCACACCAACGAAAAATATTACCTAAGTGGAAAGCTCAATTGCCCTGAATTACCCTAAACCTAATTAGCAAAGATATAAAAGCAATAACTTTCCCTATACCTTCTTTTAATACCGAAAATTATTAAAGCGCATACTGCCAGTGGATAAAAGTAAAAATTAGAAAGTACTAGTGAACATTTCGATCTTTTCGGTTTGACGACCGCCAGAAAAAAACTTTTTTATTTAGTTAATGTTTATTACATTTCAGAATAATACATTTAATAAATACGTTCAATCCTCTACGGAAAATGGAATTGAGGATGACTGTTTCTGCCTTTTAGGATGATTATTCTTAAAATCCATCCATATATATATATACAGTGGAACCTTGCTTAACGAGTGCCTCGTATAACGAGAAATTCGTATAACGAGCCAAAAGAATGGGGGAAAATTACCTTGCATAACGAGCGACACTTTGCTTAACGAGCAAAATATTTTAAAAATAAAATAACATCTTTTCAACGCAAAAGCAAAATAAATACAGTAAGGTCGCGGAGTCCATCCGAGCGTCTTACTTACGTTGACTCGCTTTCTTTATCCCCCAAGTCTCCTCCTGCATGTCCACCCCAAGTTCAACGTGTGGGTGACTCACTGCCCAGTGCTGTTTCCCTCGTTTCTTGCCTCGCGGCTCTTAGTCTGTTTAGCACGTTTAATAGTGCAATAAGGGAGATGCTGAGATCTTGGGAATCTGTTGTATCATACGTTGAAAAGCATCATCCTAATAAGGCAGTGACTATGCGATCTACAAATTTATTTAATGATAATGTTATCACGCATTTTCGTCAAAATTTAAAGCGTAGACAAAAACAAATGTCTCTAGACAGTTTCCTCGTGAAAAAGGATCCAAAAGAAAGTGAAAGTGCCTCTAAAAATTTAAAGCTAGTGACTGTGAGCTCGTCGAGAATGTTATTGCATTGAACGAAGACGATTCTCCTCCTTCCCCTCAATAACCCTCTCCTCCTCCCCTGTCTCTTCATTTCCTTTGCGTGCGTCAGGAGCACCTTCTCTCTTCGTAAGTTATTTATAAATTTCACCGTTTACTAATTATTTACATTCTCTTTTGGGTTAATTTTTATTAATAATCTTTTCATTTCATGCAATAATAATTTAAAAAACGCCTTTAAATATCATTATAAATATTATTTTAAGTATTTTTTAAGCATGGAACGCATTATCATATTTTACATTGATTCCTATGGAAAAAATTGCCTTGTTTAACGAGCATTTTGCATAACGAGCACAATTCGGGAACGAATTATGCTCGTTAAGCAAGGTTCCACTGTATATATATATGAGGGATCGACCGTAGGTCGACCCTGAACCGTCCTTCAAGCCCTCATAAAAAAAATATATAATTCTCTCTCTCTCTCTCTCTCTCTCTCTCTCTCTGCTTACTTTTTAAATTTCATAAATATTGAAATAAACGAATAAAATGTAAATTTAAAACGGCAATTTTTTTTTTGAGTTGGGAATAAACAGATAAATAATTTAAGGAAAATCTACAGAAAATATTACTTCCTCATTTTTATTTTATACTCGTTAGTTTAAAATAAAACTAATAACCGAAAAGTGCAGGAATTTTTGTTTATAAATATTAAATGA
Source organism: Bathynomus jamesi (assembly GCA_023014485.1). Classification (NCBI taxonomy): domain Eukaryota; kingdom Metazoa; phylum Arthropoda; class Malacostraca; order Isopoda; family Cirolanidae; genus Bathynomus; species Bathynomus jamesi. The sequence continues at coordinate 205,616 of JAJOZX010000608.1, forward strand.
AATTCCTCATAACAAAAATCTTTTTCTCTGAAGCAGTTTTGAAGTGATTAAACATTTTTAATAACTGAATTTCTCGAAAAAGTTGGTTTTATTTTATCTCGGATGTTTCGTCGTTTATGGCGTCATCTTTTGCAAGAACGTCGTTTATGGCGACGTCATTTGAGAGTCGTCCTTTATCGTGTAATTTATGGAATCATCTTTTGAAAGGACGTTGTTTATTATGTCGTCATTTGAGACGACATCTTTTGTCCTTTTGAGAGGACATCATTCATTATGTCATCGTTTGAGATGACGTTACTTATGGTGTCATATTTTAAGACAACGTCGTCGATCGTTCCGTATTTGAGAGAACTCTTTTATTGTTTCATCTTTTGATGTTACCGTATGAAAGAACTCGTTCATGGTACCAGTTTTAAAAATATGTCTTTTATCATGTCCTCGTTTAAGCGAACTATGTTATAGGTTCATCGTTTGAAAAGACGCCATTTATTGTGTCAGCGATTGAGATAACGTTATTTATGGCCGTCTTTTAAGACGCTGGATCGTTTTTTATTGCGTCTTCTTTTGAAAGGACCTTGTTTATCGTGTCGTCATTTGAGAGAAGTATTTTATGACGCCATCTTTTAAGATGACGTCGGTCATTCTCGTCACTTGAGATTACGTTAATTATGGCGTCAGAGCACCAGTGATTGTCTTTCTGGGGTGTCCAATCAACCAAACTTCGTCGGAGCTACGTGTCGCTATTGGAGATGATGGGGAGGACATGTCTGAAACGAAATAAAGCAATTAGAAAACTGCTTAGCAGGCCAGAAACACAATCACATGGTTTGGATCTGCCAAAAATCAAATGTTGCAAAAGAAGCTCTTGCAATAACACTGAAATTTTCGAGATTTTGACAGATGATAATTTTTTATCTACGGTATTTATCTGGTACCATCAAACTACATGTTTTCCGAATCTACAGGCAAAGATCTTAATGGTACCAAATATATTGAGTTGCAATGAGTACTCAATGCGCAAGAGCTCACTGAATTCTGATTAGTCAAGAGCCCATGAGGCATTTTTCGGGGGACTTGGGAGACCCATAGATCACTCCGAATGAGCTGAAATTTCAGAGGACGTAATATTTTCGCGAAGACAAAATTTTTTACATGGTGAAAACATATATATATATATACTGTGTGTATATATATATATCGCAAACTGAATTTTCAAATTTTTACGAGGCAACCGATGAAGATAAAGCTAAGAAAAAGACAAAGACAAAAACAAAGAGTATCTGTCTGTATTCCATTATCGAAAATCGATACTAAAACGATACTGTAACAGATAAACATGCACGGTAGGGTGTATCATGCTCATTGAAGCGCGAATTTCAAGATTGGCAGTATGTATTCCTATGTAAAATTAAATTTTAGGAGAGGTTTGTTTTCTTGAACTTTTGCTAAAAATCACGTTTAAGTGTTCAAATTTCCACTTTTTCGTTTTCTGGTTATGTACAGAACAGCTGTGCAGTACATACACTGTAGTACAAATGTAACAGACCGGTTTCTTACCAACCAAAACCATTGTAACAGCTGTTATAGGCTACTAGAGTTTCACTGTGATAATTTTCTATGTTTCAGATACAAAGCTTGGTGAAGATTGTGTAGCTAAGCAAGGACGAAAGACCAGAAAAAGTTCTGGTTCAAAGCTGAGTGATCTGGTGGGTCCAGGCAAGCAGTTATTTCCCACAGAAGTTCCAACCTGGAGAGCTGTGTTTCAGAGAGGAATCCTCCTCCAGGAAGAGAAGCTGCTTCTAGATGATATGAAGAGAGCTCAGTACCCTCTGCAAGATTTGGCTAAGGACTTGGCATCACTGGTACTGGCACAGTGGCGCAAAAGCAATGCCAAGTTCACTCCTCCTGTGATCATTCAAGAGAGATCCACTGCCAGGAAGATTCTTGTGAGGTGGAATGAAATGATTGACCTAGTGAATGGCAGAGAGAAGGCTGCAAAGAGAGAGAAGAGAATATCTGAACTTGATACATTGTTTGACCTAACAACCTGCAGACATGATATCACTCTCTGTGGAACTGAAGCATCTGGCTGCTCTGGCTATGCTGCTAGAGTTCATGTCAACTGTGACTGTCCTCTGCCTCAGAAGATTCCAAAGCTAGAGCTAGAGTGGCTCCATTACCAGAGGATCAAAACCTCAGAAGTTTCTGGCTTCCGGATGGCATCTGTTGATGTGAAGGAAACAGTGAAGCAGGTGAAGGCTGCTAAGAGGAAGGAGGAAGAACAGAAGGCATCTGATAAGAGAAACAGAAAAGAGGAAGAAGGAAAGGAGCTACTGCTTAGAGCTGATGATGGTGATGATGAAGATGAGGTGACTTCCTTGCAAGAGTCTCCAGGCAGAGCAGCTCCTACTGCTGACACAGATTTTTCCAGTCCTGCACCAGGCACAAGCTCCAGTGTCAACACTGGCAAAGTCTCCACCTCTGCCAGGAGGAACTACATCGATATCTCAAGCACTGCTGTGGCTGCAGTCAGGTTCAAGCTGGCAAGCACTCCTGCAGCAGCCATTGCAACTGGTTTCTTGCAAGATCTCATCAAAGCTAGCCATCTATCTGCTGATAAGGCATATCTACCTGTTGACAGAATGAAGATGTGGAGGGGCAAGGAGTCTGTAATAGGTGCCTCGGTGGAGGCCCTGGAGAAAAGGACAGAGGGAGAGGAGATCAAGGGAATTTTCTTTGATGAAAAACAAAATAAGAAGACAAAGATCATGAGGTACAATGAAGACACTGGCCGCTTCCATCCTGATATTACAAATGAAGAGCACTTTAGTGTTACCTGGGAACCTGAGGGGAAATATCTCTTCCATTGTACACCAGAAGAACCTGAAGGAAATGAGAAACCTGCACTGAAGATAGCTCATGCTCTGTTTGAGTGGATTAGTGCTCATGGTGCTAAAGATACTATTGTGGTCCTTGGTGGTGACTCCACCCACACAAATACAGGACCTGATGGAGGAGCCATCACTCACTTGGAGAGACTGCTAGGTCACAAGTGTCACTGGCTGATATGCCAGTTGCATATTAATGAACTCAGCCTCAGGCACATCATCATCAAGCTTGATGGTCCCTACAAGCACAAGTCTGGGTTCAGTGGCCCAATAGGAAAACTTTTGGAGAAGATCAATGACATACCTGTCAACTTTAGTTTGAAGGCTCTGTCAGGAGAAGAAGATATAATTGAACTGCCGGAAGACATTGTACAAAACCTTAGCACTGACCAGAAGAACTACTACCTACTGATCAAAGCTCTCAAGACAGGAGATTTGAGCAAGGAAGTTGCTGGTCTGAAGTGTGGCCCACTGAATCAGTCACGCTGGCTAACTACAGGTGAGGCTCTGTTGATGCTGTGGATGAGGCAGTATGGTCTGAAGGGTGAGGTGTTGAAGAAGCTGGAAGTGCTGCTGAAGTTCTGCCTGGACTTCTACTTCAAGATGTATTTTGAGATCAAGGTGAAGCACCACATGAGGTATGGACCTCACCATATTGTGACCGCTCTGGGACTGCTGAGAAGCCAGACCTCTGAAGTCAGGAACATAATCACTCATGGGATAGTTCGTGGAGCATATCATGCTCACAGTGAGAACCTCATTGCCTCTCTCCTGTGCAGTGAGGATGAGGAGGAGAGGGCATGGGGATTTGAGATGATCAAGAAGATCAGAGGTAAGTCTGAGTATGGAGACATGAGTCTGAGAACTCATAGAAATCCTAAACTGAATTTTGATGCCACTTCTCCAATTACTCTGATTAATTGGGATAAGGAGAAACTGTATGAGCCACTCTTCACTTGTAAGATGTCAAGAGGAGAAGTTGAGGAGCTTCTCAGGTCTCCACTTGAAGTTGAGAACTTCTCAGTTCACGCTCAAAGCTGTGAAAGAGCAGTCCAGGAAGTTTCAGCTGCAGCTCATGCAGTGTATGGGCAAGAGAGAAGAGATGGTTTTGTTCGTGCTAGGATCGATCACAGAGAATTGTTGCCAGTTTTCAAGTCAAAGCAAGACATTATGAACATGTTTTAGATCTCTACAAGACCTGCTAGACAAATCAAGATGCTTTCAGAAGAAAAAATCTCAAAACATTCAGCTGACCAGCATATTATTACAAGTTGGGGGTGGAGGAGGGACTTATACAAATATTAAAGAAGAATTGCAATTGCAAAAAAAAAGGGTGAACGTCACAGCAGCTTGCGGAAAGGTGGGGGCAGTTGCCATCACACTCAGTGATGCCGAAAAGAAAATAAATAAAAATTGGTGGAGGCGTTTCTAAAAAAAAGAAAATGCAAGACCAAGAAAGAACAAAAAGATTCTGCCTGATGAAGAGAACAGCCGCGAAATGTGGTGTATAGGAGACTAAAAATCATAGAATTCCTTAGTTTTGGGCCATTTTGGGTGATTTTGGTTATTTTAGGGGTTATGAACCACTTTGGCTGACCTTAAATGGGTCCAAGCCTGCCCCTAGAAATGCTTAAGGGTGTATGCGAACAACAGTGGCGGCTCGTGACTAAAAATTCTAGGGGTGCTGTCTCTATGAATGGGTTGAAATAATTATTGAAATAAAAGGATGAGCATTGAGCAATGAATAAAAGTTTCAAAAGTTATTGAAAAAGTTATTCAGTGAGCTCATCCTTATATTGCTCTTGATTATTTCAATTGTAAATAAAAAATTTAGGGGTGCTGCAGTTCCGTAGTGCCTACCGACGAGCCGCCACTGGTGAACAATATAGAACATATGGAGGTCATTTGAGGCTACCAAGTCCTTGAAATTAACCAAATATCCCATTTTTCGACAAAAAAGTACGATTTTGAACACTTAAATGCGATTTTTCGCAAACATTGCAGAAGACGAACCCCTCTTAAAATTCAATTTTACATAGGAATACATACTGCCAATCTTGCAATTCCAAATTTTTCAATATTCGACCTAATGCAGGGGCAATTGTTGGGAATAATGTAGATAAAAATATAATCAGAAACCTTTTCTCTAAAGGTATTATTAAGACGTGACCGTGCTGATGTTTCTTGTATGAAAGTAAAGACACTTTTGACTTTAATAGTTTGTTTATAGAGGACAAATAAGATGGTGAACTATTTTAAATTTATTTAGTGCGAAATTAAACGGATCACCTGAAGATCAGGGCTCCCAGCCTTTTTTAGTTAGCTTTATAAGGCTACTAACGAAAATATCACGACCTAACCTAACCAATCGTCAAGGGCGTACAGTTGATCTAACGACTGGTTAGGTTATGTCGTGATAATCTCGTTAGTTAGCCTAATAAGGCTAACTAAAGAAGGCTGGGGGCCCTGATCTTCAGGTGGCCCCCAAGATCACCAGACATTATCCCGCTGGATTTCTTTCTCTGGGATCATGTTAAAGATTTGGTTTATGCAACAGTTGTTCCAGATATCAGGACATTGCGAGAACGCATTACGGATACAATTGCAACAGTTAACCCACAAATGTTGGAAAATGTGTGGCGTGAGTGTGAATACCGTTTAGACATTTTACGTGCCACTAGGGGTGCACATGTGGAAGCTTGTTAAGTTCATTAACTGTGTATTAAAACTTTGTATGTTTATCTACTTATCATTAAAACTGTGTTTCTACACGAGTGTTTATTTAAAAGTTATAGTATGCTTTAATCAGGGTAATCATTTATGGACACCCTATATAGTGTTAAACACAGACCGTGCATGGAACAAGGAACTCTTCTGCAAAATTACATCCACTATAGTTCGAATAAGTAATGATAAATGACAAATACTATAGTTTTTTTTTTCATGATGGAAAGCCCAACGTGGGCACCGAGTTACTCGCAAAGAGGCCCCAAAATATAGCTTCCCTCACCAGCTATCTGCAAAGCAGATAGGATCCAGCTTTGGGACAGGATCTAGGGTTTACAGCTTACACCTAGCCTACTAGCTAAAACTATATAAAAAAATAAAAATCCTATAATTTTATGTAATATTATATTAAATGGAAATTAACCTCTTAATCGTTATCTACAAGTTATATCATCTATCGGTGCGTATAAAAGTGAAAACAGTGACGCTCAACAGGTTAACCTATTTCTACATACAGTATGTTTAAAGTTTGTTTTAATTTTATACTGGGTTTTATAACTATACACTCTTTCACATATTCCTATAATATATTTTATGCACAATGTTCGTTTAATTTTTCAGATCACATTAAGTTAACTCAAAACTACATCATTTATTTCTGTAAAACATATTCATTATAATTTCATTTATACTTTTTAGCTCGTTACCTACTTCTTCTTAATTTGTATCTGTTCTTACTGTTTAGTATCTGTTTATTAATCATCTTCTCCATTATTGTCCAGTCCTAAGAAAAATAAAGATTATTATGCTCCTAACCAACGCTAAAGGCCGATATAAACGCGATGATGAAACCAAGAGTTGCGAGATTTATGTATGTCATTATACAAATGAGACATTTTGTCTTTTGTTAAATTCTAAGAAGCCTCGAGTAATTCTTGGGTCCGATCTTGACTCTAAACCAACCGGTAAGCGTTCAATGGTAAATTAAATTTTTATTTCGTTGTAAAAAAAAACGGTGAATAAAATTTAATTGTGTGTAACGCTTTTAATAAACGTCACTCCTTAAATGATGTTTCTATACTTAAGCCTTTTATGAAGCTCATTGAGAGCCATTTTAGATAATTATTTGGCACTTATTCCTTTTGCCCCCGCAATTTCTTTTTCACGGTTAGGTCAACTGTACGCCCTTGACAATTGGTTAGGTTAAGTCATGATATTTTCGTTAAAATATTCCACTCATTCCTTTTCCCCCCATTTTGGAATATTTTAACGAAAATATCCGACTTATAACCTAACCAATTGTCAAGGGTGTACAGTTGACCCAATAGGGAAAAAAGAAATTGCGGGGGGAAAAGGAATAAGTGCCAATTATTTTTTCCTTGATTTTAAGATAAAAAAAATTATGCTAAATACGATCTTAAAATTTAGTTACGGAATTTGAAGAGTGAAAATGAGAATTATTTTTTAGATAAATAAAAATAAATTACCACATTTTCCCTGACGTCTTTTATCTCTTTAAATAAAATTCTAATGTTACGTCTTATTTATTTTGAGTTATTGCCCAAGGCATGGAAGCGCCACCACGTATGGCGTATGAAGCGCCGTAGTTGTGAAATTATGCCATGTGTGGAAAGGAACGCTGGTTCATTATGACGTGTGTGAATGAATGTGTACGCTTTGCTTTCTACCTTTCTCTGACTGTAAATTAGTATAAAATTTTACTAATTCATTTCTACTGCATTTCAGTGAAAATTACTTAACTACAAATGGACAGTGTTATTCATACGAATTAAAGTATTTAGTACATGGATTATTAACATATATGACCAATTTTGCATGTTTTCCAAATTGTTTACTATCCTTTTTCATTCACTAATTAAATTCAAAGAATAATTTAACTGAAAATGCTAAAATAGAGTAGCTTATAATGATATAAATATGGAATACGGGACCACATTAGTAAGATTTTTAACAGGAGCTTTGCAAACCATACTTGGATAAGAAAAAAATTCTGTTTGAATCAACTTTAATACACTCTTTTGAATAAAATTATACAGGTAAAGATATTATTCTATGTTTAGTGTGTAGAAAAATTTCTGACGGTTGTCTTTGTCAATAAAAGTATGGATAGGTTACGTTAGGTTAAATAGTTTTGTTTCGTTACTTTCTTTTGAGTGGGGGGGTCAAAATATTTTCGTAAAAGAATTTGCATGCAACAAAAACTTTACGACCTCGTCAGAGATTTACTACACCGATCAAAATGTTAGTCTGCCAAATAGATTCCAGCACCATTTATAATGCAGCTTTTTTCGTTTAAACAAGGTAGAAACTTTATGCCAACTAACATAGCTACAAACCGTCCGCTGTACGTTTCTAACGTACATTCTGCTTTATTATACATTCTATACAATGTACAGGGTGGGAAAAAAGTCTGGGTACCCCTTCTAATGTAAAATCTGGATCACCTGAAGATCAGGGCCCCCCCAGCCCAACCTTCTTTAGTTAGCCTTATAAGGCTAACCAACGAAAATATCACGACCTAACCTAACCAATCGTTAGGTCAACTGTACGCCCTTGACGATTGGTTAGGTTAGGTCGTGATATTTTCGTTAGTTAGCCTTATAAAGTTAACTGAAGAAGGCTGGGGTCCCTGATCTTCAGGTGATCCAAAAAATTAGATATGCAAATATCTTGAGGGGCTGCCCAGACTTTTTGCTTACTCTACGATGTCGTTTTATATTTTGAAGGTCACTCACCGATAGCGTGACACACATGTTCGCCGTCATTTTGAATATAGTAAAGCATTTGCATTTCAGAAAAGATACCATTTATTTTCTGTGTAAAAGGGTGTCAGGAAATGATTGCCCCCCCCCCCCCTGTACAAAAGAAACTGAAAGGAATAGAAAAAACAGACAAAACCACGCGAAAGAGCGTTTAATTTTGAATAAAAAACACTTGTTTTAATATCGGGTGTTGCCCCCATTTGCAGCTCTGACGGCCATTAATCGACGGGGGTATGATCCCAGAAGTGTCTCAAAGAGATCGGTATCATGACTCATTTCTTCAAGGACTTCGTTGATCTTTGCAGTCATAATTTCTGTTGAATACCGATTCTGATTGGGTTGTTCCAGCATTAAGGACTCCACCCGATCCTTCATGATGGATCCGACATGTTCACAGACATTAAGATCGGGAGAATTGCCAGGCATTCATTATTTCCGAAAAAATCAATGTTATTGTCCTTAAGCAGTTTTGAGTCGCAAGTGCTTTCATACAGGGGGCTTTGTCGTGAAGAAAGGTTGCCTGTTCAACATCCAAAACACACTCGGGGTCTTTCAAAAACGGAATTACATGTTGGGCTAAAATTACATTTCGAAAATAAGGCCCATCCCAACTGGTTCCTCTTGGTTTGATAACCCAGATGAGCTTCCGAATAGAGAACATAATGAAAACACCCACACATGCTGGATTTTTTACTATTTCTAGATACTTCTGGTCGTCTGGGACTTCATCAGTTGTTGCCCAAACCCGATCATTCTGAAAATTTGGTTTTCTGGAGACATAAACGAAGAATTCATCGCTGACAACCAAGTGAAGGAAATCGTCTTCCGTCCATTCCTCAAGATAATCACAAAACCATAGCCGATCTTCAATATTAAAATCACTCTCTTCCGTGGCTTAGCTATTTCATGCCAAGCACTGAAGCCTTGGCGAACTCGAAATTGATGCACAAGTTGCCGATTGACTATCTTACCACGACGGATAAGTATCTCTTTCGCTACCTCAGAGCAGCTCTTCTTTCGGCGCCGTGATGCAGCAAGCACAATGTCTTTCGATTCTTGAGATAATTTCTCCGGTCTTCCTCCTCGAAATTCTGTTTCACAATCTTCAGGATTCTTATTCCAATTCCTTTTGACAAAGTCTTCTGATCTTTTTAATCTCTCAGCCACCCAGTGTCGAGTTATGAAAGTTGCACCAGCTTCCTTTGCTTCACGAAATGTGACAGCTCGAATGCGGTCAAGAACTCGCTTTTTCTCTGAATCGTTCAAAATAGATGATGCCATGGTTTCTGTGGGGAAAAAAATGGTAAGAATTAAAATCACAGGAATAGAATATAATGGTTTTTATTCAGATTTTAACGCTCTTTCAAGTGGTCTCGCCGGTTTTTATCTATCTCTTCTAGTTTTTGCTCTACAGGGGGGGGGCAATCATTTCCTGACACCCGTATATAAAATCTGGAGAAATACCATCTACATTATTACATTTATATAGGCGTAATATTTTAGCATATAAACTTTATGAAAAGGTATACAAAATCATTTCAAGGTCACTTGAAAGTCACTTAATTCAGGTTTGATTTAATTACGCTCTGTTTACCCGTATATAATATATCCTATAACCTACACAATACAGTAGTTTCGCATGTACGAAACTCGGACGTATCTAAAATGTGGATCACCTGAAGATCAGGGCCCCCCCCCCGCCTTCTTTAGTTAGCTTTATAAGGCTAACTAACGAAAATATCACGACCTAATCTAACCAATCGTCAAGGGCGTCCGGTTGACCTAACGACTGGTTAGGTTAGGTCGTGATATTTTCGTTAGTTAGCCTTATAAGGCTAACTAAAATGTTAAATGGGTAAAAAATGATTTTAGTTACACACAAATATACGCAATATACATATATAACATTATATAGCAACTAATTTAGATGTTAATGTCGTCATGTTTCATTTATACTTATTTCTGATGTGGACACGATTTTTTTATCCGTATATATATATATAATTTTAAATATTAACAATAATAATAATAAAAACCTCACCGAATCCTTTATTATAAAAAAACCAGATGATTTCAGCATTAAAAACGGAATGTTTCAGCTTGATTCCATGACTAATCTTGTCTTCCAAGATTTCCGGTTCTACGAAACATTTTGGGTTGTTTTGAGTTGCCGGAGGCATAATGGTTCACTGGAAAATAAAATTCTTCTTCACTTCTACTGTTAGTTTCCTCCACCATCTGAACGAAAAGGGTAACCTTTCTCGAAAAGCTTCGCAGTTTTTAGTATTTTTTTTTAAAATTTTGTACCTTTTAAAATTTGGGGATTATATTCGATAATATGTATATTACATTTCCACTTCTCTCTCTCTCTCTCTCTCTCTCTCTCTCTCTTCTCTCTCTCTCCCTCTCTCTCTCTCTCTTTTTCTTCTACCTTTTAATATGCGTAAGTGGTTGTTGATACATAAACTTCTCAAACCATTCTTGAGAAGAACTGAAACATCCTGTATGCCCTTAACTAGTTCTTCTCAAAGAAGAACTTCCCTATTCAAAATAGGAAATCCCTCCAAAATATCCCTCCATATTCACTGTACGTCTGTTCAGAATAAAGCATTGCTTCAGATTCAAAGCAAAACAGCTTCAATTGAGCAGTTTAAGAACCAGAAACCTCGTTCGTTGCTAAAAAGAAAAAGATTTGCAATAGCATAAATATTCATAAAACTGTCATTATATTCAGATATTCTGATTTTTTTAATATAAAAACATTTGTGGAGCTTAAAGATCTTCCGTTTTTGCTGAACCGAATTATATATATATATATATATATATATATATACAGGAAGATAAGGACCAAAGCGATTGTATAGAAAATTTATTCCAAGAGGACGTTTCGAATCTAACTATATTCATCATCAGCAAATCTAAAAACGAAAGTATAAATAATTGCATAAAAGCAATAAAAACAAATCCAAACAAAGTTATAAAATAAATGTCGTGTGGCGCAGGAGGCAAAAAACAGAGTCTAATCCAGAATTCTCAGCTATACATAATCATGTATGTATATTAAAGAACTCTGTCCGTCCCTTAATGATTTGACTGCTCCCATGACATTAAATATTGTATGAACGAACCAACTTTTACTTATACATAGTGAAAAAACTTTTCTGCATTTTTTTTTGTCTCCTGCGCCACACGGTGAGTTTCGGTCCGTTTGTAATATTTATTTTATAACTTCGTTTGGGTTTGTTTTTATTACTTTTATGTAATTATTTATGCTTTCGTTTTTAGATCTGCTGATAATGAATCTAGTTAGATTCGAAACGTCCTAGTGGAATAAGTGTTTCATACAATCGCGTTTATCTTCATCTTCCTCTGTAAAACTTGGGTTTCCAAGAAACCGATCCATTGTTGATATATATATATGTATATAATTTACAAACCTATTTATTGTTAATGAATTTATTCATCTACTTTTGCTCTGTGAAGCATCAGAAGCTGAAAGTATTTTAACATTTTCAAGGAAGTCCTTTAAAGACAATAGAACACAAGCATTATGAAACTGTTTTTGACGGTACTGTGCTCCCAAAAATGTCCAGGGTTACTCGTATGTATATATATATATATATATATTATATATATATATATATATATATAATATATATATAATATATATATATATATATATAACACTGACAATTTTGGCAGCACAGTACCGTCAAAATCAGTCAAGGACTTCATTGAAATTGTTAAAACACTTTCAGCTTCTGATGTTTCACAGAGCAAAAGTAGATGAATAAATTCATTGACAATAAATAGGTTTGTAAATTATTAGGATAATTATCAGCAATAAAACTTTTCTGCACCAGTTATAATCTGGGAAACTGCATAAACAGTTTTGCTATTTTAGAAAATTAATTAATTAATATACAGTACAATAGGATACAAATATTTAGAACTAGTAATTATTAACTTTATCACATACATATTTAATCCCGACATTTTACGATTTTATAATTTCGAGAAATTTCAAGTAATGTTTAAGATATAAATTATGTTGAAACCAAACAAGGGTACTTACGTATTATCGGGACAACCTACGTATTATCGGGACTACCAAACTGTTTATTATGTATTTTTGCTCTCGTCATTTTCGTTTAAACTTAACCTAACCAATCATCAAGGGCATTCAATTAACCTAACCGGGCATTCAGTTGACCTAACCGGGCATTTCAAGGTCAATCATAAGTACAACTTCATTGATCCCGACTCGGGAGCACACACACAACGCATTGAGAGGATTTGAGGGTCAGCGAAATGGAGGAATAAGAAGCACCGTAGGACTGCCCGCCCTCACTTGGAGTCCTATCTAGTGGAGTTTATTTGGCGTAAAAATCTCGGAGGACGGGACCCTTTCAGTGCCATATTGGAAACAATTAAGGAATATTGGCCAACTGAAATTGATTATTGAGTGTTTATCATACTTATTTTATGTATATCATATCATATTATGTTATCATATATTATATTATCCACAATTAATAAAACCGCTTTAAACGGAAAATGTGTTTTTCGTAGGTAGTCCCGGTAATACTAGATGAAGACAAAGCACTGGATGTTTTTATCAATTACGGCGTTATTCTCTCATCCTTAATTTGCTCAAAATGTGAGAGTGAGTGCCTAATACGAAAAGATCAGAAGATATTTAGGTGAAATAACCAATATTAACCTGTTAGGTTAATTGAATGCCCGGTTAGGTCAACTGAATGCCCGGTTAGGTCAACTGTACGCCCTTGATGATTGGTTAGGCTAAGTTGTGATATTTTCGTTAGTGTAAACGAAAATGACGTTTGCTAGTCCGATAATACGGAAGTACCCAAACAAGAAATATTGTAGAGTTTACAGTTAAATTTAAAATACTGAAATTGAAATTTGATAAAACTTTACAAGACACCCGCATTGCCAGGAAACATGTTACAGTAATGAAACATATATCAATCGATAGAGCAGAAAAAATGGTGCAAGCAACTGTGTATCATTTTGAAAATATTAGAAAATAACAAAGTTATGATACTTTGAAGCAATGTCATTTTTAGCGACAGTTTGAGATATATCTAGAACAGGGGTCACCAACCTGGGCGGTAGAGCCCACTAATGGGCTCACATTAAAGGTAATTAAACATTTATTTCATTATTTATTTTATCGATTATGTTGATTTATTCTTTTTGATCTAAGGTGGGCGATAAGCTTTTTTAATTTTCAAAAAATTGTAAAAGTGGGCGGTGAACAAAAAAAAGGTTGGTGACCCCTGATCTAGAGACATCTGCCAATATTTTTAGCAATTATTGGTATATCTAGCGACATTTGGCAACCCCCATAGTTGCCACACCGTTTAATTACTCCATTAGGTCAGATCTGGTCAGTTTGTGTTTTGTTGTTGAGGCGTAAAGATGGATTGTTGTGACATGTCAGTTACTGTGTTGACCTAACTAAACATATATCAATCGATAGAGCAGAAAAAATGGTGCAAGTAGCTATGTATCATTTTGAAAATATTACATGTTACAAGGCCTATCATAGCTTACACCATTTGGAGCTTTTCCGTTTCATGTACTGTTTTCGATTTTGTTGAAAATAAGATATTTAATGTAGGTTAACTGAATGCCCGGTTAGGTCAACTGAATGCCCGGTTCGGTCAACTGAATGTCCTGTTAGGTCAACTGTACACCCTTGATGATTGGTTAGGTTAAGTCGTGATATTTCCGTTAGTTTTAACGAAAATATCACAACTTAACCTAACCAATCGTCAAGGGCGTACAGTTGACCTAACCGGGCATTCAGTTGACCTAACCGGGCACTCAGTTAACCTACATTAAATATCTTATTCTCAACAAAATCGGAAACAGTACATGAAACGGAAAATATCCAAATGGTGTAAACTGTGATAGGCCTAGTAACATCTTCATAGTGTCATAACTTTGTTATTTTCTAATATTTTCAAAATGATACAGAGCTGCTTGCACCATTTTTTCTGCTCTATCGATTGATATATGTTTCGTTACTGTAGCATGTTTCCTGGCAATGCGGGTGTCTTGTAAAGTTTTACCTGAAATTTTAGCATTTAAAATTTGAAATTAAAATACTGCTACAAAGACGTGATTATCTGGAAATTATATTACATATGCATTTTTTTTAATTAATTTTTTCTGAATAGTGTGTAGTTGTTCACTGTTGAAACTTGTTTGTTTATTAAATCTTCCTGTATGGAAAGCTTAACTCAGACGTTGGTTTTGAAGTAATCGTAATATTTGGTGTGGAAAACTTGTGTTAAATGCATTATTAAAAGAAATTCCGGACCTTTTCTTTTAGCATCCCCATTTTTTACTACGTTAATTGAATGTCCGGTTAGGTCAACTGTACGACCTTGACGATTGGTTAGGTTAATTCGTGATAGTTTCGTTAGTTTTTACGAAAATATCACTACTTAACCTAACCAATTGTCAAGGGCGTATGACTGAAAAGAAGAAATTATGGGTGCTATAAAGCCAGGAAAAGGTCCGAAATTCCTTTGGGTACTTTTCCTGTTATTCCGATCCCAGGATATCTCCGCTTTTACGATCCTAAATTCTATAGTAGAACCAAATTATATATATATTATATATATATATATATATATATATATATAGTGGTGGGCACCGTTAACCAAAAAGTTAACTTCGATAACGATAATCCGTTAACCCCCAATTTTTAACTCCGATAACATAACCGATTAATTTTACTACAAAGTTAACGGAAGTAACGATAATCCGTTAAGGATAACTATTTCTTTACTAACATTTAAAAAAATCAGGAAAAAGCTTTAAACCCATAGAAATGTTTATTTATGCAAAATCCAACATAAATAGGTATTTAACTTATTTTTATCAGTTTTGCAAACTTTTTTTGCTTAATACTTTTTTTTTTTATTTTTAATAAAAATGTACTGATTACATGTTTGAAACCCTTGTAACCACTAACCATTAACTAATTTTAATTTACCAGAGAATTATTATGGCGGGAACTGAAAGGTAAAATTAAATTTTAGGCACATTTATTAAAGACTATGACACAATGTGCTGGTTGCCCTTCAGAAAGACCAACTTCTCAAAGTTAGGCCCAACTGCCAGTCTTGACCTCTTGGGCCTCAGGATGTCCTTGCCGAGAGAGAAGAGCCGTTCCACTGCGGCAGAGGACGGAATTGGCGTATTGTACTTCAGGAAGAGGTTGATGAAGATCTGCTCCCCCATGAAGTCAGAGTCGGCCATGCCTACCTTCCCATCAGTGTCCAGCCAAGTGTCGACAAGTCTCTTGGCCTTCTGCTTGACACTGGTACTTGAGCCACCGGCCGTCCACCCAGCGAAGAGGTCGTCAGGCATGCTGCTTTCGCTAGAGCTGGTGGTGCTGTGTTATTTAATTCGACGACAATATTACAATCAGTGAATAAAAACTATTATTCAAATTTTACATACTATATATGCTTTTTTAGAGATTTACTAACGCAGTGTAAAAATACTTATTCATTAGTCATTACTATAAATTAATTTTTCTCAACCGTACATTTTACCATACGTATCTCCATACGTATAATATATATATAATATTATAGGACTTTACTAACGTTAAAAAACCTTCTTACCTTCAAAAAAAGCGCACAACCTCCCCTTGCGAGATCTGGAAGCAGACTGAAGTTATGGCGGTTTGAATTCATTCGCGGAGCGGTGATCTTCCGTGAATGAGTCCTCGCAGTTAACGTGTTAACGGACTTTAACAGACTAAATATCGAGTTATCGGAAGTTAACTGGTCCAATAACGATAAATGGAAATTAACTTCCGTTAATGGTCCGTTAAAAAAATTAACTTCGTTAATTAACTGTTATCGGATTAACGCTTTAGTGCCCAACACTGTATATATATATATGATTGGTTAGGTTAAGTTGTAATATTTTCGTTAGTTTTAACAAAAATATCACGACTAAACCTAACCTAACGTAAAAAAAGTCTGAGGTCCGGGATAACAGGAAAATACCTTCCTTTGTGTTCTGCGATATGAATAGAAGTTCGCCTTACACACTCTGATGTTAAGAATATCTTGTGTTAGTGAAAGCACCATAAGCACACCAAACATTCAAGTACGAGTTGTCATAAGAGAAACAACAAGCATATTCGTAGTTCATCAGGAAACACATTCAGGTTATTTTATAATTAGATCCAAAGAAATCCTATATCGTAACACACAAATTAAATAAGATATGCGGATGAAAAAAATCTGTTTTATAACTTGTTTATTATTTCTGCATCAAATCTGAAGGCCAGTATATTAGGTGCCGTCAATTTAGCCCTGTTCAAAAATCAACTTTTTCTTATTTCCATAGGTTTCTGTACTTTTTCCCATGCTTTTTGACCTGAGAAGGCCGAAAATCACAACCATTTTGACTAGTTTGTTGGGAAGCATTGCCGCATGGAGCTTTAAGTTTTCTGCCTTGAAATCGGCCAAAAGCACCAGTTCCGGGGTCCCTTGAATCATGTTTTGCACTATAACTTTTTATCTAAACAAGATAGAGCAACAAAATAGGCACCAAATTAAAGTGTTTTTAATCCTCTTTCTAACTTATACAATTATGATAATCTTGGAACAAGAAATGGCACATTGGTACATACAAAGATTTCAGAAATATCACAAAATTCGTTTTCTCACACTCAAGGCAGACAAGGCGCCTTATTCATGACACAAATTTGAGATTAACATTTTGTCACAAGTCTAATCGATCAAGAAGTGAAAGCATTACATGATGATTAATTTCATAATGACATTTACACAGTCAGTTGTTGAGAGTTTGTTTCTTGAAGCTGTCAAAGCGGCGTCTGTTGAACTCCACAGCTTGAAGGAGATAGTCCCTTTGCTTGGCATTTGTTGTTATGACATTTGCAAAGTCGCTCATCATCTTGACACCACGTTCAGCAATGTCATTCACCGCTTTCAGATTCTTAACATAGTCCAACGCTTTTCTGTAGTCCTCATTCTGTGGCCAAGACGTGACAGGTTCCAGAAGCCACTCTGATCCAATGTTCAGTGTGTCCAGCAGGAAATGTGATTCTGGGCCAATGAGATCAACCAGGGTGGTCTTAGCTGTGACTCTCTGGAATAGAGGCTTTCCTGTTCTGAAGCTGTCTGGCTTCTCAGTGGCATGTAACTGGGCAGCAATGTCGTGCTTCAATGTGTCACTCAATCTACTGCTGAACAGGGCAAATGGCACGACTTCCTGCGTCAGGTACCATTTGTGGTTTTCCATCTTATTAAGTACTGCATCAGCAAGCTCTGGGTCAGTTTTCTTGTACTTCAACATGTCCTGGATTAGACTTAGATCATTCACGAAGCATCTGCAGCAGACATTGACATCATCCATACAGGAGTGTAGAACAGCGCAAGGAAGGTGTTGAGTCTTTCCAGCTTTGATACAGTGTCTTCGTCGTACTCAAGTTGATCTGCAAACATCAGCATTTTCATGGAGTACAGGTTTCTGGCCATCCATCTGGCCTGATGAATGGCGCCTGGTCGACTCCAGTGAATACCTCGAGGAGGCGTTCCTCCAAGAACAATGACTGTCAGTTCAGCCATTTCCCTGTAGTCGGCTCTTGGAAGCCTTTCTGCTGTTAGAATGTCTTGGAGTATTTCTTCACTGTTCTTCTTCTTTTCCTTCAGCCATTTGCTGTTGATAGCCAGCATCTTTGGGTTTTCCTTGGACAAGTCGGTCCAAACATCCTATAGATGCTCAAACCAGGGATTATCTGGCCCCTTCACCTTCCCAAACAGCTTCTCCCAAACTGCTCCTACTAGGATTTCCAGGATGTGATGTCGACAGGCCAGATAAAACACCTTTTTGTTCAGCATTTTCTCTAGCAGTTTGGCAGCTCCTCTGTGAACTCCACTGTTACTGGATGTAGTGTCAAAAACAAGGGCAGTAACATTATCCGTAAGTTCCCATGTCTCCAGTAAATCCATTGAAGCCTCAGCCTGAGCTGTGCCAGAAGAATTGTCGATGACAGGTACTCCCAATAACTTTCCTTCAGTGTATGAAGGTGGACCAGACACTAGCACAGCTAAAGTCTCTGAGGTACTTCCAGGTTCACTGCCCAAGACATCTTTGAGCAACTTTCCATCCCAGTGTAAGGCAGCGTACTGTGGGGGGTTTTCACAAAACTTGGACATGTGACTCTGGCTGATATTATACCTGGACAGCATTCTGTTGCGACGTGTTGTTGAGGTTGAGATGACGAAGTTATCCAGGTCAGCCCCTCCAGCTTTCAAGGTGGCAGAAACCATGGCAGTAACTTGATTGTCTGATAAACCAAGACGATCAGCTGTATTGCAGATGACATCACATTCCATGACCTTCCTTGGAAACGTCAAAGTCACACTAGTCACAGTGTCTTGATGGTGAGAACATCCAGGACGAGGCTGATGGTAATCCATGTCCTCTGTGTTAGCGTCGTTGTCAGTTGAGTCACCCCAGGTAATGTCATCCACATGAACAACTGCCTCTTGTTCTGCTGCAGCTGTAAAATAGTACAACATGTTAAGACAGTAATTGTTAAGTACATGCTAAATATCGCAATGGAGTAAAACTTAAAACTTTTTGTGACGTTCAAAGTAATTAGTTTTACCTTGTTCTTGTCTATGCTGCAGTCTTTCATTCCTCGCTGCTTGCTGCAGGGATCTTGTCTCAAAAATCTTGTCATGACCAGACATATGACCTTTCCTCTCAGTCTTTTGGTCTTCGTAGAACCTGATATCCTCATCTTTCTTCTCTCTGGATAACAGTCTGTTGTTCTGTATTTCCTGGATTGCATCTGGAGCTCCTATATCGAACAGGCTGTCTAATTCCAGCACAAATGCTCCTCTTTTTCCTCCAGGGTTACTTGCTCTTCCTTTGCTTTTCACCAGAGCACGATGTTTCTCATGTAGTTTCATGAAGAGCTTCATTGGGTTGTACTTGGTCATTGTCTTGATCCTAGCCATCTGCCAGAATGGGATGATAGATTCAACTGTTTCATATGCAAGGTCTTGAACCATGGGCCTCCCTGCATTTTCCGGTAAATTCTGAAGATTAAGGAAATACTGGAACGCCTCTCTGTTGGTGGGAAGCTGGGAACCACTGATAAAAGCTGAAGGGTATCCAACCAGGAAAGTTTCAGTGAGAGATCTGGTAGATGTCCCAGTTGACACCTGCCTGTGGACAGTACGTGGAGGTTCTGAGATATCAACTGTGCGCCCACGGAGCTCCCTCAGCTCCTTGCTTAATGCCATTGTGAAGTTGTAACTTGTAGATGGTTTTCTAGATTCTGATTGAGTTTCTGTTGTTTCCTGAAAAATGATAGATAATTATTATTATTATTATTAATTATTATTATTTATTATTATTATTATTATTATTATTATTATTTACTAATTTTATGCTCTTTCATTTGATACCTAATTTGTTGCTGTATCTTGTTTAGATGAAAAGTTAAAGTGCAAAACATAATTCAAGGGACCCCGGAATTGGCGCAAGGGCCGATTTCAAGGCAGAAAATTTAAAGCTCCATGCGGCAATGCTTCCCAACATTCTAGGTCAAAATAGTTGTGATTTTCGGCTTTCTCAGGTCAAAAAGCATGGGAAAATGTACAGAAACCTATGAAAATAAGAAAAAGTTGATTTTTGAACAGGCCTATGCCGTCATGTGAAACCTTTAGTGCTGATGGTTAGCTGCTGTTTTTCAATATGTAAAACGATAATCTGTTTTTGTAAATTTAGTAAATTTTGCTCTTTTGGTGAATTTGATGCAGTTTTAAGATATATGGCAAATGATGAAGCAAGTTGGGTTTGGCAAAGAAAAATGAAAATTACTTTTTCTCTTGTTTTATACCCAACCCCTGTAAACACTAAATAAAATATGTACTACATATTACTTATAAAAAAACCTAATATTTTGCAACGTATTTTGATAAAGATTTACTGTACGTTTTTTTGGAAAATCTATTCTGATGATCTAGATAAGAGGATGTATAAAGAATGTGAGAGACTCAGAAAATAAAGAATAAAGTACACTCATAATGTATTCCATTTCTCCCTTCTTCTCTTAGCTTTTAATCTGCTTTTCCTTAGTGGAATGTGTACTTAAGAGTATATATGTATACACACACATATATATATGAAGAATCGTACACCAAGACTGATAATAACTTGGGGTGTCTGCAATACAAACGAACGAAAATTGTGATCAAGCGCATATGATTACTGATATTCTTGAGACGAGACTATCACGGAGCATTGTTGTTTTCACTGGTGATGCACCACTTACGAAAGTTTCGTCAGTACTTTGACCCCCCTACTTGCTTGGTAATGTTGCTGCGAGCTGCTCGTATCATGAAATGGGTGTATAGGCGGAATGGTGCTCAGTAGTATGGGCGCAAAAGGAGAGAGTGCAATGTAATTGCAAATGTTGATCAATGTTGCATAATGTTATGCAACAAGGGGAGGGGAATGTTGCAAGATGTTATGCAACAAAGGGGGAGGGGTGGAATGTCGAAATAGCAACAAGGGTTATGCAACTTGGAGGCGGAGTTATCCCCCAAGAGAGAGAGAGGAGAAGGAGAGAGAGGAAGAGAGGTGTTCACTTGGCAGGAGCCAAGCGCATATTAAGACTTCAGCAGAGCGCCCGTTGTCTTACTGGCCCCTAATCAGCCAGTGCCTCCAGGAATTATCAGCCAGTTGGCACAGTGTATACTTCGTTTGGGCACGTACACACCCGCATATACGCCCATAAAATATCGCACACACACACACACACAGCTATATGCGTGATTATATGCGCCGGGTTCGAGACCCGGTGGCGGCGCGTCCTTCTACGGTTGGTAGATAAATGGGAAACCAGGGTGTCCTAATGGTCCGTGTTAAACTGTAGGTCTAAGGTGGCGTGTAAACATCCTTCCACGATTGGTAGATAAATGGGTAACCAGGGTGCCCTAGCAGGGATCCCTCTCTCTCTCTCGCGCGCTCGCTCTCTCTTTCTCATATATATATATATATATATATATATAAATATGTATGTATGTGTATATATATATCCCCGTTAAACCATAGGTCTAGTGCGGGGTGAAAAGTCTGGCCTTCGCAAGAATGAACAATTCTGGCCGAAGCCATCGAAAGCAAAGGTGATCCTATATATGTACAAATCTCACTCTCTCTCTCTTTCTTATATATATATATGGTATTTGTCATTTACCATTACTTATTCGGACTATAGTGGATTTAATTTTCCCAGAAGAGTTCCTTGTTCCATGCACGGTCTGTGTTTAACATATAAGTTTCTCAGGGGACCATTCTGAGTTTGTGTATATATAGACTATATGTATATATACACATATATATATATATATATTATACACCCTCGTTAAAAAGTAGGTCTAAGGTGGAGTCTAAAGCTTGACCTTCGCCAGAATGAACAATTTGGGCCGAAGCCATCGAAAGCAAAGGTGATCCTATATATGTACAAATCTCTCTCTCTCTCTCTCTCTCTCTCTCTCTCTCTCTCTCTCTCTCTCTTATATATATATATATATATATATATATATATATATATAAATATATATATATATATATATATCCCCGTTTAAAGTTAGGTCTAAGGTGGAGTGAAAAGTTTGGCCTTCGACAGAATGAACAATTCTCGCCGAAGCCATCGAAAGCAAAAGTGATCCTACATATGTCCAAATCTCTCTCTCCCTCTCTCTCTCTCTATATATATATATATATATATATATATATATATATATCCCCGTTTAAAATTAGGTCTAAGGTGGAGTGAAAAGTTTGGCCTTCAACAGAATGAACAGTTCGAGCCGAAGCCATCGAAAGCAAAGGTGATCCTATATATGTACAAATCTCTCTCTCTCTCTCTCTCTCTCTTTCTCTCTCTCTCTCTCTTATATATATATATATATATATATATATATATATATATATATATAATCCGTTAAAAAGTAGGTCTAAGGTGGAATGTAAAGTTTGATCTTCGCCAGTATGAACAATTCGGGCCGAAGCCATCGAAAGCAAAGGTGAGCCTACATTTGTACAAATCTCTATCTCTCTAGCACTCTCTCTCTCTCTCTGTCTGTCTGTCTGTCTGTCTCTCTCTCTCTCTCTCTCTCTCTCTCTCTCTCTCTCGCTACCCTCCGCAGGGGTGTATAAAGGTTATGCACATTCCTTCTGGGTGTTGTAAACTTTATACTTGGGGTGTGACAACCCTCCATTCCCGAGTCGTGGGATTCTAGAGAAATTGGCTGCCAGTTCCTTTAGGTTCTCTCTCTTTCGGGAGGGCGGGTGAAGTCTGTTGTACAATCCTGTCCCATGGTTACTAGGACCCCATCCCATCCCTACTCTGTCCTTTTAGTTTAGGTTAAGCATGCTCTCCTCTGACTGCAAAAAAAAACAACTTTTAATATTAAGTCTTTTTCTCTACTTTTACTATTAGGACCCTACTGCTACCTCATGCGTGGGAAGAGAGGCTTTGGAACCTCTATAGATAACACCATTTAACGCTCGTAGGTTGTGAGAGACTGGGATGGAGGGGTCCCAGGGGTAGGGGCGCGATGAATGGAGTGTGGCTAGTGCACCGTTAAGCCCATTCCTAACGCGTAATGGCCTGACCAGCCCCCTGCGACCGTTCTTTGATGACCAATTGATGGTGCTTGGCTGTACTGCTCTTAGGTGAGAGAGCTTTACTGCCGAGCCGGCTGCCAGGCCAGCGTAAACTCTCGGGCGTAGCCTCTGGGTCTGGTAGGATATCCCTTGAACACTGGATTCCAAGAGTCTGACTAGTAAGACTTAGTAAGGGGCTGCATCTCGCTGTCGCTCCTGGCGGGAAATCCGTGACGCCTGCGTCGCGAGTGTTTTTCAGTTGGTGGCTGCGACACGTTTGGGACTGTCCGACACTGGGGAGAACCTTGGTCGGTGCGGCAGCAGCGAGAGGTGTAGTCTTCTGGATGGGATGAACGTCAGTTGCAAATAGGTGGATGCGTCTACGCGCGGGAAGAATTCACCCCGCTCTTTTTTATATACTGGTCAGAACGTTTTTGATAGTTTCCATTGCTAGAACTCTTTATTTTGTTCAGTGTATTAAAAGTTTGAAAAAAAAGTTACAATGACTGGACCGCAGAAACTGAACGTTGAATGTGCGAGGTGTGAAGTAAACCAGTGGGTGACGAACTTCAAAGAAGCCTGCTTCAAGAAAATCAACCACTCCAGCATGTGCCGCTTTTGCGAACTCATGCGATTTTACGAGAAGCTAGAGGAAAGGGTCCGGCGGCTCGAGTCTTCCAGACCGGCTGTCGGAGGTGCGGCGGTCACTGACGCGGCTGCGCTCTCCACCCCGGAGCTCATTGATAGGATAGCTGCCATGGAAAGGCGGTCCAGCGATGGAATGGACAGAGCTCGGCACCGCGGAGAAAGGGTAGAGGTGGAACCGGGGGCCAGGGTACAAAATCAGAGTAATGAATCGCCAGCGACCCACGTGGAATGCACGGAACCGCGGCGCAAGGTGGAGAGCGTAAAGAAGGGGCCGATAAAGAAAAAGGGTGGGAAGGGGCCTACTGATGGCCCAAAGAAACCGAAGGATGTAGCTGCCGGTCGGGGTGGGTCGGGTGGTGTAAGTGCGTCTATAGATGGCGACGGGTATCGAAAGGTCTCGGCCAAGAAGGCTGCGAAGTCGAAGCCTGAGACCCCAGTTGCCCCTGTCAGGACCTCCAACCACTTTAGTCTCCTGTGCTCGAAGGAAGAAGACACCGTTTTGATTGGGGACTCACAGATCAGGGACCAGAAGAAGTACTTTGCTTCTGCAAACAGGGACGGGAGGAAAGTAAGGTGCTTACCTGGGCGGGGAACGGCGCACTTAAGGAAGGAGGTAGAAAAGCTGCGCGTGGCTAGTCGGAGGACTGCGATCGTTGTCCACGCTGGTGGCAACGACCTGTTCCTCAAAGGCGGTAGGGTAGGTCTTACAGAAGGGATCATCACCGAGACCATGTCTCTTGCGGATGATCTAAAACTGAAGACAGACAGGGGAATGTTGATAGGTATTTTACCGCAGATGAATGCCAGTGACCACGCGCTCAGTAAGATCATTGACATCAACGAGAGGGTGCAAGACTTGTGCGTCCCGCTGGGCGTGATGTTTATTGACCCCTTCGACGCATTTTCGGGTAGGTGGGACCTTTACCAGAGGGATGGTGTTCACCTCAATGACAAGGGTAAAGGTGTGCGAGGCGCGCTGCTCGAACGGCACCTATACAGAATGGTGAGGTCGACCCCGGGGAGAGATGATGTTGAGCAGGTGGCGGACGTACTTTCAACTGAAGGGTGCGTCCAGGTACAGGTGGGTGACCCTCCTTCCACGGGTCGTGCTAGGGGGCGGTCAGAATAGGGAAGGCTCCCTCAGTGCAATGCTTTTTAATGCTAGGTCGATAAGGAATAAGTTTTGCGAGCTACAGGCGCTCTTAGCATCAGAAAACCAGGATATCGTTGCTATCACCGAGTCCTGGATTCATACTGATCGTAGGGACTACGTTGTGGAGTTCGAAATCCCCGGGTATAGAATGTTTCGCAAAGACCGCATCCAAGGGGAGGTGGGAGGGGTACTAATATACGTCAGGGAGACGTTGAGTCCGGTTGACTGCCAGTTCCGGTCGGAACGGGAGCTGCTTGGCGTCGATCTGAACGTGGGAGGGACGAACTGTAGGTTAATCTTAGTGTACAGACCTCCACATCTCCTGGAGGAGGATACAGCCCTGTACACCGAACTCCGTAGCCTGCTAGGGGATAGGGTGTGTGTAATTTTAGGAGACTTCAACTGTCGCGGCATAAAGTGGGAAGACAGGACTGCTGATGCTGAAGGGAGGAGGCTAGTTGACTTTGCTGATGAGAACTTCCTCATTCAGTGGGACAATGAGCCGACACGAGGCGAAAGCGTTCTAGACTTAGTATTCACGACCAAAGACATCCTCGTCACTGGCTTCACTGTCGACGAATCGTTGGGCGGGAATGATCACGGTCTGATTAGGATCCGTGTCTGCGTCCCTCGGGTGAAGCGTAGTAACTCGAGAGGGAGTAAGCTCGATCTACGTCGGGCGGACTTTGTTAGCCTCCGGGATAGCGTAGATGAGATGGGGTTAGAGGTCGGCACCGATGTTGAGGGAGCGTGGAGTGCATTTCGGGACGAGTTTATGGTGCTGCAGTCTGCTGCCATATCCTCAAAACCGGTCACCCCTGCTTCAACGTAGCCTAAGTTGTTCAGTCGTGAAATCGCTTCGGCTATCCGAAATAAGAAAGTAGCGTATAGGAGGGCGAAGGCCAATCGTTCCCATGAGAACACTGAAGCGTATGTCCGCCTGTGTAGGAAAGTGAAGGCGAAGGTTAGGCTAGCGAAACGTAACGAAGAACTACGCGTGGCAAGCTTCTGCAAGGGGAACCCTAAGCAGTTTTTCAGTTATATTAATAGCAGAAAGCCCGACGCAGATATCGCTAATGTGCTTAATGAGTACTTTGCGGGAGTGTTCACCAGGGAGGACACCCGCGTCATCCCCGAGCCAGGCGTTAGGCACGAAGGTGCTGGCCTGGATAGTGTTCGATGTACCGCGACAGTCGTTCCCGATAAATTGACAAACTGAGCGCGTTTAAGGCTCCTGGGACAGACCAGTTTCTCCCAAGAGTGTTGCAGGAGGTGCGCGACCAGGTGGCTCCCAACATGACTACAGTCTTCAACAAATCGTTGGAGACAGGCCAGGTGCCTGGTGACTGGAGGGAAGCCAACGTGACCCCTATCTTTAAGAAAGGGGATCACGAAAGCCCAGGGAACTATCGCCCCATTATTCTCACTTAAGTTGTAGGTAAGTTATTACAGGGGATAATAGCGGATAGGATCGTTGACCATTTGGATTCCTACAAGCTACTTGGGGACTCTGAACATGGGTTCAGACGGCATGGTAGTGTCTCACCAACTTGCTCGAGTTTTTTCACGTCATGTTGACTGAATACGATAAGAGTAGGGCGATTGATATACTTTATCTCGACTTTCAGAAAGCCTTTGATAAGGTACCTCACCGCCGACTAATGACCAAAGTCCGCGCGCTGGGTATGGTTGGGTAGTAGGTAGGTGGACTGAAAACTGGCTGAAGAATAGGCGGCAGAGGGATGTAATTAAAGGGGTTAGTTCGGGTTGGGCCTCGGTCACTAGTGGGGTTCCTCATGGTTCCGTTTTGGGGCCACTGGTGTTTATCATTTACATAAATGATATAGACGGTGGCATCGTCAGTCGGATCGCCAAATTCGCTGATGACACCAAGCTTGGGGCTAATGCTGGGACGCCTGAAGCGATCGAGGAACTTCGTGCGGACCTACGTAGGATAGGAGAGTGGTCCGAAAAATTACAAATGTCGTTTAACTTGAGTAAATGCAAAATGATGCACATTGGCTACGCCAATCCCAAGTCAGACTACTCGATGTTGTGGAACAATATCGAGGCCACTGATTTGGAAAAGGACTTGGGTGTGCTAATTAGCAGCGACCTTAAGTTTACGAAACAGTGCGTAGAGGTGGAAAAGAAAGCTCAGAAGCTGTTGGGTTATATCAGTTAGCATTTTCAGTTTCGGAACAAGGAGATTGTGCTCTCGCTTTACAATTCTCCAGTTCGGCCGCACCTGGAGTATGCTGTGCAGTTCTGGTCGCCCACCCTCAAGAAAAATATTGAGAGGCTGGAGCGAGTGCAGGCGAGGGAAACAAAGTTAATCCCTTCCGTTAGGCATATGGAGTACAATCGACGCTTACGCGCCCTGAATTTGTTTTCGCTGGAAACTCGGAGGCTGCGCGGTCAACTCATCGAGGTTTTCAAGTTCTTACGCGGGTTCAACAATGTCGATTTTAGAAGCATGTTTAGTTTAAATGATAACCCAGCTCGCAACAATGTTTGGATGTTGGATTTGAAACGGTTTAGGACTAGTGTGTGTGGGAATTACCTTACGAATAAGATCTGTGACACGTGGAACATGCTACCTTCAGAGGCTGTGAACAGTTCTTCTTTGGATCTGTTGAAGAAAAGGTTAGACCGAATCTTGCTCACTATTTGAGGGTGTAGAAAATTTTCCCTGGTACCGTTGCCATTCGTTCCTCCTCGGTATAGGCCGCAAGTTCTTCTGAGGTACTTCTTTTCTTTGTAACTCCTTGTAACTCTCTCCCTCTCCTCTCTCTCTCTCTCTCTCTCGCTCTCTCTCCCTCTCCCTCTAGCACTCTCTCTCTCTCTCTCTCTCTCTCTCTCTCTCTCTCTCTCTCTCTCTCTCTCTCTTATATATATATGTACAGGGTGGGCCGAAAGTCTGGATCCATAGGAAAATATTTATTTTAATACATAAATTACAACAAATGGTAAATACTTAAAATGAATATCAACTTTAACTCGTAAATGCGTATCCGTGATACTGTACAGTAGTTCGTACTCCAGTATAAATACTCAAATACTTTTTTATTTCAGCCCAGAAATGGCTTCGAATCTAACAACAGAAGACCGGGTAGAACTTGTGCTCATGTACGCAAGACAGGGCGCTACTGTAGTAATGCTTAGTTAAAAATATTGATTTCTGTTTGATTAATTAAGATAATGTTTAATGTAAATCATTTACTAATAATTATGAGATTACGAGAAAGCATGTTTGTTAGATTGTAAATTGTTTAAAATGGGGAGAGTTGGCAATCTTGAAGAGAGGCCGACAGAGCGGAACCCACAAAAAGACTCAGTCTGGAGGCGGACGCGATGCGCGTAAGATTTAGAGCCATGTGATCTTAAAGTCAAATTGTTTTGTGCCCTCTCCGACGTAAATATATTTAGTAAAATTTCATACTCGCATACCCCTAATTAACTAAACCATTTTCGAAATTAATAAAACGTAATAAGTGTTAATAAAGAGTATTAATATACCTCCCCATTCCCCCTTGCATTAGGCTAACGGTTTTCTGCTAGCTCGGCTACCTACCACGCGTTATAAAGTATTGTGGAAATGAGTAAAGAGAACTGCAATAGAGAGCAGAAGAAGTATAATTAATAATAAAAACGTATTCACTACATCTGGTGGCGAGCGGTGGTCTTACATCATATTTTGTGAGGCTTACCCACGTGTTAGTATTTCGATTAAAATTCTTAAAACCCGGTATAATAACAAATAGCGTTAATGAATATGTTATTTCGATTATTAAAATATCTAAATGCAAAGTTTACCCCGTTTGCAGGCAAATTTCGATTTTCATGCCTTAAAATTTCATTGTAAATAAAATTTAAAAATGGCGCTTGCCTTCGCGTCCTGATAGCGTCCCTGATAAACTTCGCGCCTAAGAATTTAATTTGTTTCGTCCAGTTCCGTTGCTTTTCGTTTGTCCGACTCAATATTGCGAGTCATTATTACGTTAAATTTCGTTCATTTTGGTCGGAGAGGATATAGTTTGAAAATTATCGTGCTGCCTGGAGACTCAATTTTTTTTTCATCTCTTCTACTCTTTCAGCTTACCTTTTTATTCTTTGTTTAAAACTTTTGGAATTAGTAGTAATTGTAGTATAATAATAAACGATTAACATAGAAAAAAAATTGTACGTAAGTGAATTGTTAGTTTAAATACAGTATGATACACATTTCATATGGTCCTTTCAAAATGTTTTAACGAAAATTTTAGAGAAATTTTCTGGGTTTCATTAGCAGATTTTTGATTATATTTCGATTGCCTGTATATAATAATAGGATTATTTTGTTTATATAGATTTACGGGCATTTTGCTTCGCTCGCTTCGCGCTATATAGGTTAAGTTACAGTTAATTGACAGTCGAAAGGTAATCTTAAACATATTAAATTTGTCAGATTATAAGTCGCCGTATAGGATTGTGTTAAATTTCAAAATAAGTAGAATTCGTTTAACTGAAATCGAGAAATTGTGTTGTGAAATTTTTTATAAGTTTTTTTTGGTAAGTATATACTTACTTATTAACTGATACGTATTTATTGGTTATATATATAATTACATATATTTATATACTCAAACTTTGGTAGGCAAGCTGATTATTTTTTTTTCTCCTCTCTCTGTTTCTTTCGTTCATCTCACGACAATTCCGACATATTTGGTAAGATGGCTATTGTATCGTACTTAAGAAGAATTTCTTGTAGGCCTATCGTAAAATATTGTTCGGAGATAAACCGTTACTACGGTATGTCTATTGAGTAGTAAATTTTTAGTTATTTAACAAAATTTTAATTGGTTTAACATAAATAAGCATAGGATTTTTCTTTAATAAGCACAAACGTTATGCATAACATTCTAAATTGTTCTTTCCGCACATAGCATGGAATTTATTAAATATAGGGCCTAAAAGCGGCAGTAAATTTTATTTTTATTTTGGCGGCCAATGTGAGTTACGGTACACATTTTACTACTGGATATTATAATTTTTTTTTGAATTACAGAAATTTGTGTAGAAAATTCTTTACATATATTTTCTTTGCGTTTTCTAAATTCATTCAATAATCAATTTTATTGGTACAGGTAGGCCGATTTTTATTTTTCTTTCCAGTTCAATGACAATGGTAAAATTTTTAGTTCAAATTTAGTTTGTATTCTAAAAAGGATGTTTTAATTTGATATTTTAATTTGGAATTAGAAATGAAAAATGTCTTTTTTTTAGTTCGAGCGTTTGCATGGAAAATATTACGAAATTATGTTAGGATATAATGCAAGTTCATTCGGTTACGTAGGGATATTTGTATAGAGGTTCGCTTACAAACAAAGCGACCGCTCTCAATTAGGAAATGTTTTAGTTTTGTTTACAGTGGATTGTGTGTAATTGTGAGTGCATATTATCTATTCTTATTTAGTATAACGATAAAAATTTGTAGTTTCACTTCGAAACGATAAATTGCTGAGATTTTTGTGATTTGCAAACCATACTGGGGTTTCTGTTGAAGGAGAGAGTTGTATCTCAGATGTAATTTGCGAATTGCGAGTTCAATTCATATGAAATTTGACGTTTCAAGTTGGAATTACTGTATTAAAATAATTTTAGGTAGTAATATTTAAATTTTTTTTACTTTTTAATTACTGTTTAGAAAATTATTATTGTTTGAACCTTCAGTCGGAGTTAACTAATGCATTTGAAACATTGACTCAAGTGTACACTCGGAAATGGAGCCTAGATAGCCAGTAACGTTTTTGTGGCGTCTGTGTGCTCCTCCTCAAAGCAAGAGGGTTCATGATTGTCAGAGAATGGATGACATGAAGTTTCTGGAGTTGATTTTTGTCTTTTGTATTTAGAGGTATTGAGGTGATTTCTGACGGTAGTTTGAACAATAATAATTCTTAAATTATACTAACAGTTACTATATATGGGCGCTTTTATATTTATACTGTACAATTTTGTTTAGCGTTTTATGACTTTTTTTTAACTTCTCTGCTGTAACTGCCATAAGTGACCTTATTGGTAGCTAGATTTGATTAAATTTTTGCGAAATTTTTAGATTTATTTTTTTTTCCGTGAATTTGGCCAGAGCAAATGTGTAGTTATTGTTTCGAAGTGAACTGTCGAGAAAATTCGATAAATTAAAAAATGAAATGATAAGCAGTACAGAAACGTTTCGAATAAACTTTTTTTTTCAAAATTGCAAAGGCTCAGTTTGGGTCAACCAAGTTGAATCCGAGTTCCATCAAGTGAGTTTAGTCGACCGGATAGGTGATCGATCACCAATGAGAGAGAGAGAAGAGAAACCAGAATGCGCATGGACTTGGCGCAGGACAGTTTCGGAAGAGAAGAGAAATTTACGTGTGCAGGGTCTTGGCACACGAAAGTTTCGATCGAAGATGGTCTACTGGTATTTTTCGGGAAGTAGCTGGTCACGTTGCTCGAATGCTTCGCTAAATATGTGTCACAGCGCGCGGTAGACAAGCCACGAGAGCTTGAACGGGTGCCTACGACTGTACTGTCCATACAGACATACAGTAGGTTCGTTGGGAAACGGCCTACGGCGGAGTCATCGTTTGATTGTTGCCAGTAGAAGAGTCTTTCAGCTGGACGTAGGAAAAGCAGCGTTCACCGACAAAAGTGGAGATGAGACAAGGCGAGTTTCTTCATCGACTTCTAGAATTGCAAATTCCGTCCAATTCCAGCGCGTGGTCCCGCTTTCAGATATCTCCCCCCTTGATCCTTTTAGAATTGGACGTCTCTTGTTTTTTTTTTTTCGCCATTGGAGAGAGAGTGCGGAACCATTATAGCGTGCTGCCCTGTTGCATATTGATTGATGCAATCCTTGCATTCTAGCGAAGTGAGCAGGAGAGCTGCGATTGAAAATTGAAATCCGTTGTCAGCGTGCGGAGCGAGTGTCATCTAAACAACGTCCAGCAAATTAAGTACTGATTATTGTGTAATGAAATTATAAGT
Source organism: Bathynomus jamesi (assembly GCA_023014485.1). Classification (NCBI taxonomy): domain Eukaryota; kingdom Metazoa; phylum Arthropoda; class Malacostraca; order Isopoda; family Cirolanidae; genus Bathynomus; species Bathynomus jamesi. The sequence continues at coordinate 237,538 of JAJOZX010000608.1, forward strand.
GAAAAGGGTGCGATTTGCCCATAATTGTTGTGTTTTTCGTGAAATAGTATGTGCGCTCTTGGTCAGTATTTTATGTAAACTTTTTCTTATATTTTTTCTATGTTGCCCTGATAGTAACTGTATAACTATACAAATAATTGTTTCAAATGTAAAGCGATCGTTGATGAGAAATCGCGGGAATAGATTGTGAACTTGAGATTTGTGTGGCCACTGTAAGAAAATTTTCCGTTATTTTTTTGGCATGTATAGATTAGTTACAGGTTGTAATTTAAATATTAGAGTGAAATGTTATTTTATGCAAATGTGAAAATTATAAAGTTTTCGGTTTTTATAATATGATACAATATATGTATGGGAATTGTCATTCTATTATTTCTTGTCTATTTCTAAACTTTGAATTTGTTAAAGAAAAAAAAAAAAAAAAAATTGCAAAATATATAAGTTTGTTGAATAAATTTATTGACATTGTTAAACGATATTAATAAGTTTTCCTAATGGAAAAACTTATTTTCAAGGGGGTGATGCGAGTGTAGTAATGCTTAGTTAAAAATATTGATTTCTGTTTGATTAATTAAGATAATGTTTAATGTAAATCATTTACTAATAATTATGAGATTACGAGAAAGCATGTTTGTTAGATTGTAAATTGTTTAAAATGGGGAGAGTTGGCAATCTTGAAGAGAGGCCGACAGAGCGGAACCCACAAAAAGACTCAGTCTGGAGGCGGACGCGATGCGCGTAAGATTTAGAGCCATGTGATCTTAAAGTCAAATTGTTTTGTGCCCTCTCCGACGTAAATATATTTAGTAAAATTTCATACTCGCATACCCCTAATTAACTAAACCATTTTCGAAATTAATAAAACGTAATAAGTGTTAATAAAGAGTATTAATATACCTCCCCCTTCCCCCTTGCATTAGGCTAACGGTTTTCTGCTAGCTCGGCTACCTACCACGCGTTATAAAGTATTGTGGCAATGAGTAAAGAGAACTGCAATAGAGAGCAGAAATTAGAGTAAATAATGAAGAGAAAGTAAATAATAAAACCTATTCACTACACTACAAACAGAGAAGTTGCTACCGAATTCAATAGAAATCATCCTGATAAGCATCCAGTAACACATGCGACTGTTGGCAAGTTGTTTAAACGTTTCAAAGAAACAGGAAGTGTACATGATCGACGGCGTTCTGGTCGTCCAAAAACTGCAACTGATGAAAATACCTCTGCAATGGTATGTGAAACTTTAACGAATAGTCCAGTAAAGTCAACAAGAAGATTATCAAATGAAACACGCATCTCGAGAACGTCAATTCGAAGAATTATTAAAAATCATAAATTCCATCACTAAGTGTCTCGATGTCAGAGGCCGCCAATTTGAGCATTTGTTATAATTTGTTGTTTATACTGGAGTACGAACCACTGTACAGTACAGTATCACGGATACGCATTTACGAGTTAAAGTTGATATTCATTTTAAGTATTTACCATTTGTTGTAATTTATGTATTAAAATAAATATTTTCCTATGGATCCAGACTTTCGGCCCACCCTGTATATATATGTATATATATCCCATTAAAAAGTAGGTCTAAGGGGGAGTGAAAAGCTTGTGGGAAATGGAGAGGAGGTAAGGCGGTATAAACGAAGTCCCCCTTAAACATTTCCTAATTAAACGCAGTAAACAGCTGAACAATAGGACATAAATATATATATATATATATATATATATATATATATATATATATATATGTTAAACACAGACCGTGCATGGAACAAGGAACTCTTCTGGGAAAATTAAATCCACTATAGTCCGGATAAGTAATGGTAAATGACAAATACCATAGTTTTTCTTTTTCATGATTTTAGCACGACGTGGGCAACGGGTCTCTCGCAAAGAGATCCCATAAATATAGCTTCCCTGACCAGCTATCTGCAAAGCAGACAGGATCCAGCTTTGGGACATGGATCTAGGGTTTAAAGCAAGCCTAGATCCCTACATTCAGAACCTCTATATAAGTAAAAGACTCGTTGCATTCACGTCGTGTTGAATAAATCAAAGAAAAAGGGGGTAACTATTGTATTTTTAGCCAAAAAAACCAAAACTTAAACCTTAACCCGGACATTGAGCGTCCACTTTTCAAGGCACGAAACACGTCCGTTAGTATACACAAACTCAGAATGGTACCCTGAGAACATTATATGTTAAAACAGACCGTGCATGGAACAAGGAACTCTTCTGGGAAAATTAAATCCACTATAGTCCGGATAAGTAATGGTAAATGACAAATACCATAGTTTTTTCTTTTTCATGATTTTAGCCCGACGTGGGCAACGGGTCTCTCGCAAGAGATCCCATAAATATGCTTCCCTCACCAGCTATCTGCAAAGCAGACAGGATCCAGCTTTGGGACATGGATCTAGGGTTTAAAGCAAGCCTAGTTCCCTACATTCAGAACCTCTATATAAGTAAAAGACTCGTTGCATTCACGTCGTGTTGAATAAATCAAAGAAAAAGCGGGTAACTATTGTATTTTTTAGCCAAAAAAACCAAAACTTAAACTCAACCGGGACATTGAGCGTACACTTTTCAAGGCACGAAACACGTCCCGGTGAGGTTTAAGTTTTGGTTTTTTTTTTGGCTAAAATACAATAGTTACCCCCTTTTTCTTTGATTTATTCAACACGACGTGAATGCAACGAGTCTTTACTTATATAGAGGTTCTGAATGTAGGGATCTAGGCTTGCTTTAAACCTAGATCCATGTCCCAAAGCTGGATCCTGTCTGCTTTGCAGATAGCTGGTGAGGGAAGCTATATTTATGGGATCTCTTTGCGAGAGACGTTGCCCACGTCGGGCTAAAATCATGAAAAAGAAAAACTATGGTATTTGTCATTTACCATTACTTATCCGGACTATAGTGGATTTAATTTTCCCAGAAGAGTTCCTTGTTCCATGCACGGTCTGTGTTTAACATATAATGTTCTCAGGGTACCATTCTGAGTTTGTGTATACTAAACGGACGTGTTTCGTGCTTGAAAAGTGACGCTCAATGTCCCGGTTGAGGTTTAAGTTTTGGTTTTTTTGGCTAAAAATACATAGTTACCCCCTTTTTCTTTGATTTATTCAACACGACGTGAATGCAACGAGTCTTTACTTATACAGAGGTTCTGAATGTAGGGATCTAGGCTTGCTTTAAACCCTAGATCCATGTCCCAAAGCTGGATCCTGTCTGCTTTGCAGATAGCTGGTGAGGGAAGCTATATTTATGGGATCTCTTTGCGAGAGACCCGTTGCCCACGTCGGGCTAAAATCATGAAAAAGAAAAAAACTATGGTATTGTCATTTACCATTACTTATCCGGACTATAGTGGATTTAATTTTCCCAGAAGAGTTCCTTGTTCCATGCACGGTCTGTGTTTAACATATAATGTTCTCAGGTACCATTCTGAGTTTGTGTATACTAAACGGACGTGTTTCGTGCCTTGAAAAGGGACGCTCAATGTCCCGGTTTGAGGTTTAAGTTTTGGTTTTTTGCTAAAAATACAATAGTTACCCCCTTTTTCTTGATTTATTCAACACGACGTGAATGCAACGAGTCTTTTACTTATACAGAGGTTCTGAATGTAGGGATCTAGGCTTGCTTTAAACCCTAGATCCATGTCCCAAAGCTGGATCCTGTCTGCTTTGCAGATAGCTGGTGAGGGAAGCTATATTTATGGGATCTCTTTGCGAGAGACCCGTTGCCCACGTCGGGCTAAAATCATGAAAAAGAAAAAACTATGGTATATGTCATTTACCATTACTTATCCGGACTATAGTGGATTTAATTTTCCCAGAAGACTTCCTTGTTCCATGCACGGTCTGTGTTTAACATATAATGTTCTCAGGGTACCATTCTGAGTTTGTGTATATATATATATATATATATATATGGTGGTGTAGTTGTTAGCGTCGCTGACTACGAAACCATTGGCCCCGGGTTCGAGACCCGACGGCAGCCGGCTCGCAGCAAAACCCAGCTGTTCATCCTTCCACACAATAAAGAAAGTGGTTGGTAGATAAATGGGTACCCTAGGTGGACTAGTGTTTAAGACGCTGGGCTGTTGATGGGGCGTGGTTCGGATTTCACGTTAAACTGTAGGTCTCAGGTGGAGTGAAAAGCTTGACCTTCGTCAGTATGAACTATTCGGGCGGAAACTAACCAAAGTTATATACACACACAATTATATTAAATAGCGTTCTGAAATTGTGTTTCATGAAGACGCAAGATAAACTTCGGCTTAATGACCCGCAACCCGGAATACTCTGTCAATTTTTTTAATTTATTCATTGTATCGTTCGCGAAATCTGGGGGCCCCAATAAACTTTTACAGCTGCGAGAATTGTCTCGAACTTCGCGCACTGATGATTTTTTCCTTTTCCTTCATGGTTAATGGTTTCGAAATTACCTTCCAGTTTGTGACATTTTATTTTCAGAGGAAATAAATTTTTCCGTACCTATTTTAGATGGGGGTACAATAAATCCACTTACAAACTTAGCTTCCAACCTCGTTAAGTTCCTCATATAATAGATTGCTTATCATACGTTCAAATCTCCCACCATATCATCGGGGCAGAATACAAGATAAAAAAACAGCATTTATCTCTCTCTCTCTCTACGAATGGGAATATCTGACACGCCCCAGGTTTCACGGGGCAGCCAATCACAACCTTGTTGGGCGGCGCCCAGAACCTCTGTTTGGAGACTAGGCGGGCCTATGCGTTAAGCCCCTTCCAAAATTCACTCTATCGTGTATCGTAGGATGATCACAATCCCGTTTATAAAAGGGGTCACTTTCATCTCAGGGCCTCATTTCATATGTTTTGTGGATCAGTGCTTTTGAAATACCCTACCATGTCCCAGCTCTACAACTCCCCCGAATTGTTTGAAAACGAGGATATGCCATCGCTTCTGCAATTTATCTTTTCAACGCTGTAATGAACTTCTATCCACGCAGATTGTACAGAAATTTGTGGCAGCGTTAACGATTTTCCCGTTAACGACTTCGCAGAGATGTAAGTATTTAATTTGTGATTATGTACTGTGGTTCATTCAGTGTTCCTAACCTATCATATCGTAACTTGGACATAATATAGCCTAACTTAACACAACTGAACCTAACCGGGACATAATATAGCCTAACCTAACGTAGCCTATATATATATATCGGTCCAGGGCTCTTTATCGTTTAGTATAATATAGCCTAACATTGCCTAACCATGGTGGATTCTTTCTCGTTTATAATTTATTTAGTAAACTAATTTTTCCTTTTATTCTGAGTTTTTCTACAACGAAAAATTAATCCAGGGCTCTTTCTCGTTTATAATAATATAACCTAACCTAGCATAGCCTGACCGGCATAATATAACGTAACGTGACATAGCCTGTCTTAGCGTAACCTAACCTAACCTAGCATAGCCTGACCGGTCGTAATATAACCTAACCTAGCATAGCCCTTACGGGTGTGATATAACCTAACCTAGCATTACCTAACCGATTATAATATAACCTAACCTAACTGGTCATAATATAGCCTAACCTAGCGTAACCTATCCGGGTATAATATAACCTAGCCTAATCTAGCCCAGAAGTTCAAACTTTTCACCCCACCCTAAACCTGCGGTTTAACGGGGATTCCATCACCCAGCGTTTTGTCATTCATCTCTTAATATAACCTAACCTAGCGTAGCATACTCCTGCATAATTAAACTTTAATTTTACTTAACTGTATTTGATTCAGCATGAACTAATCATGTTAACTTCTCATTAAAGGAGCGAAACGGAACTTGAACGTGTTATAGCTACATTTCGTTTTCATGAAAGGGGAATAAATGATATGGATGCCTTACCGCACAACCAACCCAGCGAACTGAATACAGAGGTCGAGGTATTGGCTCACATCCGGTCCAACGAATGCAAGGTCATCGAGGAAGTAATGTAAGTATTTTTTGGGGGTTAAGAACAAAACACATTGTATTTTCATTTAATTTATTAAATGGTAGAAAACATGTACAAAGCGGAACCAGTGTCCATTAAATAAGTCTTAATGGCGACAAATACACCTTTAGACAATATAGATATACACCTTTACACAATACAGCGGGTGCTAACATATGGGAACCTTTTTATCTGTCTGCATACCAACTCGTTATTCATCTCAGTGTCGCACAAATCGAGTAATTTAAAAAAATTTATAAATCCCTTCCCACGTGACAAGTGCAGGAGAAATGAAAGGCTGTACATGCCGTGTTGCTAAAATATCCTTGTAAACGGTATGGATTCCATACAATCTCAGGTACATGCATCTGCTCGATAAATTGTACAACCACAGGGCCATTCCAGGGCTGAGTGCCGAGTGAGTCAAAATAGTACATTCTTTCCCTATTTTTAAAATAGATTGCAAACGAATGAATCCCCTCACCCCCAACAATGTCGGTGTTCACGATAATCCCGTACCAGTTTCTCGTAGTTGGCAATTTCAATATTTCATTCTTCGCAAACACGCCGATAAATTTGGAGCATGTGATTCGGTCACTTTTCATTACTCTCTGGAGTGTATTCGCGTCCATTTTAAAAGTCTGTGACCACGTTCCTGAAACGGTCAACTTCTATCAGAGCTTGTGATTCGAGGTACACGAGTACACTAATAAGCGCGTCTATAGGCTTGGGAAATTCCAACCTGACTGAGATGTTCCCACTCTGTTGTGGACTTAAGTGCGTATTTACGCCAGCAGACAAGTCAGGGGTAATATCAAATGAATAAATGTTAAATTCTTCGACAAACTCTTTCTGCGTTACGCCAAACGCAAGCTCGTCACATGCACCTGCATTATGAGCCAGATTACTATAAGCTCTCGCGCAGAGCGGGAACACAGCGTCTGGTGAATAATCAGCAATCATAGTCCTTCCCAATGCAAGTCCATTTACATATATAGTTATATTTTTAAGGCCGAAATTCTCGAAATTAAAGGTACTCTTTTCATATTTTCCATTCGTCGAGGCGTGGTCCTACATTCCAATTCATATCCCTTTAGGTAGAACCCCCAGGGCCACGTTTTCTAGCTTCTTCGAGGCCAATCCGGCGGGCACCGTGTATAGTTTGTTCTGTACTCTGTTAATTGGGTATTTTACTGTGGCGTGTATTAAGTTTTTCTCAATTTCTATTTGTTTTGGTGAACTTAATTTCACTCGGCGTACGCGGAGGTATGTCTGCATAATGTGAATCACAACGGGTTTTGCGCCCTCTTCTTGATCAGACCGTATATCTTTTTTTTAGAATTTTTAAATTTATCTTTTATACCACTTTCGTCTTTAGTCTGGTAATAGCCCTCGGCGTTTAAAAAGGTGTCCTTCGCTTCTTTTGAAAAGTTGAGGACATTTTTCAGATAGGCTCGTAGGTGATAATACCCCGTTCCTGCAGAGATGTTAACCGGATTTAAATACACCTCACACTGGCTGAATATGGAGTGTAGAAAGTTGGTTTCAGGGTATGCAGAGTAACTATCATCGCAGTCCGTTCCATCTGAATGGGCTATACGCAGTTTAGCCTGCATGTGCATGCAGCTCGGGTCAAAAAATTAAGGGCCTGAGCTGGGTATCACGAATTCTATAGGGGCATTCGGCGAACTAATTGTGTTTAATGGGTTAATTGTAATAAAGTCGCTATGCTCAATAGATACCTGAGTGGGGAACATATCAAAGAGGGACAGTTCCGATTTGCAGGATTGTGAACTACTCGGATGGATGAAACGCGCCATAACGAGTCAGAAATAGGACCACCTCTCTCGACAACTAGTAATCAGCCTATGATTCTTGAGAATAGTGTCCTCAGTTTATATCAGTTAAAAAATGATCAGCCATAGGCTTCATACTCTTAGAGCACTTCTTTTTTATTTCCTTTTACGTTTAGCGCCACGTGACGGTAACCCCTTCTTCCTAGCAGCTCTGTTCTTTCCGCCACCACGCATTTTTCTCTTTGCATCTTTGATGATTTCGTCCCGTGTACGTTTTAAATGTTTTTTTTTTAGCTTCTTTAGGTTTTGTTCCACCCATTATGTATTCTGCCGCGTTAAAACCTGATTGTAACACCTTCCTCCCTAGGTATCTAGCGCCCTTCTTCAACAGTGGGACAGCGGTGCGTAGTATGGTTGAAAAAATGCCTCCAAGCCCACTCCCACGCTGATATCTCACCCCTCGATAGACTGTGAATGGCCTTCTGGTCATTATAACCGACGAAAGTGTAGCTTCACTGTTAAGCTCCCATCACCGAATGGGAAATTTTTTCCCTCAATCGTTCTTATATATATCGAGATGCTAGTTAATAGATTAGTCGCAACATTCACACAATGGGGCTTGTCATATGTAATGCTCAAACTTTCCCCTCTATGGTTGGGGATGTGTGCAATGCGCAGCAGGCGCGCCTGGGTGTCCACAAGAAATTGATGCTCTACGATATTGCTGTAAATATAGCACATGTCTGGGGATGGAGAGCTTTCACCCAATTTCTCCATCTTCAACTGATACATTAAGCTGGACAAGTCATGCTGTGCCTCGTGAAAGGTATCCGTTTGGAGAGCTGCGCTATATCTACTAAATAAATTATAAACGAGAAAGAATCCATCATGGTTAGGTTAGGTTAGGATATATTATTTCCCGGTTAGGTTCAGTTGTGTTAGGTTAGGCTAGGCTAAGCTAGTTTAGGCTATATTATGTCCCAGTTAGGATATGATAGGTTAGGAACACTGAATGAACCACAGTACATAATCACAAATTAAATACTTACATCTTTGCGAAGTCGTTAGTGGGAAAATCGTTCTCGCTGCCACAAACTTATGAACAGTCTGCGTGGATAGAAGTTCATTATGGTCCACAGCGTTGAAAAGATAAATTGCAGAGAGCGATGGAATATCCTCGTTTTCAAACAATTCGGGAAAGTTGTAGAGCTGGCTCATGGTAGGGTATTTCAAAAGCACTGATCCACAAAACATATGAAATGAGGTCTTGAGATGAAAGTGATCCCTTTTATAAACGGATTGTGATCATCCTACGATACACGATTTGTGAGCTTCCTATTTGCTATCAGTGAATTTTGGGAGGGGCTTAACGCATAGGCCCGCCTAGCCTCCAAACAGAGGTTCTGGACGCCGCCCAACAGGGTTGTGATTGGCTGCCCCGTGAAATCTGGGGCGTGTCAGATATTCCCATTCGAGAGAGAGAGAGAGAGAGAGAGAGAGAGAGAGATGAGAGAGAGAGAGAGAGAGAGAGAGAGAAATGCGTTGTTTTTTGATCTTGTATTCTGCCCCGATGATATGGTGGGAGATTTGAACGTATGATAAGCAATCAATTATACACTGGGCAACACGTATTTTATTGAATGATATCTGACACTTGATTCTAGGTAATTTGGGTGCGCTGAATACGAATTTCAACTCGGTTTGGCTCTATCAGGTCCTGATTCTTGTCGACAGCCTATGTGCCATTTTCCAGATTTTTCAAATTAGGACTAAAAAATTAAGTCATGTGTTAAATTTTTTTTCAAGTTTCATGAATACAAGCAGTTCAAACTACAGTAAAATTACATTATAACGATAGAAATGACTTAAAATAAAAAAACAAACAGATATGAAGCTTTCACTGTGGCAAAAATTTTCTTTTGTAAGACTTTCTAGCGTATTTGCTTGTTGATGGCAGGTCTCTTTTCAAGCACAGCAGTAATCAGCCATCATGTGGGAATCCCAGCGGCCTTGGTACCGTTCCTCCATAATTTTGATATCTTGGTGGAATCTCTCCCCTTGTTCGTCACTTACATCACCTAAATTACTTGGAAATTGGTCAAGATGGCTATTCAAAAAATGCATTTTTATGCTCATATTGCCTAACTCTTTGTAGTCCCTTAAAAGTTTTTTTACCATTTCTTCGTAGTTATCTGCCCTATAATTGCCTAAAAAGTTTTCTATCAAGTCCACGAATGAGAACCAGCCATTTTTTTCGCGTTCATTCATGACATTAGGAAAATTGCTGTCTTTAATCATTGTTCTTATTTGTGGACCGTCGAAAATTCCCGCCTTGATTTTTTCATAACTTAAACTTGGAAATTTTGAAGTTATGTATTTGAAACACTCGCCGTTCGTATCTAAAGCTTTTACATATTGTTTAATGAGGCCTAGTTTTATATGCAGAGGAGGAAATATGATTTTATCTCTGCTCACTAAAGGTGGATTAATTACGTTTTTTTCTCCGACAGTAAGTGATGTTCGTGCTGGCCAGATTTGTTTGAAATAATGTTCTTCCTTGGCTCTGCTGTCCCATAAGCAAAGGAAGCAGGGATATTTAGTATACCCTCCTTGTTGTCCTAGCAGAAAATTAACCATTTTTAAGTCAACACATATGATCCACTCGTGCTCCCTATATTTGATAAGATTTAAAACCTTTTCTATATGTTCATACTTTTCTTTTAATTTTGTTGAGTGCCCAATCGGTATCGAGCCGTATAGATTGCCATTATGCAACAACACACACTTAAGACTTCTTTTCGAACTGTCTAAAAACAAGCGCCAATCATTTGCATCGTAAGACTCAACCCCCATCTTCTTTAACAAACCAACTATGTCGCAGCAATATACTAAACTATCCTCTGTTCTAAAATATTTAACAAGTTCTTCTTCTCTTTTTCTGTAAAATGAAATGTATGTGTTTGAAGTAAGCAAGTTTTTCTCTTTAAGTCTTGAAGCTAAAATTTCCGCAGCCTTTTTTGGCAAATTTAGATCCCTTACAAGATCATTCAACTCGGCCTGGTTAAACTTTTGCGGATCGTTTTGACTTTCAAATACGCTGGGGTCAAAATCGGTGTCTGACTCCTCAAAGTGCATAACAATATTTTCAGGAACATCTTCAACTAATTCTTGAGTTGGCAGACCCTTAAATTTTGGAATGGGGATCTCATTTGAATGTAGCACAGGTCGTATCGCGGTGTCGAAATTTGGGTACTCGATACAATGTTTATTTTTCTTAGTGAAGCCCGAAGTCTTGACAAAGCAAAGGTAGCAATCGGTCTCGTGGTTAGTAGGCTCTCGCCACACCTGATATGGAAAAAAAATTGTAAAGCGTTAACAAAAGCGACGAGAGACTTGTTTTTATGAATTTTATCAAAAGTTATCACCCAAACATTTAACATTTCTATGTGTTTCAACCTTATGCAATATTTGAGATTCTTATAAACATTTTCTGTAAATTTTTGTTTATGTACCTAAGTTACAATTACATTTAGGTAAGTTACAGTATACTAGTGATTAAATTACGTAGTTTTATGAAATCATAAACTTACCATCGGAACTCCAAAAGGTATTTTTGAATCCGAACCCTTCGTCCAATGTCGCAGTCTTTCAATGCATATAGTGCAGGCTTTATGTGGAGCCCACGATTTATCTTGGTCCCCCAGTTTTATACCAAAATAAGCTAAGTAAGCTCTTTTTACGAAGTCAGTTATATTTGCTCGTTGATGTGGAAGTGTAAAATTTCCACATATATAACAGAAGGAATCAGGGTTGTTTTTGCATTTGAACTTTCTAGTGCTTGATGACATATTGCTTGATTGTTCTGCCAATTTGTAAAGGTATTTAAAGCCCTTAATTCATATAAATTTAAGAAAATCTGAAATATAAACACAAAAATTAGTTTAAATAGGTACTTATTATGAAATAGGTACTTACAATCTATGAAATTAAACTAGAAACACGGATGAGTAGGTACAATATAAATTACGTCTAATTAAATCAACTATTAAATCACGATGACAAAATTACTCACTAAATCATATGCCAATTCAAAATTATGTTAATGCCCAAACTTAATTAACTAACTCAACTGACTGACTGACTGACTGACTGACTGATTGAATTGACTGATTAACTCTGGAAACGAGTCGCTTTTATATATTTTAGTTGTCCCTCTAGAATACTCTACAGAGAACAGGAACGCTCGAGAAAATTTTAGAATTCTATGATATTTTTAGCTTAATTTACTAATATTAAAATGGGTTAAAAATGACAAAATTAAAAATATTTTTAGGGTGTTACATATAAAAATATACATAATACAACAATACCATAACAATAGGTACAAATACCTAGATAAAAACCTAGTTGCATAATGTGTAACTGCAAAAAGACAGCGAGTATTGAGAAAAAAACCTTTTTATGAATACGACGAAAGAGGAGGGGTGTTGAGGAAAATCAGGACCTCATAGAGCAAAACCGAGTAAACATTCGTGCTCAGCGCACCCAAATTACCTAGAACTAACTGTCAAATCTAATTCAATAGACAAAAAGTTGAAATTTGTTCCCCAGTGTTATATGAGGAACTTAACGAGGTTGGAAGATAAGTTTGTAAATGGATTTATTGTACCCCATCTAAAATAGGTACGGAAAAATTTATTTCCTCTGAAAATAAAATGTCACAAACTGGAAGGTAATTTCGAAACCATTAACCATGAAGGAAAAGGAAAAAATCATCAGTGCGCGAAGTTCGAGACAATTCTCGCAGCTGTAAAAGTTTATTGGTTCTCCCAGATTTCGCGAACGATATAATAAATAAATTTTAAAAATTGACAGAGTATTCCGGGTTGCGGGTCATTAAGAGGAAGTTTATCTTGCGTCTTCATCAAACAATTTCAGAACGCTGTTTAATATAATTGTGTATATATATATAAATATATATATATATTTCATAAATATTTGTCCTTCTATTGCTCAGCTGTTTACTTCGTTTAATTAGGAAATGTTTAAGGGGGATTTTGTTTATACCGCCTTATCTTCTCTCGATTTCCCAAAACTTTACCCTCCCCCTTAGACCTACTTTTTAACGGGATATATATATATATATATATATATATATATATATATATATATATAAGAGAGAGAGCGCTAGAGAGATAGAGATTTGTACATATATAGGCTCACCTTTGCTTTCTATGGCTTCGCCCCGAATTGTTCATTCTGGAGAAGATCAAACTTTACATTCCACCTTAGACATACTTTTTAAGGGGTTTTATATATATATATATATATATATATATGAGAGAGAGAGAAGGAGAGAGAGTGCTAGAGAGAGGGAGAGAGATTTATATATATATAGGATCACCTTTGCTTTCGATGGCTTCGGCCCGAATTGTTCATTCTGTCCAAGGTCAAACTTTTCGCTGCACCTTAGGCCTACTTTTAAACGTATATATATATATATATATATATAATTAGACCGTTTCACGATTATATGGTAATTTTTCAAATTGAATTTTGATAAACGCACACACTTTTAGTTTTTTATATAAAGGAAGAAAAACAAATAGAGAAAATATCATTTTATTTGAATGATAAAAGGGCACCCCTCAGATGGTACTTCTTTTACATTAATGGATAGTTAGAGCAAATATAAGACTGAACGAAAAATATGTTTTAAAACAAAGCGACTTAAATTCTATTTAAGACATATTGATTAAGAATATAGGGATTTCAATGGCTGAGGGACCTTCTTTCTCTGATTTTCAATGATTTGAAAGGCCAGTTGTCTCTCTTCCTCACTCTTTGTGAGCTTCTCATTAAACTCTCTAGCCAGTTTGACTCCTCGTTCAGCAGAGTCGTTGATTACTTTGATTGCCATGACCCGATTATGGTGCTCCTCAATGTCTTCAAGTTTCTTGGGAATTTCTATTTTCAAACACTTGAAGAAGTCTTGTGTTTGAGTTGTGACAAAACTGGTAATCTTTAAGTCATTGGGGTTTTGCAACATTCGGGGGTCCACCTTTCTTGCCCTCACTTTTCGAGGAGGCGCGTGGTGAAGGTTGTGGAGCATTAGAACCTTATCATCTTCAGTCACGAGGTTTGAGAAAAAGCCAAATCCTACAAGATCCTCACTCAAGTACCAACCATGGTTCTGAAGTTTTTTGAGGGCTGTAGCACCCACTTCCTTATCAACCTGGATCTTGTAGATATGTAGCATCTTGAGGAGGGCCAAATCATTTGCTGGAGCATCAATTCCAACTGGAGATGTATACCAAGCTTGAAGATAAACTGTCACTGAAAAGGCGTTTATTCGTATCAGAGCTTGTTTTTCATGAGGGGTGAGAAGGAATTGGTTCCTAAATAAGTAAATTTTTAAGGAATAGATGCCCTTTCCCATCCATCTAGCTCTGCTGTAAGCTCCTGGGTAGTGGAATCTGCTATCAGAGCCTTTATTTGTTTTAGGCATTGGACAACCAAGGAAGATAAGTGCAAGTTCTAAGTATTCCCTGTAGTCACCTCGAGTATGGCCCTCTTGAAGTTTGGAGTTGATGAAAGAAATAAGCTTGTCTCTGTGCTTCAAGATCCAATGATCTAAAGATTCTGAGGTGAGATCATTGGGTTCATAGGGCTTGTAATTCTGCTGATCAACGTTATCCCAACAATCTCTGAATCGATTGAATAAGGGAATTTGTGGACCCGAAGAAGAGAAAAACATGTCAAAAACTGCAGTGATAAGAAGCTCGTGGATATGGTGGCGGCATGCCAGAAAAAGGAGTGATCTCTGAAGGGCCTTTTGGATGATGGTACAAGCCCCAGCATGGATACCTGTATTGCTTGCAGTAGTATCAAAACAAAGGCCTGCTACCCACTCATTTACTTGTGGCCATTGCTTCAAGACATCTAAAACTGCTCTCCCCATTTCTTCTCCCGTTCCAGAAATAAGCTTTGGAATAGACAGTAATTTTTCTAATTCGCCTGCACCAGTCACAACAATGGGCATTACATCAATCTTACCCCCATGCATGGATGGAAGAAGCTTTCCATCAAAATGAATTATTAAAGGGGTATTTGGTTGGAAACTGGCTTTAATGTCTTCTCCCATCTGCATCCGTGTTGATCGTCGAGACCTGTAAATAGAGGATGATGAAAGTGTGATCTCTTCAATTTCCACTCCAGCAGCTGAAAGGGCAGGTGCCACAATGTGCATAGCAGCTCTTGCAGATGTTCCAGTGCGGTCCAGAGCAGCCAAGAACTTTTTATCCCTAACAATTACACCTGGTTCAAGCTTCTCCTTTTTTGAAGATGATGAGAGTGCTCTGTAGAACAATTCATCACCAGATGATTCTTCACTTCCTCCTGAACCAGAATTTTCACATTGGTTGAGATCCACAACCTTTGTCAATTGCCTCATTTCTTCCTTTGATTTCCTGCGAAATTTTTCTATTCTTTCCATGCTTATCTGTCGTGCTTTTGCCTTTCTTGAAAACTCCTTGTCTTCTGGACCCATAATCATTTTCCAATCGTTCCTTTGATCCTTAAGAAAATCTTTATCCTCCTGCAATTTATTTCTGTTTCCACTTCTGAATGAGCTACATCGAAAAGCTTCTTTAAGCTGGTGACAAATTCTGCTTCATTCTTCTCTTGGGTAGGAGTTCGTCGAGTTCGGTTCTTGACCAGCCCTTCATGCTTATTGTAAAGCCTTTTAAGCTTTGAGACAATATAAGGCTTGTGGGATGTAATTAAGGAGGCTTTTTCCCACATAGCAATAACTTCGTTGGCTACAGTTGCGCAAGCTACAGACACATTTTGCTTTCCCACCTTAATGTGATAAAAAAGATGTTTAAGGACATCACTGTTAGTTGGAAGCTGCTTCTCAGAAAAACCCTCTTCCACCACTTGTTCGACCAACCAGACTTCACACTTGTTTCTGGTTTTTGCCATAATTCTTAGGGAAAAAGTTTTACCACCTGTTAGTCTTAATAATAATATAATATAATCATTAATCACTCACCTAAATTATATTATGACTTGATTACTGTAAGAAAGTTGTAAAGTAACATGAAGTAACCTTTCTAGAACAGTAAACTTGTGAAAATATCAGTAATTATAGATGAAAAAGCAAATAAAACATCATATAATCCATAAAGGGAAAAAATGGAAATTCTAGAATAGTTATCCTGAAGGAAGAATTTTCTAGAATTCTCTCTAAAGAATATAGGGGGGTTACTGGACCATTCCTGAAAATGACCTACTTATCTTCCCAATTTTATTTATGAATTTTATATACCAAATTTAAGAGGACATCACAAAATAAATAAATATATTGCCAGAAAAATGAAAATTTTCTCATGAGGGGTAAAATAGATATGCATTGAGGGGTGGGATAACAATAAGCTCTTGTCTTAATATTTTGCATGAAGTCTTTATTCATGACATATTACTTTTTTAGTATGTGTACGTTGAGCCATCATAAATTTCGATTTTTCGAAACGGCCTAATATATATATATATAATATATATATATATATATATATATATATATATATATGTAGCGGAACAGACAAATACAGACAGAAAACAAACAAAGAACAACCGTAGGAATTCTTTTCACCGCCACTTTTTCAAACATCCTTAAAACATACGTGGTGTCGAGGAATAAAGAAAACTCAGAAATAATGACGGTAGCCTCGAACTGAGGAATTCGAAGTTTCCTAAGGGCTAAGCTTATATAAGGCGCAGTTCAATGGCACTCGCTCTCACTTCTCTCGTGCGTCCATTCGTAAGACTACTCCACACGCAACAAACCACAACTGCAACAGGCGTTTCCCTTGGTCTCCTCATAACCCCTCAACCGGTTATCAAACATCCTCGAGGACCACCGGAAAAGCTCAACGCTACGAGAAGACATCCTTAAGGTACACATCACTTGTCTCGACGGTGAAACTACAAACTCCAATCATTTCACCTCTGGTCAGCTTTCACCGTTTCCCGAAAAACGGCCGTCAACGAGAATCCATTAGGCGCGATCATCTTCAGGCCCACCTACAGTCTACAAGAGATATTCAGCACCTTAGGCTTACGTATGCAAGATCCTTCAAGATCTTCTCCTTCACAAGAGGCCTAATCCACAAAGCGACTAGCGCTCACTCAAATCACTCCAATAGAAAGGTCAACACTTCGAGCCTATCCGTTCAACAGGCCACCCTCCGAGCAACGCGTCAACAGGTATCATTCTCTTACTGGTAAGCCTTGTCTCTTTCCTTAATAACAATAACTTAAAGCCTACCCAGTGAACCGCAGAAGAGTAGGCTATAAACGCAGTGTTTTATAATTCCGTCAAACTGACTCTCGTTAAACACAGTAGGCCTGTTATTCATTTCAAGTGTCATTCCAAAACTGTAATTCCACGTATCATCCGCTATTTGTTCATTTATATATTTATGTGATAACTAAATATTCTCTTATTGCAGGCCTAATTCATTTACAGTGTACATCCCCTTCAAATTATCATTAGGCAACAACATCTTGTTTCTATAATTTCTATAATCCATCTACGGTGTACCAACTTAGCATTATATAATTACCTTTATGTAAATGATCATATTTCTCTCAACTATCATTAGGCCTATCCATAAACGCACGTCATCAATTCATTAATATTGGGTCGCATCATTTATTCTATGTTCATCCATGCAATCATTTAGCCTATATAATCAAGGTTACGTATTCCATTCACTGTACTAAACGCACGTGCATTATTTATATCGTTTATTAGGCCCATTCAATGTCCCATTTTGCATGCCATTTACATACCATCAATGAATGTATTACTTGTCAATTAAGCTATTAACTATTCATCTTATTAGCAAAGCTCTATGTCATCAGCATAACGTAAAGGCTATCAAATAATCACTGTCAATCCTTTGTTAATCACTGTGAAAAATAACATATTTTCTTCATTAAATACAAAACAATAGAGTACTTTTTTTAACCTTAACAATTTTCTTAGGCGTAATCTAAGCTGGTGATCTCGAAGTAATTCGAATCACTCAATATTATTATTATAGTAGGCCTACGCCATTAGCCATTTCCAACTGGTGATATTGTATGACATCATAAATCGTTAACCCAGCCTATCATTAATAATCAATCATTTGCAACAATTAATCACCAGCATACAATTAAATCATTATCACCTTAAACGGCTAAAAACTAGGTTCACTCTATATATATATATATATATATATATAGAGAGAGAGAGATCCCTGCTAGGGCACCCTGGTTACCCATTTATCTACCAATCGTGGAAGGATGTTTACACTCCATCTTAGACCTACAGTTTAACACGGATCATTAGGAAACCCTGGTTTCCCATTTATCTAGTAACCGTGGAAGGACGCGCCGCCACCGGGTCTCGAACCCAGCGCATATAGTTGTGTGTGCGTAATATTTTATGGGCGTATAGGCGGGTGTGTACGTGCCCAAACCAAGTATACACTGTGCCAACTGGCTGATAATTCCTGGAGGCACTGGCTGATTAAGCCAAGTGGCTGATTAGGGGCCTATAAGACAATGGGCGCTCTGCTGAAGTCTTAATATGCGCTTGGCTCCTGCCAAGTGAACACCTCTCTTCCTTCTCTCCTTCTCCTCTTTCTCTCTTGGGGAATAACTCCGCCTCCAATTTGCATAACCCCTTGTTGCTCTTGCGACATTCCCCCTCCCGCTTGTTGCATAACATCTTGCAACATTCCCCTCCCCTTGTTGCATAATTTTATGCAACATTGATCAACATTTGCAATTGCATTGCTCTCTTTCCTTTTGCGCCCATCCTACTGCGCTCTGTGTAGAAAGATGTTTGACTTTTAATACTTCCAGTTAAACTGTGAATGCATCAATGGTTATATATTTTTTTTATGTAAGAACGAGGGGGCTAAGGGCGAGCGCCCGCAAAAGTGTCCCTTCCACAGAAGGCGAGCCAGAAACAAGGTCTCCAAGGCTCAATGATGCCATTTTTTTTCTTAAATATAAATTTTGAAAAGGTTGTGTAGTGTGTAAGATGCATGTATGTGTAGTAAGGAATAGAGGGAGAAGTGTGTGTTTCAGAGAATGCTGGACTGCTCACAGAGTAGATGAGACACCGAAAAAGATCAACTAACTCCTGCCTAACATCTACCTCGGAGTACTTTCCTGGTCGATTGGTGTCGCGGGAAAAATAAAAGAGTCCTCCGAGCACTTTCATGTATGATACATTTCAACACCACCTCAGGGAGCAAATGCTTAAGCTTTGTTTTCAGTTTTGCTCCCTAAGGATGTGTTGAAATATGCACGAAAGTACTCGGAAGACTCTCTCTTATTTCCTGTGAGTTGTTTAACATAATTAGTAGGTCATGTGACTTTTGTGAATTTTTCCCATATATATAAAGTGAGGGGTCCCGCGTCTTAAAGTACCTAAGCGCCAAAATTAAAATTCTTCAGAAATCGCCTCCAAAGTTCAGCAATATTCTCGCAATAGTATCTCTGTTATTAATTGAGCTAGAACGTTCATTTTTGGCTAAATTAGAGTTCTAAGTATGCTAATGAAGAAGTTGATGAGTTTTTGGAATAGATTTTCATATTTTATATTTTATATATATTTTTTTTATTTTTGATTTTCTTATTATGCCGAACTTTGGGTGATGAACTTTTGGCTGGCGATAGAGGTCAAAAAAGTAGTTCGCTTCATAAGGTTTTCAACCATACTTCTAGTGTCGTAAGGTCATTATAACCCAAACCAAGCGATAGAGGAAGGGTGAAAATAGTGATATCCATCAAAAACACGTTTTCGCCTGTGGTGGCGCTTAGGTACCTTAAGACGCGCGACATCTCAAATGTAAATGAAAAGGTTTATTGGCAGACTATAGTCCATATGACAAGTATTAATACAATGACAGTTCACATACTAAGGATAGAAATATATACAGTTGATTAGAAATAATACAAAAAATGTCGGAGTTAAGTGGAGCTACAGACAGACTTTTTCGTATAAGAATTCTATAATTTAGAGGATAAACGGCAGGACTCAGGGATAGCTCGGATAATCGGGTTGGTTGATTTTTAATTATTTGCATTAGACTGTACTGAACACGTCTTGTTACTTCCGGGAAGCTTGGGACATTGCGGGTAGCAAACATTTGCGAAGCTGAGCATCTCGGGGGTAATTTATGTAAGAGTCTAAGAGACCTGTTGTACAGCAAATTTAGGGTTCTGCCAAAATTTTTTTTTAATTCACCCAGAGTTGCTGTCCGTATATATTACTGAAGAAAGTACGAAAGAGAGTGTCTTTAGCTTCACTTGTACAGAACCGAATGTTCCTTATAGTCATATTCGCTTTAGCACAAAGGCTTCGAGATTGTTTTCTTATATCCGAGTCATCACTCACGGAGCTGGTAATAGTCTGACCCAAATACTTAAACTCTTTTACTTCCTCATTTACTTCACCATTCATTTTAAACCTAATATTAGCTGGCTGATTACAGCTTTTAGGATGAAATTGCATAACCTTAGTTTTTGTAACATAAAAAGAATATCATGTTTTTGCGAATACACTTCGCAGACTTTTAGTAGCTGATCCAGACCTTTAACAGAGGGACTTATTTACACCATATCATCGGCATAAACTAAGTTATTTATCCTTGTGTTATCTATACAACATCCCACTGTTGCCTCATTAAGTAAAGCAATTAATCCGTCAATATACACATTAAACAGCATATGGGAGAGCAAGGCGCCTTGTTTCACCCAGCAAGAGGAGCCAAAACACTCGGATAGTACATTGCCCCACCGAACGGTAAAAGATTGGTGAGAATACCAAAATTTCAATAAATTTAATATGTATGATACATGGGAACCTTCCTGTCTTCTAGTTTTTTAAAAAAAATATTGTGGTTCACTCTATCATATGCTTTACTTATATCTAGAAAACGGCGATAAATAGTTGAATTACTGCCAATGTATTTAGATATTGTTTCTTTAAATACATAGATACACAGGTTAGTTGAGTTGGACCTTTTAAAACCAAACTGATTGGGAGATGTCCATAGGTAATCATTTAATCGATTAACAAGAGTTTTTCTAGTATATATATATATATATATATATATATATATATATATATCGTCTACCAAAAAAAAAAGGGTTCACTCTAAAAACATCCATGGAATCAACTTTTTTCAAACAATCAGTATGAAACTTATACACATAAAAGATACATAAAACATCTACCTGTAAACCAAATTTGGATCAATCCCAGAATAGGCACCTGAAATCATTTTTAGGTGCTTAATCTGGGATTGAGGCAAAACACAGGTGCTTAATCTGGGATTGAGGAGAAAAAAATATAAACAGTTTTTAGAGATATAATTTCATTGTTTTTATCAATATTTGAAAAAATCAACTCTAACCTAACCTAACCTAACCTAATCTTTTGCTATATCTTCTGCTTTTTTTGTTAGTTTTGCTATTCTCACCAGTTTGATTTTTACCTGATTTTCACATTTAATATTTTATTAATAATATTATTCGATTTACACAAAATATAGAATCTTATTGGAACAAGCATAAATCAATAGTCAAAACCATGAGAAGATGTCGTCGTGAATTATTAGAAACATATCTATACCAATTTATGTGGCAAGATAGATTTGCTTCAGATGGATTCAGAAACATTCGGGTTCATATTGAAGGAATTTATAATATCTAAAAAAAATTTTTATTCATTAAACCACTTTAAACCTTTTATAACTTTGCCTTTATTACATTTGTAATGAACTTTGTATAAACAATAAATTTTGTAATCATCAGTTTTTTTTATTTAATTCCTTGCAAGGTGCCTATTCTGGGATTGAGGTTGAACGCAGGTGCTTCATCTGGGATTGAGGTACATCAGGTGCCTATTCTGGGATTGACCCCCAAATTTCAGTTTGATGCTATAAAAAATAACGATTTATTAAATATTTCTCTGATAATACTACAACTGATGCTCGACAAACTAATCAAGAATCCTGTATTTCCATTTTCACTTTTGTAAATTCTAATATACAATTTTCTTTTGCAGGCTTATAAAATATAGTAAATATGCCAGTTTTGAGAGGAAGAGAAGATTATAATTAAGCATTATAGACTAGAAAAGGGATATGGACGAACGAAACTACTCTCCAAATTCACCAACAAAGGATGGACTCTTGGTGGTTTGGGAAAGCTTCTAAGGAAAATTGACAAGACTGGGGATATCAAAAGAAGAGAGGGAAGTGGGCGACAAAAAACTGTTCGCATACAAGACAATATTGACAACGTCTATGAACATACAGTATATTAAGTCAGGAAAATCAACCAGGAACCCATATGACACAGCTCGCATATCAAAAGAGTTACAATTATCAGAAACTAGTGTGAGACGCATAATTAAACAAGATATTCAACCAAAACCTTTCAAAAGAGTGCACAGGCAAAAGATTACTGAAACTGATGAGCAGAAATGAGTTCAAAGATCAAAACAAATCTTACGGCAAGTAACATGTGATAAACTTTCAAAGGCTTTTTTCACTGACGAAAAGAGATTCACTGTGGAGCCACCTCGGAACAGTCAAAATGACAGAGTTTACTCGCACGTTCAATGTAAAAATGAAATAACTGATAGCAGACATTTTGCAACCAGAAGTCATTTCCCAGCTAGTGTCATGGTGTCAGTTGGCATATCAAAGTTAGGAAAACATCCATTCATTTTATTGAGCCTGGTGTAAAAGTCAATGCTGAGTACTATCGAAATACTCTGCTGCGAAACATGTTTCCCGAAAAGCAAAATCTGGCCAACGGTGATTATTATCTTTTTCAGCAAGACGGAGCAACGTTCTCATACAGCAATAGCAACTGTGGAATACTTAAAGAATAATGTTCCAGAATTACTTGAACCCCAAAATTCACCACCCAACAGTCCTGGTTTGAACCCTGTTGACTATGGAATCTGGAAAAATTTGGCACAGAGTTTACAGGAGCAGGATGAGAAATGTTGATCACTTGCGTCAACTTCTTGTGGAGAAGTGGGAAAAGATACCACAGGAGGAGATCGATCGAACCTTTGATGAATTTCGTCCAAGATTCAAGAAAATTGCTGAAACAGAAGGGAAACACATTGAACAATTTTTTTAATAGGAATTCCAAAAGAGTAAAATGTTAATTTGATTTCTTTTGTAAACTTAGGATTTAAGTTCTGTTTCAAAATTCAAA
Source organism: Bathynomus jamesi (assembly GCA_023014485.1). Taxonomy (NCBI): domain Eukaryota; kingdom Metazoa; phylum Arthropoda; class Malacostraca; order Isopoda; family Cirolanidae; genus Bathynomus; species Bathynomus jamesi. Next base: position 260,613 of record JAJOZX010000608.1, read on the forward strand.
ATCCTTTTTTTATTTTCATGGTTTTTAATGGAGGCATTTCCCATATTTTATAAATCTTATGATGTATTTTATAACTAAAATGAGAATAAAAATTTTATTACCAAAGTTTTACCGCTTTGTGGACTCCCAGAATTCAAAACTGGAGCGATGTTCACCAACAAAATTTGTTGAACGTAAACAATCCTCATTAAATCATTAACTTTGAATATAATAATCTGAAAATTGGTGGACATATACGAGAGCCACTCACTATATTTTGTCACACCTTTTTTTTCTTCCCAAGTTTCATTGTAAGTGCCAGAAATTTTGTACACAAGTAGTTACATACCTTTTTTACAAGTTTTTATTCTTCCACATGGTCTCCATCCTTTTCTACGGCTTTTCTCCACCTCGAAACAAGGGCCTTTATTCCTTGCTGGTAAAAGTCCGCTGGGTTCTGCTCGAGCCACCTCTTAACCTCCTCAAAAACCTCATCGTCACTCTGAAACTTTCTTCCACGAATAGCATCTTTCATTGGCCCAAACAAATGGAAGTATGAAGGTGCCAGATCCGGGCCGTATGGAGGGTGGGGAAACACAGTCAAGCGCATTTTTGTGATGGCCTCTCTTGTTTGCAAATTGTTGTGTGGTGTTGCGTTATCGTGCAAAAGATGGACGTCTTCTAGTTTTCTATTTGATCGAACTCGCTTTATACGTCTCTGGAGTGTCTGTAGAGTAGCAACATATGCCTCTGAGTTGATTGTTTGTCCACCAGAATCACCCCTTTCATGTCCCAGAAGATGGTGGCCATAACCTTTTGTGCAGAGGGAGCCATTTTGAACTTTTTCTTGCGTGGGGAGTCTGCGTGATGCCACTCCATGGATTAGCGTTTTGTTTCAGGTTCAAAGTGGTGTGCCCAAGTCTCATTCCCAGTCACAATTCGTGAGAGGAAGTCCTCCCCTTCTGTCTCGTATCGAACGAACGACTCAGAAGCAATTTCTTTTCTTTGGGCTTTGTGATCTTCAGTCAGTTGACGAGGAACAAATCGTGAACACACTTTTGAGTATCCCAGTTGCTGAATTATCGTATTCACACTTCCTTTACTAATTCCTAGCTCCAGTGATAGCTCCTTGTATGTGACGCCGATTTGATCGAATGATGCTGTTAGCTCGTTGCACAGTGTGAGATGTGACAGAAGATGCCGGGCGACCGCTGCGTGGCTCATAATCGAGGCTGGCTCTCCCTCTCTCCGATGATCTCAAACGCTTAGACCAGCGTCCAACTGTAATTCGATCAACAACATCATCTCCGTAAACGTTTTGTAGATGTTTGTGAATATTTCCAACTGTTTCCTTCTCTGCGGTTAAGAATTCGATAACAGCTCTCTGTTTACGACGCACATCACTGTCAGACGCCATTTTTGAAACTGCGTTAACCATCGGTTTTATACAAGGGCGTTTAGAAGCGGTTTTATACAAGGAGGGGAAGTTCAAACTAGAAAAATCCGGTTTGAAGCGCAGAAAGTTTAAACTTACGTCCCAAAAGACATTTCAGCCCCATGGCCTATTATTTAGGTAAGAATAAAGGGTGGGGCAAAATATATTGAGTGCCCCTATATACTGTTTACATAGTTTTGCTCTGTATGAGTTTCATTATTATTGGTTAATAAATGTTGATTTCATGCCTGTTTTTCGAGTGAACCCTTTTTTATGGCAGGCGGTATATATATATATATATATATATATATATATATATATATATATATATATATGTGTGTGTGTGTGTGTGTGTGTGTGTGTGTGTGTGTGTAAATATAAATTAGTGAGATTTAATCGTTTGCTTAATTTGGCCTTAATGTAATTCGTTATTCATTCCCAGTGAGCCGAAAAGTAATTGCACGTCACAAAACGTAATTCTTTATTCAATTAGAAACGAAATTCCAAAATTAGTTTCGTTTCTTCTCCAACTTACTTTTGAAATGATTCGGTCTTTGCCTTGTTTTCCTATTTCGATGTAGAATTTAATTAGTATGCAGAGATCGTGTTCTGAAAGAAAATACTTCTAATTTTGTTTCGTTATGTAACAGGCGTTTTTGACACTAACTCCTCAATGATTAATGAATATCTTAATTGGAAACCTTAGAAAGGGTTGATATTCATCAATGGACGTTGATTGATCATCGGTATATTTTCCCATTCTATAAAAACCCCAGAAACTATATTTTGTGGAAGGAAAATTCGCTTTGTTTGTCCCACTATCGCATTTGCTCAAAGAATCTTTTCCGGCCGAATTTCTAAATTTTAAATTAAGATGACTATGTAACTGCATAGGCCTTGTTTATAATAACACACAATGCTGCACAAATACCGCGATTTAAATGTTTACACATACTGTATATAACAGGTGGGCCAAAACCATCAAAAAAGGCTAAAATATAAAGAAGAGCTCCCTCACTGATCATGCACGGGAAAGGTATTATGGTACAGTCGTCCAAAGAAATTTTGCAAGGACCTTATGTAATATACGTGCACTGAAAATAAATTTAGGTCACAAGACTTTGTTAACCAGGTCAACGACGCATCCAGCTTCAAAAGTGAGTTTATGAGTTATTTGATCTAAGTCATAAGTTTTTTTTAGAAAATAAATAAAAACGTGTGCACATATTCTCAGTAAAATTTATATAGTTTCTTAATATGAAGTTTCGTAGGAATCGTCAGAGCTATTTGTTGTTGGTACAAATTCATTAATTTCTGCCGACTTTTCCGTTGCCAGCTTCAAAGTACTCACTTAATTTCAAGTTCGCATCAACGAACTTTGATGGCGTAATAGAAGAACAAATTGTTTCCCTCAAAAAAACAATGTATTTTAAATATCTGAGATCATTCTCATGCTGAAATTGATCTTCCGATAAAATACAAATTTAAAATCTCTTATGTGAAGCAAACAACACTCGCATAAGGAGGATGACAAGGGAAAGTGCATTTTTCAGAAATGTTGTTTCTTGATTTTGAGAGTTAATGACGTGCATAAGAATTAACATTGCGAGTTGGCAAATACAAAATCTTCTTAGTTAAACTTTCGGTTAATAAAATTTGTATTCCTCGAGTCAAAGAATTAATTCTTATGCATAACTATACGAGTATTTCATTCCACAATTTAAACATTCGTAGGTGAGCTACCACTCATAATTTACTGTCAGTATACAGTAAGAAACTTCTCCATTATCAAGAAAAAATAATATATGGTTTAATTGTATATTTATTTAGTTTTTTAATCTAAAATTATTTAAAAGTTCCTTAAATTAATATTCTAAGTTGTTGTTAAGGTGCTGATGATGAGGAAGATTTTATCCAAGATTCTGCAAGCACAATAAAAATGTTTACAGTTAAAATGTTTTTTTTTACTGCAATGAAATTTCAAGCGGAATATCATTTCTTGCATCGCAATCTCGCTTAGCTTTATAAAATACCTGAGGTTCAACTCTGAAGACATTAAATTTACGAGGTTTAATAAAATGAAATACTAAAATAGATTTGACCTGCAATTAACCTCAAATAATCTTAGTGGCATCCGACCTTAATAAGGCGCAATGTAGTGGATAAACTCCTTTCGCAAAAGGGAAGAAATAGTGGCTTATATATTCTCAGAACGACTTCAGCATTTCACATGGTCGTAATCTACGGATCTCCTTCCTAATGCAAAAGGTTATAATGTTCACAAGCAAATTCCTCCTGAAAAGTAATAATTTCCATTCTATTTATTATCACAGTTATAGTGATAAATTTTCTTAGATCTGCTCTAACAGTTAAAATAACCAATATATCTACCTATCTATCTACATATATATATATATATATTTTATATGTATTTTTTATGATAAAAAGTTCACCCCCACCAGGGTTCGAATCTAACACTTCTTGAATAGAAGATGATGGTGTAAACTACTATACTATAACAGGGTAAAAGTTAACAAAACCTGTCATACATTTAAACAACCAAGGAGACGCATAACGCTTTCCCGTTCAGAGGCATTTTACGCGTTAAACGTGTTAAGTTCGAGGTAATGAGTATTTCATTCATACTATCTGGTGCAACTCTGGAGTCCCATAAATGGAATATCATGCATGAAACCACACGATTTTTCATAATGAAAAATTTGCCCCGACCAGGGTTTAAACACACCACCTCTTGAATAGAAGGTAAGGGTGCTAGCACTACTACACAAATACGACGGAATAAAAGTTAACACAACCTCTCATACATTTAAACAACCGAGGAAACGCTTGAAGCTTTCGTGTCCTGATAGTTTGCTAGCGCCCTCATCTTCTATTCAACAGGTGGTGGGTTCGAATACTGGTGGGGCCGATTTTTTCATCATAAAAGATAATGCAGATTCATGCATAATATTCAGTATATATATATATAAACTGTGTATATATATATATATATGCTGCAAACCCACGAGGAAAAAGAAAAACGATTCCAAGGCCTTTCGTGTATTCAGAGCTGCACCTCGTCAGAGAATGACGAAGTGTAGCTCTGAATACACGAAAGGCCTCGGAATCGTTTTTCTTTTTCCTTGTGGATTTGCAGCATTCATTCATTTCACGTGTTTAATTGTGAAATTCATCCCATATATATATATATATATATATATATATTACTATACATCTTGCTTAAGTTCATATTACGCATTCTTTTCGAAGAGGAAGAAGATTAACGTTCCCTCAGAATACTTTTTCTTTTATATAAGATATTTGTTTGAAATTTATTCTTAATTTTATTTCTTAATTTTACATTACATTAAAGCAATATATCTAATGAAGCCAATTATATAATCTATACTATAATAAGAGAGCTGTCCGTCCGTCCGTCCGTCCGTCCGTCACACTTTAAGAAATTGTGAGAAAAAATTGTGAGAAAAAAATTCAGAAATTGTTTTTTTTTTTTTTTTTTTCTGTTTAAGGTGCTTCAACCCTGCTGGATTATTGACACCATTTTTTTTTTTTTTGACTTCCCGAAGGAAGGTTGCAAATTAAGAAAAAAAATTTATAAGATATAAATTGTATTACGGGCGGCAATGTGAAGCTCAAAATTTTCATGACTGTGTTCTTTTCTGTAGTTTAGCCTGTCTGTTTGTCTGTTTGTGAAATTTATCCCGGGCAGTAATGGGGGAAGGGTGGGGGTGGGGGTGGGGGTAATGGGGGATGGGTGGGGTAATGGGGAGGGGTGGGGGTAATGGGGGAGGGGGTTAGCCCGAAGTTGCATGAATGGGGGTGAGGAGGTTTTGGGAGATACCAGATTCAGAAATGTTGACACAATGTGAAGCTCAAAATTTTCACGGCTGCGTTCTTTTCTGTAGTTTAGCCTGTCTAACCGTCAGCGAAGCGACGGGAACTGTACTAGTAATAATAATAATAATAAAATGTCGTGTGTGTGTGTGTGTGTCTGTTCCAGCCATAACTCCAAAATGGAAGCAGTTACAAACATGAAATTTCACACACACATATTGATTAGGTCCCCAGATTGTGCACCTTGTTGTTAATAAATTAAATAATTAAAATTACTGGGCCCGAAGGCCCCAGCACCGCGATTAAACTACAGAAAAGAACGCAGCTGTGAAAATTTTGAGCTTCACATTGTGTCAAGATTTCTGAATCTTAAGATTTTCATGACTAATTATTTGGTCAATAAAACTATAGAAAAGAACAGTCATGAAAATCTTGAGCTTCACATATAATTAAAACTAGCGGGACAACCCGGCGTTGCCGGGTGGATGTTGAACGCTATATATATATATATATATATATATATATGCCCGGTTAGGTCAACTGAATGCCCGGTTAGGTTAATTGAATGCCCGGTTAGGTTAATTGTACACCCTTGCCGATTGGTTAGGTTAAGTCGTGATATTTTCGTTATCTTTAACGAAAATATCACGACTTAACGTAACCAATCGTCAAGAGTGTACAATTAACCTAACCGGACATTCAATTAACCTACCCGAGCATTCAATTAATCTAATCGGGCATTCAGTTAACTAACCGGGCATTCAATTAACTTAACCTGGCATTCAGTTTACCTAACCGGGCATATATATATATATATATATATATATATCGTTCAACATCTACCCCGGCAACGCCGGGTCGCTCCGCTAGTAATAATAATAATAATAATAATACATTATTATGTATGTCTACATTATGTATACATTATACATTATGCGCCTCGGTGGTGTAGTGGTTACCGTCGCTGACTACGAATCCAGCGGCCCCGTGTTCAAGTCCCGGTGACGGCAGGCGGCGCGCAGTAAAACCCAGCTGTTCATCTTTCCACACAATAAAGAAGGTGGTTGGTCGGTAAATGGGTACCCTAGGTGGCCTAGTGGTTAAGACGCTGGGCTGCTTGTGGGGCGTGGTTCGGATTCCACGTTAAACTGGAGGTCTAAGGTGGAGTGAAAAAGCTTGACCTTCGTCAGAATGAGCAATTCGGGCGGAAGCTAACCTAAGGTTAATACTATGAGTGAAGAAACCAAAAAAAAGTTGAAACCCAAAAACTAGTTTTTTTCTTTCACTATTCTCTGGCTTTCTGGTTTCATGAATTCATTGTTTACTTCATTCTTTTCTTTTCAATTTAATCCCATATTTTTAATTCCAAAAGACTTTCTAAACTTTGGAAGTACGATTAATCATTGGTGTTAAATGAATTAAACTCCTTTGGCAGTAATCTCCATAGATTCGAAGCCTTTTCATCGATTTTTTCAGGCTTCTCGAATAACTTGAACTGAGCTTCAGCTATTAAATGATCTTCCCAAACTGAATTTCGAATTTTTAGTTCTCGTCACTAAGAAGTTCATTGTGAAATATTTGCCAGTGACTGTCATTAAGTGAAGTTAAGATCAGATCAATATGAGAACCACGATAAAAAGTAGAAAGTAATCTGTAATTAACATATTGATTTGTGATATGAATTAGACTTCCTGATGGATTTCTGACATACGAATTTTTCTGTTTTTTATTTTGTTATATTTTACAATTGGTAATTAAAACTTTTTTAAGTTTCTATACAGTAATGAGTAATAACCTTAAAAAAAGTTGAACAGGCAGTAATAATTAATTACTGCAAAAACAAAAACAAATAATTGAAATTTAAGGCAAGTAAATTATCGTGCAGGAAAATTAGCAGCATTAAGAGCTAAACAATTACCTGCGTCGGCAAATACATTTTTCGCAAATGAACAGCCCTTCACTTCGTACATTTGTGGGTGACGTGGTGAGATATTTACGAACATGTACTAGTAGTTCCGCGAATCTTTTGCCATTATGGCGCCACCAGTCAATAGGGTTCGTGTCACAACTGACTCGTGGGGCCTTTGAATAGATGTCTAATTCTTTCTGACAACTTTCCTGACTATTTTTGATAGGTGGAGGCACATCTGACTGAAGACGTAGCAGCCTTATCGAAGTAGCTCCATAAGTCAACCTTCGGCTTCTTTTTCGAAGGTGCTTGATCTTTTCGTAAAACCAAAGCTTTGCTTCATTACCATGAGTTTTATTACGTGTAGGACTAGCATTAGGGTATGAAAACATAGTGGGTATCTCATTCTTTACAAACTTAGGCACTGCAATGCAAACAAATTTCAAACGAGGATTGAAAACCTGAGCAATCATGCAAATAATATCTGTCTTCCACTGCTTTAAGCAATTCTGTAAATTTTCTATAAAATTGTTTTACATAATTTTTCATAGTATGTTACGCAAAAATACCACGAGACCTCTTACACTGGGAGACACCATGGAAAGATAAGAAGTCAGAGGAAAAGTTATTAATTTTTCACATGGGTTAAGAAGCTTTCCAACATGCTAAATTAGAGTCCACTGATAGTTACTGAAGGTTTAATCTGAGGCATATGCTACAACTGCAGTTTTTTGTTGAAGAAATCGTTGCAGCATATAGAATGTAGAATTCCATGGGTGATAACGTCTAAGTTTGTTTTCTGGTAAATTATGTTACCTCTGGATTTCCTTAAGTCAGTCACCAGCTAGAGATGAATGATTAAAATGCGAACAGTGTCGGCTTCGGGCTAAGAATTAACTGCAACTGCTAAAGTATAATTCGCACAAGCAATAGAAGTCATTTTGAGAACGAGAACAGTTTTAGTAATATTACAGCTATTGTCGTGCACAACTGCATGCACACGATCGCTCTCTATTAACCATTCTTGCAATGTAGAAGTTACTGCAATTGCAATGTTTTCATGAGTATGGGAACCTGGTAGATTTTTGATAGCTAAAACGTACTGCTTTTGCTTACATTTGCAATTAGTTCTATGTGCTGTCAAATTGATAAAGGCTTCAATTTTTCACACTGATGCCTAATAACCCAAATAAAATTAATATTCGGTATTCGCTATTCGGTCAAATAGTTTTGCGCCGAATATTCAGTATTCGGTGAATTTTAGTATTCGGTACATCCTTAATATCAACAGTATATATAGACATTCCAAAACTAAAGCTCAGACATACTTCAAGTTATTCCACCAGAAACATTTCGCAAAGTCGTGCGCAATGTTGCGGCGAGACTGCATAAAGTTAAAGGATCATATATTGATTATGTTCATGCATAACCATACTGTGCCTTCCTGGAATACTTGTGAATCTGTTTCCACACTGTTTATGTGTTGTGTCAAAATTCCCATGTTTAAGCTTTAAAATGATATAAAATATGTAACTTTTGATCAATCAATAAAAAAAGTTGTGGATGATTTAAATTGGGGTGTTTTCTCTGAGACACCTCACACACACACACACACACACACACACACACACATATATATATATATATATATATATATATATATATATATATATGTGTTATATATATATATATAATATATGTATATGATGAATAAAACCACGAAGGATAGGAAACACAGAATGGTGCTCAAGCGCTTTCGTCTAATGACATCCTCAGGAACACTGAAGTACATAAAGAGTTACAGCCTATATATAGGTTACAAAAAAAAAATATATATATATACAATAAACGGAGATATGAAAAAAATTAAAGGATTGTGGGAAGAGCATACAAATATGTAAGGAAAAACTACCGATTTTAGAACTTTGCCCGAATCCAACACAAGATCAAATGAATTGTTTCCAACCAATGTTATAGTTAATTAAAAAAAATAATAAATTGAAGAATAAAAATAAAACTTGTAAGAGGAGCATACAAATTTATATTGGAAATCTGCCGAGGTTTTAGCACTCTGCCCTTCTTGTCTAAGTCCGATATATATAAATATAAATTGAAAAATAAAAGTTATTAGAGAAACATACAAATTTACCAAAGGTTTAGCACTCTACCCTTCTTGTCTAAATCCTTTCTGAACGAATTCAAAACAACGGGATCGAGTTGAAAAAGACCTTTGCTTATGTTGAAGTTATTTGTAAGTTGGATAATGGCAGACTGAAGAATATTTCTATTAACAGTGTTGCTAGAGTGAAACAAAACTGAAGCATTATTCCAATCAATACGGTGGGATAACTCTGACAAATGGACAAAAAGGGCACTGGACGACTGTCCCGTTCTAACGGAATATTGATGCTGTTTTACACGTGTGTGAAAATCTTTTCCCGTCTGACCTATGTAAAAGGAATCACATTGTTTACAACCAATTTTATAGATAATGCCTGAATTATTGGTAGGGCTATTTTTTACTATGATATTTTTCACAATATTGTTATATGAAAATACTACATTAATATCCCAAAGTTTAAGTACATTAGCAATGCCTAAAAAGCCCTGAAAAAATGGAAGTACTAAAATATTCTTTGACAAAGTACGAGTCTTATTATTCACACGATAGAAGGTTCGTTTTGCCTTGTTGAGACAAGATTCCATAAACGCAGGTGGGTAACACAGATCACTTCCAATACCATTGATTTTTCCAATTCGGCATCGATGTATTCCGGACTGGCGATCCTAAGGGCGCGGAGAAACATTGAAGAAAAAATGGCCTTCTTAGTGGGGGTGTCATGTCCCGAGTAAAAGTGTACGTAGAACAAGTTGTTTGTTTTTTCCGATAGATACTAAACTTAAAACCTGGGCTTTCCCTATGTACACACACATAGGGAAAAGTTTAGTATCTATCGGAAAAAAACAAACAATTTGTCCTACGTACACTTTTACTCGGGACATGACACCCCCACTAAGAAGGCCATTTTTTCTTCAATGTTTCTCCGCGCCCTTAGGATCGCCAGTCCGGAATACATCGATGCCGAATTGGAAAAATCAATGGTATTGGAAGTGATCTGTGTTACCCACCTGCGTTTATGGAATCTTGTCTCAACAAGGCAAAACGAACCTTCTATCGTGTGAATAATATGACTCGTACTTTGTCAAAGAATATTTTAGTACTTCCATTTTTTCAGGGCTTTTTAGGCATTGCTAATGTACTTAAACTTTTGGATATTAATGTAGTATAGTATTTTCATATAACAATATTGTGAAAAATATCATAGTAAAAAATAGCCCTACCAATAATTCAGGCATTATCTATAAAATTGGTTGTAAACAATGTGATTCCTTTTACATAGGTCAGACGGGAAAAGATTTTCACACACGTGTAAAACAGCATCAATATTCCGTTAGAACGGGACAGTCGTTCAGTGCCCTTTTTGTACATTTGTCAGAGTTATCCCACCGTATTGATTGGAATAATGCTTCAGTTTTGTTCCACTCTAGCAACACTGTTAATAGAAATATTCTTCAGTCTGCCATTATCCAACTTACAAATAACTTCAACATAAGCAAAGGTCTTTTTCAACTCGATCCCGTTGTTTTGAATTCGTTCAGAACGGATTTAGACAAGAAGAGTAGAGTGCTAAACCTTTGGTAAACTTGTATGCTTCTCTAATAACTTTTATTTTTCAATTTATTTTTATATGTATCGGACTTAGAGAAGAAGGGCAGATTGCTAAAACCAGGGCAGATTTCCAATATAAATTTGTATGCTCCTCTTACAAGTTTTATTTTTATTCTTCAATTTATTATTTTTTTAATTAACTATAACATTGGTTGGAAACAATTCATTTGATCTTGTGTTGGATTCGGGCAAAGTGTTAAAATCGGTAGTTTTTCCTTACAAATTTGTATGCTCCTCCCACAATCCTTTAATTTTTTTTTTATTTCTCCGTTTATTGTATGTATATATATATATATATATATATATTTTTTTTTTGTAACCTATATATAGGCTGTAACTCTTTCTGTATTTCAGTGTTCCTGAGGATGTCATTAGACGAAAGCGCTTGAGCACCATTCTGTGTTTCCTATCCTTCGTGGTTTTATTCACCATAAATATTTTTCACGTGTTACTTTCGTGAAATAATTTTCATATATATATATATATATATATATATTACTTTAGTTTACAACACTTCTCATTTTAAAAGAAACTGCATAGAATTTTATATGATTTTAAAAAATTGGAGAAAGTATGATTTATACACTGACTTAGCCAAAATAATTCTGAGCAGAAAAATATATTCTTTCATTGTGTTACCAGTAATGAGTTACTTGAGGCTAGTGCTTCCCAAAGTGTAAGACGCACACCTCGTGGAGAGCGCAAGTTGGTCGCTATATGTACAGTAGTAAATGAAACATTCATTTTTAATGCTATACTTTACAATAAATTATAATAAACATTATTTTGATCTCGAAATTTGATTTTGCTGATGTTAAAAAGCAATAAAATATTCCGTATTTTTATTCAACCTTTCAATAAACAGCCAACATGCATTTATTTAATATTCTCATAATTCACTTTAAGTTATTTATTTATTTCCAAATTTTTGTTAGGGGAGAGGAGAAACAATTTAATCTGAGACAGAAACTCAGGCGTTAAATAGAGAAAATTAGCATTAAATTCAGGGGAGTTAAATTACAACGGTTTCCAGAATACCGTGAAAATTGTGTGTATGTAAATGCGTGATTTCTGTTGTTTGGATTAAGTTTAAAAACATTTCCTAATTTGTGGATTTGTTTGGATGAATGTAAGTCAAGAAAAGCAGTCGGATAGAACATCGCGAGGGAGGATAAAGTAGTTTGTATTTTATATTTTCGTGTTAGAATGTGAAAAATAAAAGTAATTTTTGTTTACGATTATTTATTTGCGAAAAAATACTTTTGTGAAAACTAAGGAACATTTTTGTATAATTTTAAGTCACCAAAACTGTAGAAGAAGATTTGTGTGTAAAACATCACAGCTCGTTTAATTTTAAAGGTCTCTCTCTCTCTCTCTCACACACACACACACACACACACACACACACATATATATATATATATATATATAAAAGGTGTTTTGCAACCTGTATGCCATACTTTGGGGGGTCATTTGGGAGGGGGTGATATCGAGTAAAGAAATTAATACAACATTGGTGCTATTTTCAACTGTTGCGCAGCTACGGACATTTTAAGGTGCACGGAAAAAAGTAAACGAAAGTATTAATCTGATGTATTTATTGCTACATTTTATGAGATACACCTTATAAATGTTCAAAATGTCCGCCTCGGTTTCCAATGAACAGCCTTGCTCGTTCCAAACAAGAGCCCACTGCCCATTGAATCATTTCGGGGTGTTCTCGTATGTAAGCAGAGGCATCCATAATCCGACGCAAGAGTTCTTCTCCCGTTTCTACTTTGGTCTTGTAGACCATCTCTTTCATAAGGTCCCATAAAAATAAATCTAAGGGGGTTAGGTCCGGAAATCTCGGGGGCCACGACAGTGGACGAGCACGACCAATCCAACGATTCCCGTACTGCTGATTCAAGTAATCCGTAACACAACGACCAAAATGTGGTGGCGCCCTATAGTGCTGAAAGAACATCCTGCGTCTTGTCTCTAAGGGCACGTCCTCCATCAAAAGCGGCAATTCGTCTGTCAGGAAGTTCAGATAAATATCAGCTCAGATAAATACCAGAATATCGTTGTTCCAAAACGAATGGTCCAATCAGCTGATCTCCAATTACACCGCACTAAACATTCACCGGGAATCTATGTTGAAAGTTTCCTTCAACGATACCGTAAAAATTACCGGCGGACCACAAGTGGGAATTTCGTCTATTGTTAATTCCATCCCGAATGAATTGTGTTTCATCACTAAACAGTATGCGATTAAGAATTTGGCGATGCATAACTATCCCCTGGCAAAACTGAACACGTTTATCATAATCATCCGGTTGAACGGATGCAAATGATAAGGATACAAACCCTCATCATGCATGGTTCGCCACACACACGGTGCGGATTCACCAACTCGTTTAGAAATCCTTCGAACACTGGTAGTTGGGCTACGTTGTACTAGGTCCAGTATGCGCTGCTCCACAGCAACGGGCCGTCGTGGTACATGATGTTGGTTACGTGGAACAGTTGACTCTGTTTGCCTTAATCTCTGGTGTGTGTCACTAAACACTTGCCTGTTCGGTATTCGGCCGTTCGGAAAACGTCTTCGATATTCCTCAAATGCCGCTCTGCTGTTACCATCACAGAATCCTTAAATGAAATGGATATCAGCGTATTCAGCGAGTGTGTACTGTTGATTTAATTTGATTGCTCACCTTAGCGCAACACAGTCTCGTACCACAAATCAGAACCAACTGAAAGAAAAAACTGATTAGTAGTGGTAACTTCGTTAACCGAAACTACCACCAGTGCTGCTATCTATCGAATTACACACAAGTAGGGATTTGTTGTTTGCACATCTTAAAACGTCCGTAGCTCCGCAACGGTTGGAAATAGCACCTATGTTGTATTAACTTCTTTACTCGATATCACCCCCCCTCCAAGAGAGCAAGAATGGCATTATTCAAGAATAGGAATGATAGTCAGAATTTAAGATTTCGAGATGAAATAAAGTAAAGAATTAATGTCATGTGATAACTTCCTTATAAATATGTCGGGAAAAGGCTTCAGAAAATGATGATTTGCTTTCTGGACACAATTGAACCTCATTATTTTGTAGTAATACTCCAAAATTAAGTAGACACATAATAATGCAGTGCGATTTTATTACAACTGCTGGAAAAAATATCAATGGCCAACAAGTATTTTTCATCAGATATAATTATGGGTGGGCTAGATAGCTGTTGGGATGCTGATTCCAAATCTGTTTTCGGTTTTCATCTAGCACATCTAGTTTCCGAGATGAGACCGATCATAATATATATAATAAATATAATATATATATAATATAATACTATATATAATATAATATATAATACTATATATACACAATATATAATATGCGTCCTTTATACATGTAGCGGAGTATTTTGTCTTTGCAGCTTAGGTGTAGGTTTTTGCTTTACCATTTCTGTACCCTCATGTTTGACATTTTGTCGTTTCAAATTAGGCTTTCCGCAGATTGTCTTGTGGTATTTTAGGTGAGAGAAGTTGCTGGCCACAAATTTGCAAACGTTGCACATGTACAGTGTACACCATTTTATTCTTTGGCGTAACAGTCACATGTCTAGTTGTGTGTTGTCTTGTTTTGTTTTGTCACCCACTTACACATTTTATTTTATTATTTTTTTTATTTTTTAGGTGATTTAAATCAACCCACTCATCGATCATCATGCCTCGAAAGTATAAAAATCACCCCGACAATTTCTGTTACGTTTGCGGATCGTTCGCGACTAAATCACAACGGCGTACAATCACGATGGATCTTTGGAAAACTTACCAGTTATACTTCGGCTGTCCACTAGGCGACCAAGATAAGGCGTGGGCTCCACATGTTATCTGTACCGCTTGTTCGAATGGATTACGTGACTGGTTGAACCAAAGGAAAAAGTCGATGCCGTTCGCTATACCCATGATATGAAGGGAGCCGAGAGATCATCATGGTGATTGTTACTTTTGCAATGTTAACATAACTGGATTTCCCGTGACGAACAAGCATAACATCGTTTATCCGAACGTAGACGCCTCGATCAGACCGATCCCTCACGATGACACGATGCCGATTCCGGTACCTCCACAGCAAAAACTCGATTCTTTAGAATACGAAAGGGAATCCGACGAAGGTGCGATTGGAGGAGATGCGGGACCTTCGGCCGATCTTGACTACACACCTGATGAAGAGCAATCGGAGCAGGAGAGACTTACCCAAAACGAGTTGAATGACATCATTAGAGACCTAGCTCTCTCCAAAGAGAAATCAGAACTTTTCTCCTCGAGAATCAAGCAGAAACACTTACTTGAGAAGAACGTCCGAATGTGTCACTATCGTAAACGAAACCATGATTAGGCGACATTCTTTACAGTAGACGGTCCGCTCTTCTATTGCCATGATATCAATGAACTTTTCAAGAACTTGTTACAGGTACACACAGCATCTGAGTGGCGCCTCTTCATTAATTCCTCACAGCGAAACTTGAAAGCGGTTCTCCTGCATTACGGGAACTTAAAGACGTCCATCCCGATTGCCCACTCCGTTCATCTAAAGGAGACGTACGAGAACATGAATATACTACTCGAAGCAATCCAATACAGCACTCATCAATGGAATATCTGTGGTGATCTCAAAGTCATTGGTATGTTAATGGGCATGCAAAGAGAGTTCACGAAATACTGTTGTTTCCTATACCCATGAGACAGCCGTGCTACAGCGGATCATTACATCAGACGTGACTGGCATGAAAGAAGGACATACGAGCCAGGAACGGGCAGTGTCCAGTGTGTTCCTTTAGTTGATCCAAAGAAGATTTTCCTGCCACCTCTCCACATTAAGCTCGGCTTAATGAAAAATTTTGTGAAAGCGATGGGTAAAGCGAATTCGAGTGGGTTTCGAATTGAATTGAATAACCTTTATTAATAATAAAATAAATACATTCGTTTTACAATTTACAATGACATGAATAATTGTGAAGCTCGACTATTATTTAATTTAATTTGGCCTTCAAGCTGGTGCTACTGTAGTATGCGGTCTACCTACGATTCGGCGGTCTACCTTTTAATTATAGCTTCTTATCTTGTTTACTAATTGTTTGTTTACATCCCATTGTCAATCGCCCTTGACGATTGGTTAGGTTTAGTCATGATATTTTCGTTAGTTTTAACGAAAATATCATGATTAAACCTAACCAATCGTAGGTAGACCGCATACTACAGTAGCACCCTTCAAGATTTAGGCTTTACTGGGCTCTTATTAAAAATAAACAGCTAGTTGTTATTAATTAATAATAAATAAATAAGTAAGTAAATAAGTATTATTAATAGTTAAAGCATGTATTAATCTTAAATTATCACTACTGATATGAGAAATGCAAGGTCACCATTATTATACACGAGAGATAAGAACTGAACAATCCCAAGAAATGTCTTTAATACTAGATTACACGCGAGAAATTAATAATTAGCAAACAATAGTAATGGACATTAATCCTAGATTTTTGTTAGTATGCCATTATTAATCGGGATTTCAACTTGGTTTTAAACAAATTTACATTCACAATATTTTTTATATCGGCATTTAAGTTATTCCATAGTTTCAATCCAATGAAAATGGGTAGTTTTTGAGATAAATACAATCTAAATTGAGGTTTAACAAGCTGTGATCTATTTCTGGTCTTATACAAGTGAATTTCTTGATGAGTTACAAAATATCTATTTACCATTGTAAATTAATGATTTTGTTCTCACAGTTGTAAATAAAAATAAAATTTATTCGGAGTTTATTTGGAATTTATTTGAAGTTCGATACCTTGAGAAATTTGCGAACATCAGTGACGCGAAATTGAAGGAGGGAATCTTTGTGGGGACCACAAATCAGGGAGGTTCTGCAGGATGAAGGCTTTGAAGAAAGCCTCAATGCCTTAGAACTAAAAGCATGGCAGGCTTTCAAATGGATTTGTGGAAACTTCTTAGGTAACCACAAGTCTACCGCATACAAAGATGGAGTTCAGAAACTGCTCGATGCATATCAAGAAATGGGCTGCTGCATGTTCTTGAAAACACATTTTTTACATTCGCATCTAGATTTCTTTCCCGAAAACCTTGGCGCGGTGAGTAACGAACAGGGGTAACGCTTCCATCAAGATACCTAGTCAATGGAAAATCGCTATCAAGGTTTCTGGAACGAAAGTATACTGGCAGACACTGCTGGATGTTGTACCACGACGATCTGGACAAGGTTTACAAAAGAAAATCATACTCGCAACGTTTTTAGGTTGGTGTACATTTCTTTTTATGAATAAAGTTGTACTTTAAGATAAATTGTACTGAAATTAACACGTCATATTTCGATAACTAGAGGTGCTAGAGGAAATCCGAAAACAGATTTGGAATCAGCGTACAAACCCGGTCTAGAAATATGTGTATACATCTTTGATGAGAGAAAAATTCGATTTTTGACCAGTGTAATTAAGTGGCCAAGCCTGAAACCATTCAAAAGTAACTCATTATTTTTAATTTCATGTAACTTCACTTTTGTCTTTCATTCATTTTCATAGAAACTTTTGCTTTAAATGAAACTCAAAATACAGACCTTAACGGTAAGGAATTACAGTCTACGCACATACTGTATGTGCATACGAGGATCCTTTGTGTCTGAACTGGAGGGACAGACAAGAGCACCCAACTGTTTGGTCTCTGATATGTGCCACCATAAAGAGAATACAGTACATCAGAATTCATTCATTCAAAACAACTTCATAGTTTGTTATAGTCGGAGAATTGATTTCTTTATCGCATTACAAAAATACATTGTAAAATTAAGTTCTTTCATACAGAACACTGTTTCTAAAGTTTAATTGTTCCATTTGAAGCGATTATGGAGAGATTTCATGAAACGAATGGTCCATCTTTCTTTTCTGGACTGATTCTGAATCAATTATGTTTTTTATGTCGATACAATTAGTTCAAAATCGATTCAGAAAGGAAAGATGTTCCAACGGCTTCTGTGATAGACCATTCATTTCACAAATAAATCATTCCATAATCGATTCAGCAAGTGGAACAATTAAATTTTTAGAAAAGGTGTGCTGCATGGAGCACCCGAACTATACAGTATACCACTGACTGTGTCCAGTCTCTCGGACTGAAAATAGTTCTCTCCTCCTAAACACTCCGTATTTCTTTCATATACTGTAGAAGCTAAAAAAAGTGAAAACTTGAAAAAACATTTGAAGC
This sequence comes from Bathynomus jamesi, assembly GCA_023014485.1. Taxonomy (NCBI): domain Eukaryota; kingdom Metazoa; phylum Arthropoda; class Malacostraca; order Isopoda; family Cirolanidae; genus Bathynomus; species Bathynomus jamesi. The sequence continues at coordinate 278,790 of JAJOZX010000608.1, forward strand.
GGAACCCATCTGTTATTTGAATTTCTTTCCCTCGAGGGGGCAAATGCAAAATTTTTTGTGATAATATAAACTTCTTAAATGATTAGAAAGATCTGAAATATTTTATGAAAGGAACATTGAAATAGTGAAAATAAACAGTTTCTGTTCATTTCTGTGACATAAAGATTTGTTTTCTCATTTATTTCAGGTTTTATTTCATTTTTCTGACCTTTTTCTTTATTACTGATAGAAAATCAAATATAGAGAAATGATTCGTTATTTTGAATTTGAATAATTTTTTTAATTTGGATTTGAATGAAGTTTTTATGATTACTCTTTGAAGACTAGAAAAGTTTGAAAAAGAGTGTCAAAAACGGAAGCATAATTTTAAATTTTCTTTTGTTGGTTCTTTTTTAATCCTATCGGACATTTGTCCTCATATAAGGAAAAAAAATAACCCTAAATATGAAATAATACATCTCCATATAATTATTAAAAAAATATCTAAACAATTTTGACTCCCCATGACAAGAAAGCCTCAGTACCGAAAGATTTTTAATTTTTTGGATAATTTTTAATCATTTGGAGATGTATTTTTTATATTTAATTTTTTGTCCACATATGAGGACAAATGTCCGAGAGGGTTAAAATTAAACAAATCGGGATAATTATTAAAAAGATAAATGGGATATTTTGAAGGAATGTTTTCTAAATTACTTTATAATTTAAAATCAACCAAAACCAAGGTGCCACTTGGTAAAACGCCAAGTGTTTTTTAGTGGAAAGATGCTTGGTGGAAGTTAAGCATTTGATTCCCTAAAATGTAAATGCTTGAAGGACATTAATTTTGGCTTACAAAATCATATATAAAGTCAAATTTGAGTCAAAGGTTTGATATTACATATTTAAATACTGAATTAGAGAAGCTTCTGTGCGCATCGCGATATGTACTTCAATTTAGCTTGGTGAAGATATATTAAAATCACTTAAGAATAAATCCTTAAATTAAAATTATTCTGTCTCTCTTTTATTTACTGTTTAGATATTTTTCAATTTTCTCAGACAGACAGCCCATATTGATTTTCTGGGAGCCTTGTTTAGCCTCAGGGAAGTTTTGGAGTTATAAATAATGAATGTACAATATATATACTGTATATAGTATATACAAAATTCAAAATTCACAATCATTATTTAGAAAAGAATACAAGTGACAGAGCTTTACAATATTTAGATATTTGATATGTCATTAATATTCACAGTACTCTCATCTGAATATGCCCTTGAAAGCATGGAGACTTTTTAGGCAAATTTAATGGCATTTAGTTTATTTATTACATGAAAAAGTGAAAGTGGCAAGTAATAGTAATAGTGATGAAAAATAATAAAATAATAATAACAATTACAATACAAACCTCACAAAATGTTATGTAATTTTAAATTAAATGATTTGTTGTATATTTAGCAGAACATATATGACGATTAATAAGAAATATAAAAAAGAATAATTTACGAAATTAAAAGACTTTAATGAAATCTGCATATTTTAAATACTTGATTTTAAAATGGGAACGTCGTTCCTATAGTAAAAATGGCAGTAATGAACTTATACATCAGTAGGAGCTAGTGAGGTGCGTTTTTAGTGATTTATGAAATGCATTTAGTGGCGAAGCCTGCCTGATATGCAGGGAAATGCATTCTATACCTCTGCTCCTCTGAAAGAGAGTGCATTTCCTGCAGTTTCTATTGTGTAGTTAGGTTTCTGTATAAAATCAGTGTAGTCTGGTGATTGCTGGTGATTACTCTTTGAATGGGTGATGTACGGTTTGTTGATTTTTACTGATAACTTTGAACATGCTGACTGCAACATTGAATATGTACAAGTCACTTAGTTTTGAAATATTTAGCTCTTTAAACATTGGGGAAGTGTGACTTTCTTTGTTGTCATTATTTGAGAGAGTTCGCAGACATTTTTTTGTGAATTACTTCCAAAGGATGTTTTATAGATTTCTTCGAGCTACCCCATTTGTAACGCAATATAATAAATATGGATGGATGAAGAAATAATCTACAGAAGCTAAGGCTAACAAAGACCATAAGATCCACTCTAAGGTTAGCCCGAGAGAAAGAAGAGAGTAGGGGGTTAAAAGAAGAGAATAAGGGTTAAGTAAGTAGCAAAACCTATCATTCGTGAGTTAACATTCATTCAGAAAAAGAGAGAGAAAGACTCACCATCATCATCCGCCAGCCACTGCCAACAAGTCGGAAAAATAGTCGAAGAGAATAGGAAAGGGGTGAAAGATGAAAAGAAGTAAAATAAGAACGCTTACAAACCATGCAAACACAGTCTTAACTCAAACACTGTCATACCATGCAAACTACGGACATACAAGTAAAGAGAAGATAAGAAAAGAAAAAAAATGTATGAAGAGTATAACAGAAAGCGGGTTAGTTTACGCTACGAGATACATCTAAGTTCGTGTTAGTCTAATTCTTTTTTATAATATAATTTTATTGCTGGTATATCACACGCTGCCATGTCACAAGCTGGCATTAATCGTGAACAGACTCATCCTTGACCATTACCCCCAGAGCTCCTGTTGCTAATTGTTTTATTATTTTAAACGACGTTAATATTTTTAAAATACCTATCTAAATGGTTTTTAAACATATTAACACTGGTAGCGTTCACGATGGATGCGGGAAGATTATTCCATTTATCAATTACTTTAAACGTAAAAATGTTTTTAGCAATATTAGTAATGAAACGTCTGCCACGTAATTTAAATTCGTTATTACGAGTATTGCTATTATCGAAAGTGAACAGTTTGTCAAAATTTACGTTATCGATTTTATTAACGACTTTGAAAACTTAAATAAGCTCTCCCCTTAATCTCCTAGTTTTGAGTGAATGCAAGTCTAACTCTTTAATCCTATCTTCGTAAGACATGTTGCATAGTGACGGAATTAGTTTAGTGGCGCGTCGCTAAACCCTTTCCAACTTATCAATATCCTTTTACGTTAAACTGCATCTGCCACTTATCCGTCCGCTCTATAATCCTATTTACATCGTCTTGGAGCCTATTTCTATCGTTCACGTTAAGAACTTTACCGCCTATTTTAGTATCGTCAGCGAATTTTGACACGTTACTGGTCAAGCCTACATCTATGTCGTTAATGTAGATTACGAATAGCAATGGGCCTAACACTGAACCCTGAGGGACACCGCTATCTACATCCAACATCCAACCACCCTGATTCCCTACCATTAACAACGTCCCTCTGTTTCCTGGCACGAAGGCATTCCTCTAACCAGTTAGCTACCTGACCGCATATACCGTGCGCTTTAACCTCCGCAATTAATCTTCTATGCGGAACTGTATCGAACGCTTTTTTAAAGTCTAAATAAATAACGTCAGTCGCTCTATACCTATCGAATTCGCGCACTATTTCGTTATTAAACGCTAACAAATTAGTTAAACAAGATTTATGACGTCGAAACCCATGCTGACTACTATTAATCAAATCGCGACTTTCTAAGTGATCGATGATACGATCCCTAACTACGGATTCCAAAAGTTTACCGACAGTTGGCGTTAAGCTAATAGGCCTACAATTGCTAGCTACTGTGTGGTCACCTTTTTTAAAAATGGGCGTAACGTTAGCTAATTTGAAGTCTTCAGGAATAATCCCGCTTCAAGTGACTTATTGGTGCTACTGTAGTATGCGGTCTACCTACGATTCGGCGGTCTACCTTTTAATTATAGCTTCTTATCTTGTTTACTAATTGTTTGTTTACATCCCATTGTCAATCGCCCTTGACGATTGGTTAGGTTTAGTCATGATATTTTTGTTAGTTTTAACGAAAATATCATGATTAAACCTAACCAATCGTAGGTAGACCGCATACTACAGTAGCACCGACTTATTAAAATTTTTGTTAAGGGGCCTACGATAACGTCTTTCAAATCTTTTAAATGTCTAGGATAAAGCGCGTCAGGGCCTGGAGCCTTGCTAACTTTTAGCTTATCGATATAATGCGCAATCTCACCTTCGTAAACAGTTATTTCACTCAAAATAGTCTCGCTACTAAATGGAACGATATCGTCCACGTCGGGGACATTATTTATGTCTTCTACGGTAAAACTCGCCAAAAAGTTGTTAAAAATACCCGCCATCGCCTGAGCGTCGGAATCCAGTGCACCTTTAGCGTCCACTACAGGGCCTATGTTATCTTTCACCGGCTTACGATTATTGATGTAGTGAAAAAAATTTTTTTGATTATGTTTACTATCCGCAGCTACGAGTATCTCAAAATTACGCTTAGTATTCCTTACAGATCTTTTAACCTGACGTCTAAGCTCGATATATCTATTAAAGTTAGCTACCGTGCCATTGCGCTTATTAAGTCTATACGCTCTGTTACGCTCGTTTATGAACTCACATATTTCCCTAGTCCACCACTTGGGCCTACCATGATTACTAGCGCGCTTGGGCCTACTGGAATAAACTCACTTTCGATATTAAAAAAAACTTTCTTTAAACGCCTCCCAATGAAAATTTTGGATCACCTGAAGATCAGGGACCCCAGCCTTCTTTAGTTAGCCTTATAAGGCTAACTAACGAAAATATCACGACTTAACCAATCGTTAGGTCAACTGTACGCCCTTGTCGATTGGTTTGATTAAGTTGTGATATTTTCGTTAGTTAGCCTTATAAGGCTAACTAACGAAAGCTGGGGGCCCTGATCTTCAGGTGATCCAAAATTGGCGTCATTGCCTATAAATAAATTATCCCAGTCCACTACTCTCATCCTATCCGCAAATCTATCAAAATTAGCCCTACGAAAATCAGGGACTTCTATTACGTTAATATCCTTACTCTTTTCTATCAAGCTTAAACCTAATAATTTGGTGATCGCTACATCCCAAACTCTCACCTACTTCCAAACCTTCGACTATATTTTCGTTGTTCGTCATCACCACGTCTAAAATATTGTCGGTTCGGTAACCATCTGTTGTAAAAATTATCTTCCATGAACTCAGTCAGTCTCGAACCCTCATCATTACCAGTAGAAGTCTCATAATTAACGTTAGGGCAGTTAAAGTCTCCGACAACTATACTATCCCGATCTTTATTAATAAAGTTGCCAAGAAGTGTGTAAAATCTAGTATCGGTATCGAGGGGTTGAACGGGAGGTCTATAAACAACAACGAAGTTAAAGCTAATACTACGCGCCCTAACTTCAACGCATATCGTTAATTGCTGCCGGAAGATCTATCTTAACCTCAATAGCCCTAAGGGAATTACGAATGTAATACAAAACGCCGCCACCAATCCTATGTAACCTATCATTAGTAAAAAGTTTAAAACCCCTTATATTAAGTTCCCTCAACATAACAAGTCCCGAGTTACGGTATTTAACTACGTTTCGGTTATAGCAACTATATCGTAGTTCCCGGAATAAATTATCGCCTTAAATTCGTTCAATTTATTTCCAATAATAATACGCGCGTTACAATAAAAGACGTTTAAATTATTTTTTACCACGGACCGGCGCTTTAAACTATTTTTCACGTCGGGCCGGCGTTTCCCGGACCCACAACGTTTAAAGAGGGCTTCGACCTATACAGCTTTCGAACGTTCTCATCGATTAACCTACCTATCCTAGCATTCCCTATTTCATTGAAATGCACCTCATCTTTTATAAAAAGGCTAGGATCACTAAATTCTGACCACAACTTTACGAAGGGTACATTTTCCTGAGCACAAATCTCTTCTAGTTTAGTGTTCAAAAATATTGTTTTTGACGTTATCCTAAAATTTAAACAGTGCCTAGGGGTAATACGTAAAACTAAAGACCTATCTGACCTTGCCTTCAAGGACCTAATTAACCCCCTATATCTCTCCAAAAGGTCAGGCATTCTCTTATTGGGCCTATACGAGTCGTTTCCCCCTACCATCGTCACTAACATCAAGTGACAGGAAGCAACATCAATCCTATCTACTTCGTCTCTAATTCTGTCAACCCTGGCCCCTGGTAGACAGCCGGTCCGGACAAAAGCCCCCTAGGACAAAAAACCCTAGGACCAAAGCTCCCTGGACAAATTGCTGGGTAGGGCAAGTCAGGTGTCACATCTAATCTGAAAAGATCAGAAGATATTTAGGTGAAATAACCAATATTAACCTGTTATGTTAACTGAATGCCCAGTTAGGTCAACTGAATGCCCAGTTAGGTCAACTGAATGCCCAGTTAGGTCAACTGAATGCCAGTTAGGTCAACTGAATGCCAAGTTAGGGCAACTGAATGCCCGGTTAGGTCAACTGAATGCCCGGTTAGGTCAACTGAATGCACGGTTAGGTCAACTGAATGCACGGTTATGTCAACTGTACGCCCTTGATGATTGGTTAGGTTAAGTTGTGATATTTTCGATAGTTTAAACGAAAATGACGAGAGCCAAAATACATAAACTATAAACTATAAACATAAACTGTAAATAATAAGGAATAAAAAAATATGATTAAAAAAATTCTTATTATTTTTCCTAGGGGCTTTTGTCCTAGGGGTATTTTGTCCTACACTCAGTAGACAGACCCTCCTCCTCTTGGTTCGATTCCATTCAACGAACTCCTTATCCATATGACGCACTAAGGAGTCCCCAATTAAAATCGTTTTCCCCTCTTTCACATCCCTATCCAACTGGGTGAAAGGGTTTGAAACCTCGATAGGGGGGGGATTCCTATCACCGATAGGGGGGATTCCTACCACCGATAGTGGGTGGGGGATTCCTATCACCGATAGGGGTAGGGTGGCCATTTAAAAAGGAGGAGGGGTGGGTGGGATTCCTATCACAAATATGGGGTAAGAAGTGTGTTTTGAGGGTCTTCTTTTCAGTTTAAATAAGATAAAGAGAAATCTTGATATTTTGGATTTGATATGTTGTATATGACTTTTGAAATTTAGTTTTTCGTCTAAATTAATGTCAAGTACTTTAATCTCATTCACCCATGCAAGAGTAGTATTCCCAGCTTTCAAGTGACGGTTTGTATTAATTAATATGTTTTGTGGTAATAATCATATAAGATGTCTTTGTCAGGTTCAATAAAAGTTCATTAGCACACACCCATTTATACACATTCTCTCATTTCCTGTTCGTTTCATTAATCGGAAAGTCTAAGTGATGATGGGACGAAGTAAGTGTGGTATCATCTGCGTATTGTACACAGTTTAATATGGTTGAGAGATGAAAACCGTTGAAGTAAATTAAAAATTGGGATCACCTGAAGATCAGGGCCCCCAGCCTTTTTTAGTTACCCTTATAACTAACGAAAATATCACGATCTAACCTAACCAATCGTTAGGTCAACTGTACGCCCTTGACGATTAGTTAGGTTAGGTCATTATATTTTCGTTAATTAGCCTTTTAAAGCTAACTAAAGAAGGGTGGGGGCCCTGATCTTCAGGTGATTCAAAAATTGTAATGAGAGAAGACTAAATCCTTATGGGACTCCACTAGGTACTTGTAGGTTATCTCCCCCCCACCAATTTTGACAGAATATTTTCGTTAAAACTAACGAAAATATCACGACTTAACCTAACCAATTATCAAGGGCGTACAGTTGATCTATTATTAATTATAACATTGTTTGTTTCTGGAATAGTATTTACTATTTATTAATAGATCAATTGTACGCCCTTCATAATTGGTTAGGTTAAGTCGTGATATTTTCGTTAGTTTAAACGAAAATATTCTGTCAAAATTGGTGGGGGGGGAGATAACCTACAAGTACCCTCCATTAGTTAGCTTCACCTTGTTGGATAAATTATCTTTTAATCCGATATACTAATGACGATTTGACAGATATAATTTAAACCAATCGAGGATATTTCCTCTTATTCCGTATACAGGATGTGAAGTTTTTCAATAAGATTTCGTGCGAAAGTGTATCAAATGCTTTTGACAGGAAGATAAAGGCAGTGTGTTCTTGCTGTTTAAGTTCTAATACACATTTTGTAATAGCATATTTATGGCATCTTCCGTAGTATGTCCACCTCTACACTCAAATTGTTTTAGTTAATATATCGTATTTCATTGAGAATTTTGTACACGAATTTTTCAAATACTTTGCTAAAAGTTGGCAATACTGAAATTGGGCGATAATTGGATGGGGTTATTTCAGAAGTTATTTCAGAAAAATGATTAAGCCCATTTTGAAGTCCTCCCCGAAACCAACTGCAAGCAAGAAAAAGTGAATGAATGCACGTGTTCAATACATCTGAAACTGCAATATTGATAATTAAAAATATAACTTATAACTGGATGTACACGAAAAAAAAACTTGGTTTTTGGATGAAGCAAATGCAGGAATAAATTAGTAATTCAATTAACTCTTCATTATAGAAAGCATGAAATCATAACGCCGTAAATAACACAGGTCAACAAAAAAAAAATTTTTTTTTCGTTGCCAAGGAAATTCGTACGAATTTAGGGTATTTGGGGGTTGCTGAATTCCAAAATGAAAGTAGTTTTTCCGATTTGGCTCTAGTTCTTGAGATAATGAATACCCTCAATAATAGGAAACGTAACCATAACGCGTGCATATGGGAAACTACCGGAACATTCTAGATGGTGAGACTGAATAAAATGCCATTATGTATTTCATGTGTTTACTTTTGTATGATTTGAGACAATTTCAATGCGATTTGTAAGTAGGCTCCGCCTGAAAATTAAATTTTTTGCATTTTTACGTGTTTCAATGGGGTACCAATTATCTCATAAATTAGAGCCAATCTAGCAAAACCGATGTCATATTCGGAATCAGCACCACAAAGTTACCCCAAAATCACTCTAATATGATTGGCAATAAAATGAGTGTTGACCAGTGTAATAACTACTCCGAGCCTAAAGCTCCTTACGCAATCAATTTTAACATCGTTCTTGAACATTACAAAGATTGGAACAATTAAATTGATTAAATTACAGATTTAAATTTATGTTATAATATCTTTAAAGTATACAGTGTATATATATATATATATATATATATATATATATACAGGGTGGGCCGTAAGTTTCCATACATAGGAAAACTTAAACGTTTGTTTTTATGTTTCAGATACCCTAAGAATATGCGTGTAAGATCTTGTTTACTGATGAAGCAAATGTTTACGTCAATGGAGAGGTTAATCGGCAAAACATACGTTATTGGAGTAATGCTAACCCTAACTGGCTGAGTCCGACGAAGATGCAAGGTGCCGGTAAAGTGATGGTGTGGGCCGGGATATGGGGTGACAGAATTATTGGACCAATTTTTGTCAGTGGAAATCTTAATGCCGAAAGGTATCTTAACATGTTGCAAGAAGAGATTTTCCCATCCCTGCTAAACGAGGAAGGTAACTTCCCAGTTTACTTCCAGCAAGATGGAGCTCCACCTCACTATGGTCTTCACGTGCGTCGGTATTTGGATCAGCAGTTTCCGGATGCTTGGATTGGTCGGCGTGGTCCTGTGGAGTGGCCTCCCAGATCCCCAGATCTCACCCCCTTGATTTCTATCTTTGGGGGCACTTGAAGGCCATGGTGTATCAGGAAAAGATACGAGACATAAATCATCTAAAGGAACGTATCACCAACGCCATTACAAGCATAACGTCAACTGTGCTAATGCGTGTTCATCAACAGTGGGGAACACGTATTGAAATGTGTTTTCAAAACAATGGCAACCATGTAGAGCATATTATATAAATAAAAATGGTTGTCCATAAAAAAATGTTTATTTTTCCTATGTATGGAAACTTACGGCCCACCCTGTATATATATATATATATATATATATATATATATATATATATAAACGATCATTAAATATTCCTGCAGCCTCTTTATTCCATTTACAAAATTGTTTTTACTAAAGTTAAAAAAATTTAAAAAAGTATTATTTTAGTTTATATTAATGGATTTTGAAATCAAATCTATATTTTTTCTCTAAATTTTAAAACTATTTTTTATTTTTATTTTTGTTTTTCTTTCTTTATTTTAACATCTTTCATAAAATATTACTGAGCTCTTTCGAGCAGAAACTGTACACGTGGTTCATGACAATCTCTTACATCCTTGTGAAATGGAAGGTCGAAGGCAACAACTCTCTCCTCCAACAAACCAAGCTCAGAGAAAGGGCTTCGAGATTGACCGTATGAAACTAGATCTTCCCTCGAAACCTGTGCTAGTTAAAGAAAAGATATATATATATATATAGTACAGGGTGGGCCGTAAGTTTCCATACATAGGAAAAATTAAACGTTTGTTTTTATGTTTCAGATACCCTAAGAATATGCGTTTGACGAAAGAGCAACGAATTGAAATCATACTGATGGCTGGGTCGGGAAGCAGTCGCATGGTTGCAATGAACTTTAACAGACAACATGGAACGAACATCACACACGACACTGTGGCAAAACTTATTAACAAGTTTCAGAAAACTGGAAATGTTGCAGATCAACCGCGAAGTGGTCCAAGACGTACAGCCACCGATGAAGACACAACAGCTACGATACTTACAGCGCTTACACGGAGTCCCAGAAAAAGTACACGACGGTTGTCTGCAGAAAGTGGTGTCAGCAGATCGAGTATCAGGCGCATTTTGAAAGCAAACAAATGGCATCCATACAAATTGCATATGGCACAGCATTTGAGTGAAGACGACCCGGATAGACGGATGGAATTCTGTGAATGGGCATTAACCAAAGTGAACGAGGATGCAAACTTTTCAAATAAGATCTTTTTTACTGATGAAGCAAATTTTTACGTCAATGGAGAGGTTAATTGGCAAAACAAACGTTATTGGAGTAATGCTAACCCTAACTGGCTGAGTCCGACGAAGATGCAAGGTGCCGGTAAAGTGATGGTGTGGGCCGGGATATGGGGTGACAGAATTATTGGACCAATTTTTGTCAGTGGAAATCTTAATGCCGAAAGGTATCTTAACATGTTGCAAGAAGAGATTTTCCCATCCCTGCTAAACGAGGAAGGTAACTTCCCAGTTTACTTCCAGCAAGATGGAGCTCCACCTCATTATGGTCTTCACGTGCGTCGGTATTTGGATCAGCAGTTTCCGGATGCTTGGATTGGTCGGCGTGGTCCTGTGGAGTGGCCTCCCAGATCCCCAGATCTCACCCCCCTTGATTTCTATCTTTGGGGGCACTTGAAGGCCATGGTGTATCAGGAAAAAATACGAGACATAAATCATCTAAAGGAACGTATCACCAACGCCATTACAAGCATAACGTCAACTGTGCTAATGCGTGTTCATCAACAGTGGGGAACACGTATTGAAATGTGTTTTCAAAACAATGGCAACCATGTAGAGCATATTATATAAATAAAAATGGTTGTCCATAAAAAAATGTTTATTTTTCCTATGTATGGAAACTTACGGCCCACCCTGTATATATATATATATATATAATATATATATATATATATATATAGTGGTGGGCACCGTTAACCAAAAAGTTAACTTCGATAACGATAATCCGTTAACCCCAATTTTTAACTCCGATAACGATAATCCGATAATTTTACTACAAAGTTAACGGAAGTTAACGATAATCCGTTAACGATAACTATTTCTTTACTAACATTAAAAAAAATCAAGGAAAAAAGCTTTAAAACCCATAGAAAATGTTTATTTATGCAAAATTCAACAATAAATAGGTATTTAACTGTATTTTTATCAAGTTCTGGTCAGACTGAGACTCAGAAGTGCCTGAGACAGAGGCGATCTCAATGTCGAGAACTTCTTCTTGGTGCTCCATGGTTGAAGTTTAAAAGTTGTAGAGAATGCTTGGTAAGAGAGAACTGAACGCTGTCTAGTTGACGATAATACGTACAGAAGAACTTAAAAAAAGTAAAATATCATCGTATAAAATATGTAACTAAACTAATAAAATATTAATTCAAACAAAATAGCAAAATTAATTCAAAATAATATTAATTATAATAATATTATATATAATATTACGTTATATAAAATATTTTATTTTACTTAACCTTTTTCTGTGAATTTTCATAGAAGTAATTTTTCTCTATGTAATTATTTTATCTATAAAATATTTTATCTATGAATTATTTAGTCTATCAAATAAAAATACTTTGTCCATGAATTATTTTGTCTATAAAATATTTTGTCTATGTAATATACGCAATTGTTATTTAATTCGACGACAATATTACAATCAGTGAATAAAAACTATTATTCAAATTTTACATACTATATATACTTTTTTAGAGATTTACTAACGCAGTGTAAAAATACTTATTCATTAGTCATTACTATAAATTAATTTTTCTCAACCGTACATTTTACCATACGTATCTCCATACGTATTAATATATATATAATATTATAGGACTTTTACTAACGTTAAAAGAACCTTCTTACCTTCAATAAAAAGCGCACAACCTCCCCTTGCGAGATCTGGAAGCAGACTGAAGTTATGGCGGTTTGAATTCATTCGTGGAGCGGTGATCTTCCGTGAATGACTCCTCGCAGTTAACGTGTTAACGGACTTTAACAGACTAAATATCGAGTTATCGGAAGTTAACTGGTCCGATAACGATAAATGGAAATTAACTTCCGTTAATAGTCCGTTAAAAAAAGTTAACTTCGTTAATTAACTGTTATCGGATTAACGCTTTAGTGCCCAACACTGTATATATATACATATATAACGTAAAGAACGAAGCTTCTACAGGAGATATTCCGCGCAAGACGAGAGAGAACGAAACAAATCAAAAAATGAGGTAACCACCCGGGAATCGAACCCGGGATCTTCCGATTGCCGGTCAGATGCGATACCATTACACCATGGGCCTCACTCTTCCAAATGCCGTAATTCTTCTACATACTCGCAGAAAGCAATGCCCCAAGGGGGCACCTCCCGCATGCCGTAACATTATATACATTCAACTGCAAAGAACACGCAGTATAAATAACGTAAAGAACGACGCTTGTATAGGAGATATTCCGCGCAAGACGAGAGAGAGAGAATGAAAAAATGAGGTAACCACCCGGGAATCGAACCCGGGATCTTCCGATTGCCGGTCAGATGCGATACCATTACACCATGGGCCTCACTCTTCCAAATGCTGTAATTCTTCTACATACTCGCAGAAAGCAATGCCCCAAGAGGCACCTCCCGCATGCCGTAACATTATATACATTCAACTGCAAAGAACACGCAGTATAAATAACGTAAAGAACGACGCTTGTATAGGAGATATTCCGCGCAAGACGAGAGAGAGAGAACGAAACAAATGAAAAAATGAGGTAACCACCCGGGAATCGAACCCGGGATCTTCCGATTGCCGGTCAGATGCGATACCATTACACCATGGGCCTCACTCTTCCAAATGCCGTAATTCTTCTACATACTCGCAGAAACCAATGCCCCAAGGGGCACCTCCCGCATGCCGTAACATTATATACATTCAACTGCAAAGAACACGCAGTATAAATAACGTAAAGAACGACGCTTGTACAGGAGATATTCCGCGCAAGACGAGAGAGAGAGAACGAAACAAATTTAAAAATGAGGTAACCACCCGGGAATCGAACCCGGGATCTCCCGATTGCCGGTCAGATGCGATACCATTACACCATGGGCCTCACTCTTCCAAATCCCGTAATTCTTCTACATACTCGCAGAAACCAATATATAATGTTACGGCATGCGGGAGGTGCCCCCTTGGGGCATTGCTTTCTGCGAGTATGTAGAAGAATTACGGCATTTGGAAGAGTGAGGCCCATGGTGTAATGGTATCGCATCTAACCGGCAATCGGAAGATCCCGGGTTCGATTCCCGGGTGGTTACCTCATTTTTTCATTTGTTTCGTTCTCTCTCTCTCGTCTTGCGCGGAATATCTCCTATACAAGCGTCGTTCTTTACGTTTATTTTTACTGCGTGTTCTTTGCAGTTGAATGTATATATATATATATATATATATATATATATATAATATATATATTAGGATGGAGAATCGATAAGTACTCGAATCGATAAACCGATAAAACTGAAATTATTAATACAAATGAAATTGATAAAAGCCGAAATCGAAAAAATATAAAAAAATTGGAATCGAAATTGAAACTAAAATATGATGATAAAATGTAAAACTGAAAACTGTTATCGAAATAAAGATGCGTTTTTATTTACGTTTTATTTACTGCCAACTAATTTGATTTACAATAGCACAACATATAAAATAGAAGGTTCAGGTAGAGAATAAGCAAAGAAAAAATATATTTAACATTTTTTCTAATGCGAGATTTTTTAAGAGACTGAGGTCAATTGACAGAAAATTCCTCCCTATACAAGCTTTAAGTGATAAGCCACTAACGAAAGATAGAGACTACTTTTACATGACTTTTCAGATCGGGTCATGATTTTCATATGTTTGCCTCATACTCATATTAAAAAAAGACACGAGTAACATGTATTCATTTGTAAGTGTTTTATCTTATAGGCCTAAATATTTTTAAAGTGTAATTACTAGTAATTGATTGAAGCTAACGAACAAACAAATACTCTGAACGATGCTTTTGTTTTTACTACAACTTTATAACTTTTGAGGTCTCAAAGAGAGAGAGAGAGAGTGTGGTGTGTGTGTGTGTGTGTGTGTGTGTGTGTGTGATATTAACAGTTTTTATTGATGAGAGGTAGCTAAATCTTACAGTAAGGTATTCGCATGAAGTCTGTAAAAGAAGATATTCATAAGGTCTATATGTGTACTAAATATTTGAGTACCTTTAATATCGATATAAAACTGATATCGAAAAAGAACTTAAAATAGGAAAACTGATATCGAACTAAAACTAAAACTGAAAAACTCTAAAACCGAAATCGAAAGCGGAACTAATATTTCTTCTCGATAGAAATGGACTCGAAAATGAAACAGATATTTTTTTCAGTTCCCCCTCCCTGACACAATATATAATATATATATATAGTATATGAGATTGATTTTCAGATCTGTACATATCTATATAGGTCCTAACATTTTCTTGGGGTTTTATTGTAGATAATTTTTTAAATTATTATTAATAGTCAACTCTCGATAAGTCGAAATTGAAGGGAGAATAAAAAAATTAGAGTTATCAAAAATTCGACTTATCGAATTGCCTCTTTTATTAATGAAAAACCAAATGTAACTGTAACTATGTCAATAATAAAATAATAACACATGAATTAGCAATATAAAGTAAAATTATGTATTTTAAATACACACATTCTAATTATTTAAAAAATCTGTTAAAAGATTTGCGCTTACTCATTGTGCCAAGATACAATACACAAGACAAAGAACAAACATAAATGCCACAAAAAAATGTTGGGAATTTTAACTAATTTATTTGAGCAAATGGAAGCCGGCAGGCTGGCAGCATTAAATCTGTTACTGCGCAGAACACCAGTGTATGTGGGAGAATCATACGAAATATGATGCAATCCGGAAATCATGTGGCGTGATGCTAGAATTTTATTCGAGTTAACGAGAATAAGCTTTGCTACTTCGAGTTATTAAGAGTAACTATACATTGTATAGATACACGATTTATCGGGAAATATATTAATTTCGAGCTAAAGAGCAATTCGAGTTATTGAGGTTCGACTTATAGAGAGCCGACTGTATTATTATTTATCTTTAAGTGCTGTTTATGTCGTGTATGGTTATTAAATTTCTTACGCACATAAAAGTTACTGACGAAAACAATTACGGCAACACTATGGGAAAAAGTTACGTTAAGTAAAGTTACACTTATGTTACGTCAACTACTGAAAAAATTTATGGAATCATCACATATGAATCACGCATAACAGCACTTTGAATGTAAGGAATTCATAAATGAAGTGTCATAATTTATATGACACTTTATACTTCGAAAGCCTGAAAGTATTTTTTTCAAAACAATTAACTAAGTATAATTGAACCTTCTTTATTACAAGTGTAAGCTCAAGAAACCTCATTCGAACACCCTTCTAACTTTCTGGTGTTCATCGTCAAGTGCAAATTCGTCGCATAAAATTTGGTAGAGAAACTAATAATGAAGGAAACAACAATTGCTCGGAATCTCTGTTGTTGCTTCATTAATTTGAACAAAATACGTCATATCAGGGTAATGTCGACGTTTTGCTCTTTTGATGTTTAGCACTAAACAAATTTGGTGTGAAATGGGGTAGTTTGAATTGTATCTTTATTTTAAGGTTAATTTGAACACACTGAAATGGATTATATTTAAGTTGGATTTGAGCTATAAATGTTTAAAGCAAGTTATCAACCTTACTTATTCTTCAATGATTCTAATCTAAAACAATTAAAGTGATATTCCTTTGGTTACATTTCAATTGTATGTTGTGGTTAGTTGCATCGTTTATCCTCCGTACTACAAGGCAGAGTAATATGACGGCCTACAACTTAACTTGGATGCGAATCATCGATCGCTATATCATCTGAAGACAACGTCTGTAGCTCACTTGATAACACTGTTTCTCTATAAAAAAATTAAGACAATGAGGTCAGGGCCTCCAACCTCGATGACGGTGATAATAATAATACAGGAGTTAGAGCAATGGACCCCATTAGGAGGCCTGAACTGTTTGCCGGTTTTTGGCCAACCTGACTGATTATCATCATCATTATTATTATTATTATTATTTTATTATTATTATTATCACATGAACTGAACACAAATGACGTTCACTCATCCAACTACTATGCCCAGACCTAATGTCTCTATCTTAACTTCACCTACCTACTGGAAGGCACTGTTGTGACATGACCAGATGCAGTCCCATTTTCATGGCTGTAAATACAGTTCCATCTTATGAAATAAATCAGCTGAGCGTATCAACGTTTTAACACTAATTGCCCAACATAAAAGATATGCAGAAAATAATGGTTCTAGGATGGAAAGGGAAAAGGCAATAAAGGGGAAAGTAGGAGCTAGTGCGACTCGAACACGAGTCTCACTAACTTCTAGTTTCTTACATTACTGTCTGTTCCTTTTTCCTCTTATTGAACTGCGGTTATTGCACTTAAAATGCATTCACTCGTTCGAGGCTTTTCAATTTTTCCTCAGAACGGTTGAAAGAACCATTTTCTTTCTTTCGTGGTTAAATAAAAATGAAGGTCCTATGTCAATAAATTTATTTGGGTATTAAAAGGAAATACGTACACTAAATCCTGACACAATGCGAAGAGTAGCTTAGAAAAATATAAGTGGCGCAAGTGTAGTTTACATCCCCCTGTGGTGCCTAGTGTAGTTTGTATCTCCTTTTGCGTCAGGGGGACGTAAACTACACTTCCTCCATAAAAGTTGAAATTCGATTGATATTTAATTCTATAAAGCTAATATAAATAAATTAAGGACGTTTTCCAGTTTATGTACCGTTTTCTACAGTACATTTCATACAGCATAGTAAACATTTTTAGATTGAAATTATTTATTCAAGGACCATTCGGAAATGGTTAGGTTAGGTTAGGTTAGGTTAGGTTATCAAGAACTCATTTTTGATCACTCATTTTTATCTGAAAAGAAGCAAAAATAAATTATATGAAAAACGGTACACAAACTGGAAAAGGTCCTAAATTAATTCATATATATATATATATATATATACTGTATATATGTGATGAATTTCACAATTAAACACGTGAAATGAATGAATGATGCAAACCCACAAGGTAAAAGAAAAATGATTCCAAGGCCTTTCAAAAATTTGGTTGGTAGAAAAATGGGTACCCTGAGTAGCCTAGTTGTTAAGACGCTGGGCTGCTGGTGGGGCATGGTTCGGATTTCACGTTAAACTGTAGGTCTAAGGTGGAGTGACAAGCTTTACCTTCGTCAGAATGAACAATTCGGGCGGAAGCAAAACCAAGGTTAAACCAAGGTTATATACTCTAATATTTTGGGTCGAATTTTTGTACTTGAACCAAATGGTATGATCATATGGAAGCAATGCTAAATTAAAGTACAAAGCTTTTAACATCATTACTTTATATAAATAATAAGAAGATACTACCTAATTCACGTCCGTCTTAATAGAATTTTTTTTTTTTTTTGAAGGAATACTGTATGTTCACATTATTGTGAATACATGCAAGGAAAATTAAATAACAAATGAGCACAGTATTACTTTTTGCAAATCTTTTAACGTATAAGTATGAATCTTTTTTCGCAGAAATTTGCTTTATTCGCGATATTCGTTAAGAATGGCTTCAACAACTTTTAAACTCTTTTAGCAAACACCAATTTACAACAGTTCAGGATTTTTTTTTAAGCCCTTTTTTATTTGCCTTTAAAGTCATTAATCTTCACTCGTCTATTTGTAGTTTAATTTTTAAAAGCTAATAAACTTTTTTAAGTTGGCTAAAACTATAATGGAATAACTTCTTTATCTTTACTTTATCTTTATCATATCTTTACTTTCTCGCGCGATTACTTTAATACTCAGCTTCTTTCCCTACAGAACTGGTTTCTCAAATTTCCTTAAGAGCACTAAATTTTAAAGAACACCAAATCATTTAAAAAGTTTCGTTAAAGCAAATTCATTTCAGTTAACTCTCTCAGTGGTTACTATACTTGAAAAAATAAAAATATATTTTTAAAGTAACGCCAAACACGTTTCATTGATTACTGCTTGAGTTAAATCAAACTTTGTTTACCAAAAAATGACCGCTTTAATTGGAATTACCATATAAATTTCGTTTTCGTATATTTTACTTTCAATATTAAAGAGTAATTATATATACAGTAACGTAGATAAAAACTGAACTTCCGCCCAATTTTAAAAATGGTATTAACATTTTTAAGTTAATTATTGCATAGAGTGAAATTTGAAGTACAGTAATTCTATTACATATCCAATTTGTAAATTTTTTTTAAAGCCATGGATTTTGCAGTAACATACGTATACGAGTGCACCGTCTGGCAAAAAAAAAAAAGGGTTCACTCTAAAAACAGCCCTGAAATCAACATTTGTTAACCAATCATAATCATGCAGAGCAAACCTATGAAAGCAGTATATATGTACACCATTTTTCAGATTATTATATTGAAAATTAAAGATTTAATGAGGATTGTTTATGTTTAACAAATTTTGTTGGTGAACATCGCTCCAGTTTTGAATTCTAGGAGTCCACAAAGCGGTAAAACTTTGGTAATAAAATTTTTATTCTCATTTTAGTTATAAAATACATCATAAGGCTTATAAAATATAGGAAATGCCTCCATTAAAAAACCATGAAAATAAAAAAAGGATTTTGAATTTTGAAACAGAACTGAAATCCTAAGTTTACAAAAGAAATCAAAATAACATTTTACTCTTTTGGAATTCCTATTAAAAAAATTGTTCAATTTGTTTCCCTTCTGTTTCAACAATTTTCTTCAATCTTGGACGAAATTCATCAATGGTAAGATCGATCTCCTTCTGTGGTGTCTCTTCACACTTCTCCACAAGAAGCTGACGTAAGTGATCAACATTTCTCACCCTGCTCCTGTAAACTCTCTGTGCCAAATTTTCCCAGATTTCATAGTCAACAGGGTTCAAGTCAGGACTGTTAGGTGGCCAATTTTGGGGTTCAAGTAATTCTGGGACATTATTCTTTAAGTATTCCACAGTTGCTATTGCTGTATGGGACGTTGCTCCGTCTTGCTGAAAAAGATAATAATCACCGTTGACCAGATTTTGCATTTCGGGAAACATGTTTCGCAGCAGAGTATTTCGATAGTACTCGGCATTGACATTTACACCACGCTCAATAAAATGAATGGATGTTTTTCCTAACTTTGATATGCCAACTGACACCTGTATGCGAACAGTTTTTGGTCGCCCACTTCCCTCTCTTCTTTTGATATCTCCAGTCTCGTGAATTTTCTTTAGAAGCTTTCCCAAACCACCAAGAGTCCATCCTTTGTTGAGGAATTCGGAGAGTAGTTTCATTCGTCCATATCCCTTTTCTAGTCTATAATGCTTAATTATAATCTTATCTTCCTCTGAAAATGGTATATTCACTATATTTTATAACCTTGCAAAAAAAAAGTCGTATATTAGAATTTACAAAAGTGAAAATGAAAATAGATGATTCCATGGATATTTTTAGAGTGAGCCCTTTTTTTTGGAAGATGGTATATATAGGAATGAACTCAGAATGGTCCCCTGAGTTTTTTTATGATACACACAGACCGTGCATGGAACAAGGAACTCTTCTGGGATAATTAAATCCACTATAGTCCGAATAAGTAATGGTAAATGACAAAGACCATAGTTTTTCTTTTTCATGATGCTAGCCCGACGTGGGCAACGGGTCACTCTCAAAGAGGTCCCATAAATATAGCTTCCCTCACCAGCTATCTGCAAAGCAGACATATCCAGCTTTGGGACATGGATCTAGGGTTTCCTGTCTGCTTTGGAGATAGCTGGTGAGGGAAGCTATATTTATGGGACCTCCTTGCGAGTGACCCGTTGCCCACGTCGGGCTAGCATCATGAAAAAGAAAAACTATGGTATTTGTCATTTACCATTACTTATTCGGACTATAGTGGATTTAATTATCCCAGAAGAGTTCCTTGTTCCATGCACGGTCTGTGTGCATCGTATATATATATATATAATATATATATATATATATATTATATATTATATATATATATATAAATAAATAATATATATATATAAATAATATATATATATATATATGAAAATTATTTCACGAAAGTAACCACGTGAAAAATATTTATGATGAATAAAACCACGAAGGAAAGGAAACACAAAAAGGTGCTCAAGCGCTTTCGTCTAATGACATCCTCAGGAACACTGAAGTACATAAAAGGTTACGGCCTATATATAGGTTACAGAAAGAAAAAAACAAATAAATAACATACATACACACAAACATACATACATATATATATATATATATATATACATACATATCTACACACATACATATACATATATATATATATATATATATATATATATATATATATATATATATATATATATATATATGCAATAAACGGAAAAGTAAAAATAAAAATTAAAAATTAAAGATTACAGGATTAACAGAGAGGCATACAGATTTGTAAGGAAAAATATCGATTTTTAGCACAAGATCAAATGAATTATAAAAATACAAATTTATACTGGAAATCTGCCCGGGTTTTAACACTTTGCCTTTTAGAGTCAAGTTTCGATATATATAAAAATAAAATGAAGATTAAAAGTTAATAAAGTAGCGTACAAGTTTACCAAAGATTTAGCGTCCTACCCTTTTTATCTAAATTTGTTTTTGAAGGAATTCAAAACAACAGGATCGAGTTGAAAAAGACCTTTGCTTATGTTGAAGTTATTTGAAAGTTGGATAATGGCAGACTCAAGAATATTTCTATTGACAATGTTGCTAGAATGAAATAAAACTGAAGCATTATTCCAATCAATACAGTGGGATAACTCTGACAAATGGACAAAAAGAACAGGACAGTTGTCCAGTGCTCTTTTTGTCCATTTGTCAGAGTTATCCCACTGTATTGATTGGAATAATGCTTCAGTTTTATTTCATTCTAGCAACATTGTCAATAGAAATATTCTTGAGTCTGCCATTATCCAACTTTCAAATAACTTCAACATAAGCAAAGGTCTTTTTCAACTAGATCCTGTTGTTTTGAATTCCTTCAAAACAAATTTAGATAAAAAGGGTAGGACGATAAATCTTTGGTAAACTTGTACGCTACTTTATTAACTTTTAATCTTCATTTTATTTTTATATATATCGAAACTTGACTCTAAAAGGCAAAGTGTTAAAACCCGGGCAGATTTCCAGTATAAATTTGTATTTTTATAATTCATTTGATCTTGTGCTAAAAATCGATATTTTTCCTTACAAATCTGTATGCCTCTCTGTTAATCCTCTAATCTTTAATTTTTAATTTTTATTTTTACTTCTCCGTTTATTGCATATATATATATATATGTATGTGTGTAGA
Source organism: Bathynomus jamesi (assembly GCA_023014485.1). NCBI lineage: Eukaryota > Metazoa > Arthropoda > Malacostraca > Isopoda > Cirolanidae > Bathynomus > Bathynomus jamesi. The sequence goes on from JAJOZX010000608.1 coordinate 300,807, forward strand.
TATGTATTATATATTATATATATTATGTATGTTTGTGTGTATGTATGTTATTTATTTTTTTTTTCTTTCTGTAACCTATATATAGGCCGTAACCTTTTATGTACTTCAGTGTTCCTGAGGATGTCATTAGACGAAAGCGCTTGAGCACCTTTTTGTGTTTCCTTTCCTTCGTGGTTTTATTCATCATATATATATATATATATATATATATATATATATATATATATATTATAAATCGCAGGGTGTATTCTTGAGACAAAAGTAAAGAAAAAAGACCATATAAACTTAGGTCATGAATCCCACAGGTTTCGAGCTATAGCAAGCGACAGAAAAATGAAACTCCAAAAGATTTTTTACATTTTATGCAAATACACAGTGTGTATTTGCTTAATTAAAGTAAATGTTCGAAATTCTTCCCTATCAACTCCCCTCACCTTTCCACCCACTATCCTCTCTCTCTCTCTCTCTCTCTCTCTCTCTCTCTCTCTCTCTCTCTCTACCCCCTTCATCGTAAACTACCGCTAACCACCTATCCTTTACTTGTTCATACTCACTCATTTTTCCCTTTAACTATTTCTCCACTATCCTATTTGGCAACGTGCTGAGGCATGCATTCAAGAAGTAGGAACGAATTCTGAACATTTACTTTAACGAAGCAAATGTATCACACTGTGTATTTGCATAATATATAAAAAATCTTTAGGAGTTTCATTTTTCTGTCGCTTGCTATAGCTCGAAACCTACGAGTTTCTCGACCTATAAATATGTTTTTTCTTTACTTTTGTCTCAAGAATACACCCTGCGATTTATGAAACACATTTATGCATCACCCTGTATATATACACTGTGTGTATATACAAGCATTTGTTAATACAGTGTCAAGGTGTTCAAACTTTGCATCTTAAATGCAGAGTCTCATTAATAGGGTTAAAACGTTGATTACTTGAATTAAGTTAATGAAATGTAAAAATGTAAAAATATTACAGCGCAAAACCAAACTCTTGTTACATAAGCATCTTTTGATTATATTCAAGAACAAAATATTACAGAAAATATCTACCTAAATAATGATGATGATGATGATGATGATAATCATAAGCTTTATTGGCAGGATATAAATCCCATAACATTGTACAATATTCTTGGCAATATTAAAGATAACTCAAACAATAATACAATACTAATAATAATAATGATACAATAATGCATTTAAATAATACAATACGATAATAATAATAATAATAATAATAATAATAATAATAATAATACAATATTACATTTAAAACAAACAAATTCCTTCAACATTTGGTAGAAAATTATTTGAGTGCAATAAAAGCACAAACCGCTTACATGAGATGTTGCTGGCAACTGATGGCAGTGAAGGACCGAAACACTTGGAAATTAAGTAACGCTTACAATAAAGCTAGCGCATAGCCTACTCTTCATAGTCATGCGTGATTGACGTGTCAAAATGTTATAGATAAGATACAGCCTGGCTAAATACTCATATTTAATTACTTTAATTACTCAATTAAGTCATTAGTGAGTGAAAGGTTTAATTTATGTTCCTAACTATTATTATTTAACTTGAGTATATCATACAACCAGGGCCTATCAGAGTGGGGGCTAGGAGGGCCATTTGGCCTGGGCCTCAAGCTTAACGGGGGCCTCAAATTTAGAAACTTTCAGGTTTGAATATGATGTTTTTCAGTGAAAGTAATAATTGGGTTTAGCTATGGGCCTCAAAAGCTGGAAGTGGCCCGGGCATCTCTGGACCTCTGAGAGGGCCTGCATACAACTGTTTTTTTTTAAAATAATAATACACATTTTAGAGGATACGATAGAAAAAAATAGATGCTCCTTGTTCAGTCAATAACCCAGACGTTTCTGTTCGGACTTCGAAGCTGTACCGACCGAACCAAAAGAAAAGTGCGACCATTTTCTTCTTAAAAACATTAATTCTCTCTCTCTCTCTCTCTCTCTCTCTCTCTCTCTCTCTCTCTCTCTCTCTCTCTCTCTCATCCTATACCATAAACAGAATTACTCTAAATTTTCCTACTCATCTTCAAATTCCTTTTGGTTTACATATATAATGTATATAATTTTTTTTTTATGCAGTAAGGAGGGACCAAGGGCGAATGCCCGCAAAAACGCCCCCCTCCCTGATAGAGGAAGAAGAGACCCAAAATTAAGGTCTAGGGCTCTCGAGATACCTGAACACTCTGTTTTGAAAGATTGAAGGTCATAGACGATGGAAAAGATGGATTGAGGAAGGTTGTTCCAGAGTTGACCGGTTGACTAGATGAAAGATTGAAAGTACCGATTAACTTTTGCGTTAGAGAGTTTGAAAAAAATGAATGAGAAAGTGTCGAAAGTCTGGTGCTGCGTGCTCCCCTTAAAGGAGGAGGCATGCAGTAAGAGAAGACAGAAGAGTAGTGTCAATAATAATAGCGATAGTAAAGAGAGTGAGGCAACATGCGGCGAAGAGAGAGGGATTGAAGACAGTCAGTAAGAGGCAGGGAACCTATGAGACGGAAAGCCTTTGATTCCATCCGGTCAAGTGGGACTGTATGGGTTGAACCATCTCACACATGAGAAGCGTACTCCAGACAGGAGCAAAGAAGACCCCTGTACAGCTACAGAAACCGCAGAGCCGGTACAGCACATCTAAACTCTTAGAAGTTGTTTTGGAAAGACAGTATATATGATCATTCCAGGAAAGATTACGAGAAAAGGAAACGCCGAGAATGTTAAGAGGAGAGGAAGGATTGAGTTGTGTATTATTGAGGCTAAGGGAGATAATCGTGTGGAAGAGTGTGACGAGCAGATAAAGGAAGAAACTGAGTTTTTGAGGCATTGAAAGCCACAAAGTTCTCTTGCTCCAGTCAGAGATAATAGAAAGGTCAGAGAGAGATCAGGTGCACCATAGCCGTCCTACGCGAAGCAAGGGATATATTATATAATATATATATATATATATATATAATATATATAAAGTTTATTTCCTTGTTTATTTAAATTTTAGTTTGCAAATTCTTTGTACTCAGAAAATAATTAATATCCTCGTCTGTTTCCTCCCGTTTCCCTTTCCTTCAGATCTTGGAAATTATTAACTTAAAAAGTGTTATTAACAATTTTGCCTCAAAATGAAATTTCAATTTTACATCTCTTAATTGAAACATGACCACAAGAGATTACGAGTAAAATTTGCATTTCAATGATTCCAGGCAGTCATTTTCCATTATTTTAGTTTAATTAAATTTTCTTGAAAGTCGGTTTACGCCACGAAATAATTACTTTAAATCTACTGAATTTCGATGAATTTTTAATGTTCATGCTACATAAACAAAAGACCTTTTATTCAGTTTATTCTCTTTCACGAAGGAAAATTGGCTACAGAAGGGGAAACGAAAGACGTAAAATTCCCCTAAGGATAGTCATAACTCATCGGGTTTGACGTTTTGAATTCTTTCGTATTGGATAAAATGAGCACGCTTATCACAGAATTAAATATTGTTTTAAAACATAATTTAGAGTTCCTTGCAAGAATAAAAAGACCACCTAACTAAAGCAACGGAATGGACATTTGGCACCGTCATCTTCAAATATGATGTCATCAGGTAAAATATTGCATTCCGAAACAAAGGTTCTTATTTAAGATAGATACATAATTTTATAACAAAAACGTCCCTCTACTCCACGAACACAAAGTCAGTTTTTCCAGAGTACCAAATGTTTGCACACACCATAAGAGTACAGGCACTGAATTTCATAGTGAGTTGTACCAACTTGTGATGAGACATCACAGGTTTTCCATACCCAGATCCGTCCTCCTGAAGGAAATTGCTGAAATCTTGAGTAATCTGAGGAAACAACAGACTGCCAAAACTGTTCAGATTTGTCTTTCATCTGCATGGACCAATCGTGTCGTTTCCTCTTAGTATTCTCAGAGAGAATCCTACAACATTTGGCATAAGTGAATGAGCACTTCAAAACAACACTTCACTAACTCAAACAAAACAAATCGTAAATATGGTTCAATCTCTGTAGAATAGGGTCGATCATTACATACATTGCCCAAGATGGAGGATATGTTGAAGTTTAAGGTATGCTAAATACTTTGATAGTTAAGCCTTATAATGCCCTTTGCTATTTTGTTTTATCTGAAGTAATGTAGGTGAAAAGTTGTTCCAGCAAACAAGAAGCTCAAACCTAGTTTCTTGGAAGAAAAACTTCAATACTTTATAAAATTATATTCTCTCTCTCTCTCTCTCTCTCTCTCTCTCTCTCTCTCTCTCTCTCTCTCTCTCTCTCTCTCTCTTCTGGGTGTTGTAAACTTTATACTTGGGGTGTGACAGCCCTCCGGTCCCGAGTCGTGGGATTCTAGAGAAATTGGCTGCCAATTCCTTTAGGTTCTCTCTCTTTCGGGAGGGCGGGTGAAGTCTGTTGGACAAACCTGTCCCGTGGGTTACTAGGACCCCTTCCCATCCCTACTCTGTCCTTTTAGCTTAGGTTAAGGATGTTCTCCTCTGACTGCAAAAAAAAAAAGAACTTTTAGTATTAAGTCTTTTTCTCTACTCTTACGATTAGGACCCTACTGCTACCTCATGCGTGGGAAGAGAGGCTTTGGACCTCTATAAATAACACCATTTCACTTCAGTTGTAGGTAAATAATTAGAGGGGATAATAGCGGGTAGGATTGTTGACCATTTGGATTCCTATAAGCTACTTGGGGACTCCAACATGGGTTTAGACGGCATAGGTCATGTCTCACGAACTTGCTTGAGTTTTTCCACGTCATTTTGAGTGAGTATGATAAGAGGGCAATTGATGAGAAAGCCTTTGATAAGGTACCTCACCGCCGGCTAATGGCCAAAGTGCGCGCGCTGGGTATTGGTGGGGAAGTAGGTAGGTGGATTGAAAACCGGCTGAAGACTGCCACAAAAATAATCCCTTCCGTTAGGCATATGGGCTACAATCCACACTTACGTGACGCGGGTTCAAAGATGTCGATTTTAGAAGCATGTTTAGTTTAAATGATAACCCAACTGGAAGTTGGATTTGAAACGGTTTAGGACTAGTGTGTGTGGGAATTACTTTACCTATAAGATCTGTGACACGTGGAAGGGTTACCTTCAGAAGTTGTGAACAGTTCCTCTGTGGATCATTTCAAGAAAAGGTAACACAAATCCTGCACACTATTTAAGTATGTAGAAAATTTTCCCCTTGTTTTCATTGGTACCTCCTCGGTATGGGCCGCAAGACCTTTTGAGGTACTTCTTTTCCTTGTAACTCCTTGTAACTCTCTCTCTCTCTCTCTCTCTCTCTCTCTCTCTCTCTCTCCTCTCTCTCTCTCTCTCTCTCTCTCTCTCTCTCTCTCTCTCTCTCTCTCTCTCTCTCTCTCTGTATCTCGACTTTCAAAAAGCCTTTGACAAAGTCCCTCACGCTAGATTGATAGCTAAAGTCAAAGGACTAGGAATCACCGGGCTCGTTTCCAACTGGATTGAGATTGGTTAAAAGATGAAAGCAGAGAGTGGTAATAAATGGAGTGGCTTCGGAGTGGGCGCTCGTCACCAGTGGTGTCTCACAGGGTTCCGTTCTGGGTCTTTACTTTTTATCATCTATATTAACGATATAGACGTCGGGCTTCTAAGTGCAATCTCAAAATTTGCAGACGATACGAAATTAGGAAGTAGTGTAGGTACTGAGGAGGGCGTAAGAACGCTTCAGAATGATCTTGACAGGTTGGGCGAATGGTCTGCTACTTCAGATGCCATTCAACTTGGACAAATGTAAGGTAATGCCCATAGGTTTAAAACCCAAAGACCGATTACTCTCTCTTGGGAAGGAACTTGACTGAGACCGATCTAGAGAAAGACTTTGGAGTCTATATCAGCAACGATCTGAAACCGTCGAAGCACTGTGCAGAAGTCGGAAAGAGGGCCTTAAAATTATTAGGTTATATTAAAAGACAGTTCCAGTTTCGGAACAAGGAGACTGTATGTCTCTTTATAATTCTCTAGTCAGACCTCAACTGGAATACTGTGCGCAGTTTTGGTCTCCATCCTCAGGAAGGATATAGAAAGGTTAGAAAGAGTACAAGCAAGGGCTACAAAATTGATCTCTTCAATGAGAATGCAAAGCTACCAACGGAGATTGGAGCGCCTAAATCTGTTTAGCTTAGAGACGAGGAGTTGCGGGGTCAGCTTATTCAAGTCCTTCAAGATGCTCAAAGGAATAGACAGGGTAGATTACAGAACTTATTCTCCCTTAATGCCAATCCGACAAGAAATAATGGGTTTAAACTGGAACTAAATACATTTAGGACCTCTGTCTGCGGAAATTTCTTTTCCTATAAAATAGTTAATATCTGGAACCAACTTCCCTCAGAGGTTGTTTCCAGTCAAAGTATAAATGTGTTTAAAAATAGGCTAGGCAAAGTACTGAATACTCTCATAGTTTAAGATTAAAACATAAGAAAACTCTGCAGGAGTTCGCTTGCACGGTGTCTCTGTGAGCAAGCTAAATATAGAGCTATTTATATATTCTCCACTTTCCTGTAAAATTTCCTTGGCTACTTTTCCAGGGTCAAGGTATTTTCTTCAACCTTTTTCCGTACCTGCCTCTGGCAGGGAGGGAGCGGAGGGTGGGGAGAGAGCCTTCTACTTTTCTATCCAGTTTTCTACTACTGCTAGGATAGTTGAAAGAAAAACAAACTTTTAATAACAGGAACCTCCCAGAGTGGACCAAAAGGTCTTTGAGGCTTCCTCTTGTCCTTGTAACTCTCTCTCTCTCTCTCTCTCTCATTTTGTCACAAAATAAATAATGTGCTTCATAATAAACTAAAAACATACTCTTCATGGTTGTTCAAAAAATATTTACGCTCAAGCAATTTCTTTTGAGAGGAAAACGTTTTCACTTTCTTTAGTTATTGCTCTTTTCTAAGAAAAAATCTTTTCTGGGACCATAAATCAAATTTTAATATATATATATATATATATATATATATATATATGTATATATATATATATATTATGTGAAGTTTTCGTTAAATTCGTTAAGAATATTTTGCAAAGACAAAATTTCTTCATTTAGTTTTCTCTGAGGGAAGAATAAATCATAAGAATTATGTCGAAAAAATTTGCCTATTTTTTAAACTCTCTGGCAATGATGTTATTTTTAATTTTGGAGATGACTGTAGGACTCCTCGTACTATACTAAGGAAAACGTGATACTCTCTTTTTTCTTAATACAAAAAAATCAATCCTTCATTCGTATGAGAGAAACGCAGGAAAAGAAGGGCAAATCAGAACAGAGCAGAATAACTAAGAGATTCATTTATACGAAAAGAATATTCAAAAGAAACTTTGGTCTTAAATCGGTTTCCAAATGTCTTCCAATAGATCAGTCTTCTAAAATTTGTTTTTTCTCCGAATTTTAAGGAGACAAAAGAGAAAAAAAGAAGTTTATGATAAAAATGGGCCTAATTTGAAATCATGATTTCGTTTTTAACACGGGTTTCTGAATTAATACCTTTATTAATACACACTCCGTATTAAGGTTTAATATTTGGCATTTACTATGGTAAAATCTTTCTAGGAAAGAGTCTTCACTATTATGCAATAAAAAACTTAAATCTTAATTTATTTAATTATTAATGAAGTTAATTTGTTATTTTGCTGGAAAATGGGGAAAAGCTGTAAAAAAGGAGTCACTTGTGCGAAAGCAAAAATAAAAGTAAAGAATAATGACTCTTATGAGCAATTATTTCTTTATTTATTTACATTACAAACACCCGCAATTTTTTCGATGAGTTCATTATTCTTGTTTTGTAGTCTTTACCCATTTAAAGAAATAATATGCCCCTCCTTCCTCTCATTCTCACAAGACTTTCTTCAGTCTCCGTCAGTTTTATCAATATGATTTTACCTGTAAATAGGCGATACTGAATTCATCGCAAATGAGACGAGAATCATGAGTGGCGGAAATAAAGAGAAAAGAATTCCCTGTAAGGGTTGTAAAAGAAGTTTCTATGAACTCAAAAGGCTAACAGAGTGAATGGAGCGAAGGTTCGCATTCCAAGATTATATTACGGGTTGCGCGCGACGCGCATTTCTCTCCTGAGTAGCCATTCTCTCATTTGTTCTTTCAAATTCGAAGAGAAGTTGAAGTTTTTGAGGTCGATGCTCAGGAAGGTTTGCAGGTTCTGTGCCACGTTATTGTGCCTGAGAAAGAGAAAAAAGGCATCTCTCTCTCTCTCTTTTCTCTCTCTCTCTCTCTCTCCCTTTGCGGTATACCCTACTACACTAGCCTGTACTTTTTTCACCAGACTTTCATATCATTTTACATATTTGCTCTATTTTCCCTTTGAATGCTCTCACAATAACCTCTGTTCCCAAAATAAAAACGATACCGAAACAAGAACCTTGTAGACATTTTCACCACGTCTCTTTTACTTATGGAATACATGGAAATTATAATATATACGTATTTCTGCATAAAATATGGATACCATTGACAAAAGTTTTTATAAAAGTAAATTTAAACTGTAAAATAAATGTTGGAATGAATGTATTTTTGTTGTATTGTTTTATGTAGGAAAGAGGGGGCCAAGGGCTGGTGCCGACAAAAATGTTCCCCTAAGAAAGAAAGAGCGAAAATTAAGGCCTCCGAGGCTCATGATGATATTATTTTTATAAATTTTGAAAAGATTAAGTCGTGTAAAATGCATGAATATGTAATGAAGAATAGAGGGAGAAGTGTGTGTTTGAGCATGCTGGACAGCTCACTGGGTAGATGAGATAAAGAAAGAGATCAGCTAAAGAAGACAGCGACAGGAGAAACGGGAGTTCCAGCACTCTCTGTCTCCTGCCTAACGTTGCCCTCCCCCCCCCGCCGGAGTATTTCCCTGGTTGATTGGTATCTACAATCTACTCCTTTGATGAGAGCGGATTTTTCTTCTTTACATTCCAAATTAACTTTTTACTTTGAACTATTTTTATTGATAAAATTGTTTTTCAAAGTTATTAAATGATTGATTGATAAGGTACAGAAAACTTTTTCAAAGAATTTTGGCTATTTTTAAAACTATTTGATTACGACTGTATAGAGACTTTTAACAAGTTTGTTATTTTAATATACACATATGTTACAATAGTACTGAGATATTTCAATGAATATTGAGTTTATAATGCACATTACAGAAGTTACAGACTAATAAAAACCGAAAAATCAACGCTAAGTTAGTACAAGAAGGAAATAACTTCGGAGATATGCACACTGAGAGGAAAGCAAAGGGAGATAAAATAGCAAAGAGAACTAAAACACGCCACATTATGCTTACACTTATAAGCGTGTAAAACTTTCACACATAAATTGTATTATTATTATTATTATTATTATTATTAGTAGTAGTAGTAGTAGTAGTAGTAGTATCACAGTACTGAACAGACTACACTCTTCTTCCACCAGCTAATGCTGAACTGCTGACAGAAAGGGTGGTGCAGGAAGTGTTACAATAAACTCAGAAAAATAATAATGAAAAGAAGAGCGATGTGTTAGTGTCTGGCCCTCTTGACTGACTTTTATTTCAGGTGTTTGTCCCATTTTAGTACCCTGCAAACTTGCATTATATCTGTATACATCTTTATTAAGTACATAACAGTTTGTGTGCTACGGTTGTTGAACTGTATGCGTAGATGTATCTTTATTATATATATACAGGGTGGGCCGTAAGTTTCCATACATAGGAAAATTTAAACGTTTGTTTTTATGTTTCAGATACCCTAAGAATATGCGTTTGTAAGATCTTGTTTACTGATGAAGCAAATTTTTACGTCAATGGAGAGGTTAATCGGCAAAACATACGTTATTGGAGTAATGCTAACCCTAACTGGCTGAGTCCGACGAAGATGCAAGGTGCCGGTAAAGTGATGGTGTGGGCCGGGATATGGGGTGACAGAATTATTGGACCAATTTTTGTCAGTGGAAATCTTAATGCCGAAAGGTATCTTAACATGTTGCAAGAAGAGATTTTCCCATCCCTGCTAAACGAGGAAGGTAACTTCCCAGTTTACTTCCAGCAAGATGGAGCTCCACCTCATTATGGTCTTCACGTGCGTCGGTATTTGGATCAGCAGTTTCCGGATGCTTGGATTGGTCGGCGTGGTCCTGTGGAGTGGCCTCCCCGATCCCCAGATCTCCCCCCCTTGATTTCTATCTTTGGGGGCACTTGAAGGCCATGGTGTATCAGGAAAAGATACGAGACATAAATCATCTAAAGGAACGTATCACCAACGCCATTACAAGCATAACGTCAACTGTGCTATGCGTGTTCATCAACAGTGGGGAACACGTAGTTGAAATGTGTTTTCAAACAATGGCAACCATGTAGAGCATATTATATAAATAAAAAGGTTGTCCATAAAAAATGTTTTTTTTCCTATGTATGGAAACTTACGGCCCACCCTGTATATATATATATATTATATATATATATATATATATATATATTATATATATATGCACACACACACACACACACACATTAGTTATATGATAAATAATTTCTTATTGAATTTAATATATATTTAGAAAGCTGAATCATAAACGCCCAAGTTTCACTGTCCTTGTTTAAATTCCATTACTCGAACTTCTCGGGAGTTCATTGATGGTTTGATTTTAACGAATGTTGTGATCTTCTTTTAGCCTGAATAGGGATACCCATAGAAATCAGTCAAAACAATTTATAACGTCCTGATAAGATCAAGTAAAAAATAATTTAAATAATAGAAGGTGGCAAGCGAAAGTGATGTAAATGCATTTTTTTCTAAAATTTTGATTCGTGACTCTGAGAGTTAATGGCATGTATAAGAATGAATTATTATTTAACTCGAAGAAGACAAACTTTCTGAACTCAACATTTAAATAAGAATATTTTCTCTCTGCTATCGCGCACTGTTAATTATTATGAACATTATTAAGTCTCAAAATAGCGGACATTTTCTTTGGAAAAATTACATCAGTTTCCTTTGTCACCTTCTTAATCATACTACGTGTGAAATCGCCAGCTTGTTAGTATAGTCAACTTCAATTCTTATATTCTCGTCGAAACACCAAGCGACAGAGAAGCAAAATTTGTGACATGTTGATACAACCTTTCTTCTTTTACACTGTCTCTCTAGCTTCTTGGTAACTGCTCTAGAAAAATAAAGATAAGACGAATGAATGAATGAATAATTCTTTATTAATGAATAGATATTACGATTTTACAATTTTGTTGTCACAATAGTTTAACATAAAATACAAAATTGACAGTTTCACTATTTATTTTATTTAGTTTAACCCTTAAGCTTTACGCTGTACTGGGCTCTCAGATTAATTAAAAATAAAATATCACCTCACAGGTAGTTATAATTAATAATATATAAATCATATATAAAAATTATTAATTAATTTAAAATACATAGACGAACTAATAGATGAAAATTAGACAATGAATTTAAATCACTGTGAAATCATTAAAGTCATTTATGAAAATATTTTTTTGGTTATATTTATAAATTTATTTACAAAATGATTATTAGAACATTACAATTTCTGTTTTGTTACAATAGTACAAATTACAGTTTGTTATTTTACAATTTTACAATAATACAATAATGCAAATAATAAATTACAATTTGTTATGTTTCAGTAATTCACTAATATAATAATACAATAAAACTGTCAGTTGGGCATTTTATTTTATATAATTGGCTCTTAAACTTTATGCTTTTCTGGGTTCCCAAATTAATTAGAGATAAAATACATGATGTATAAATCACGTTTAAATTATGATTAATACATAAACAACCTAATAATAGAAATACAGTATATATTAATCTTAAATTATTATTATAGGCATGAAACAAATACAGACAAAGTCATTATTGTAGATATGATACCAGTATACAGTATAAAGAAATGATAATTACACATGAGAAATGAACAAGTAATAGAGTAATGTACATTTAATCCTAGATTTTTTAGTATTCCTTTATTAATCGAGATTTTAACTCGTTTTTAAACGAATTTACGTTTCAAATATTTTTCATATCAGCGCTTAAATCATCCCTTAGTTTCAGTCTAATGAAAATGGGTAATTTTTTAGATGAAGACAATCTAAATTGAGGAATAACATACTTTGATCCATTTCTAGTCTAATATGAATGAATTTCTTAAAGAATTACAAAATATTTATTTATTTGCTGTAGAGCAAGTTAATGATTTTGTTCAATAAATTACATGAGATTTTATTCAGTCTCGGAAAGACTTCTGTGTAGAAAAGGGTTAAGAGACGCTCGCTTAATCCTTTACTGCACAGAGGTCTTTCCGAAACTGAATAAAATCGTCTTGCGCTAGGCAGAACAAACTCAGTAAAGTAACACTGCCCGGTAAAGGGTTAATGTACATAGCTCTGATTTTTGCTAGTTGTTAAATTTCGATAAATATACATTTCTGTTTGTTTAATTAAAGATTTTATGAATTATATACAATATGTAGTACATATATAGGCCCTTCCCTTTTATTAGCTTTAGGTCCCTCACAGCCCTAATCCGGCCTTACTGATTGGGTAAACGTATCTACCCAGACGTAGCCTAACCTAACCTTACACTATTTAACCTAACCTTACTTAACCTAACCTAGCACTACTTAACCTAACCTTACTTAACCTACCTAACCTAACACTACTTAACTTAACCTTACGTAACCTAACCTAACCTAACACTACTTAACATAACCTTACTTAACCTAACCTAACCTAACACTACTTAACCTAACCCTACCTAACCTAACCCTACCTAATCTAACCTAGCTCACAAGGCTATGATGATTTTTTAACCTGTCCGTGATTTAGGGTAGCTCCCAATTGATTGTACCTTTAAGAATAACCCTCAGTCAAATTAGTTTTTCATATTACAACGGAAATAGGATGAGATCATCGGGTTAAGTACAAAACACACGTACCAATTCTTTTACTCTAGATGATTATGTCTCCAGATTTATTCTCCAAATTTTAAAATCGGATGCTTTAAAAAGACTTAAACATTTCAACTCATTCTTAAGAATTTCTGGTTTTTAAGTTTAATAATACAAATTATTGGGTACCGTTTAATTTCTTTTAACTATAAAACTACAAAGAATTTATTTTCAAAAAATTTGCATCACGAGTAACGTAAAATATTTCTAGAATTACAAAGAAAGAAAATTGTAACATTATGAAATGGAAAATTCTTAGTCTCGCAACAAAACTTGGGGACTTTTCAATATTGATAATAGAAATTCTAGTTTCTGTGTATGTTTTGGAAACAAAAATGTTTGTTTACATTCTACCTTTCACAATCAAAGCATTCCATTTCTTTGAATAAAATTTCCCTATGAATTCCTGGTTTTATCCTTGATGTGATTATTCCACGTAACGGTTTCCGTTTTAATAAAGGAAATTGGAAATCCGATCACGGTTATCTCGTGAAGAATTTTCACGTTTTCATCTTTGATCTTAATGCGAAAATCTTCCATTTGAGGAAATTGAAAAGCAATCAGTCATGCAATAATAGAAATCCAAAGATTATCGAGTTTTATCTTTTAAAAATAGATTTCAGTTGAAAGTGATTTTACTGAGATCTAATTTTAGTTTACTTTGGTTCATTTATGTTCATTGTAAATAAATGCGTTTCAGATATTTTTCTAAGCAATTTATGGCAAATACATTTCTATTCTTCAGTGAACTTCTCACCTCCTAATTAATGCTGATAACTGACTAATACTGTAGTTAAGGTATTGTTTTGACATGTAATGCGCGAAGGGGCTGGCTGCAGTGTGGTAATTATAACAAACCAAACCACCACCCATCCATTGTTTCTGTAGAAAATACTATCCTACACTGATTAGGAATGGTGTAGTGGTTATAATTTAATATACTGTGTATAAATATATATATAACCGTGGTCAACTTGGTTTTGTTTCCGCCCGAATTGTTCATTCTGACGAAGGTCAAGCTTATCACTCCACCTAAGACCTACAGTTTAACGTGGAATCCGAACCACGCCCAACCAGCAGCCCAGCATCTTAACCACTAGGCTACCCAGAGTACCCATTTATCTACCAAACGATTTTTCTTTTATTGTGTGGAAGGATGAACAGCTGTGTTTGCTGCGTGCCGCCTGCCGTCACCGGGTCTCGATCCTGGGGACCATCGATTCGTAGTCAGCGACGCTAACCACTACACTACCGAGGAGAGAGAGAGAGAGAGAGAGAGAGAGAGAGAGAGAGATATCAGTGTATAATTTGTGTATGCATTGGCTGAATCCATTAATTCGGCTAATCCAATCCACACCAGAGCAGTGCAACAACCCAATTCATTTCAATTACCGACTTATATGGATACAATTGAATAACCTCTGAGAAGTGACAAAATTGGATCTAATTTGGAACTCATTTAAGCGAACAATAATTTAAGTTAATTAATTCCGCAGTGACAATGGCCATGCATTTAATTCATGTACTCTCTGTGTCTGTCTGTCTGTGTCTGTCTCTTTTTTCTCTCTCATAGGGAAGGCTCCCTCCGTGCAATGCTTTTTAATGCTAGGTCGATTAGGAATACGTTTTGCGAGCTACGGGCGCTCTTAGCATCAGAATACCAGGATATCGTTGCTATCACTGAGTTTTGGATTCATATTGATCGTAGGGACTACGTTGGGGAGTTCGAAATTCCCGGGTATAGAATGTTTCGCAAAGACCGCACCCGAGGGGAGGTGGGAGGGGTACTAATATACGTGAGGGACACGTTGAGTCCGGTTGACCGCAAATTCCGGTCGGAACGGGAGCTGCTTGGCGTCGATATGAACGTGGGAGGGACGAACTATAGGTTAATCTTGGTGTACAGACCTCCGCATCTCCTCCTCGAGGAGGATACAGCCCTGTACACTGAACTCCGTAGCCTGCTAGGGGATAGGATGTGTATAGTTTTAGGAGACTTCAACTGTCGCGGCATAAAGTGGGAAGACAGGACTGCTGATGCTGAAGGGAGGAGGCTAGTTGACTTTGCCGATGAGAACTTCCTCACTCAGTGGTCAATGGGACTACACGAGGCGAAAGCGTTCTAGACTTAGTATTCACGACCGAAGACAACCTCGTCACTGGCCTCACCGTTGACGAATCGTTGGGCGGGAGTGATCACGGTCTGATTAGGTTCCGTGTGTGCGTCCCTCGGGTGAAGCGTAGTAACTCGAGTGGCAGTAAGCTCGATCTACGGCGGGCGGACTTTGTTAGCCTCCGGGATAGCGTAGGTGAGATGGGGTTAGAGGTCGGCGGCGATGTTGAGGGAGTGTGGAGTGCATTCCGGGACGAGTTTATGGTGCTGCAGTCTGCTGCCATATCCTCAAAACCGGTCACCCCTGCTTCAACGCAGCCAAAGTGATTCAATCGTGACATCGCTTCGGCTATCCGAAATAGGAAAGTAGCGTATAGGAGGGCGAAGGCCAATCGTTCCCACGAGAACACTGAAGCGTATGTCCGCCTGTGAAGGAAAGTGAAGGCGAAGGTTAGGCTAGCAAAACGTAAGGAAGAACTACGGGTGGCAAGCCTCTGCAAGGGAACCCTAAGGAGTTCTTCAGTTATGTTAATAGTAGAAAGCCCATTAGAAGCATGATAGGTCCATTAAAGGACCGAAGCGGCGTTCTGCGGACCTCCGACGCGGACATCGTCAATGTGCTTAATGAGTACTTTGCGGGAGTGTTCACCAGGGAGGATACCCGCGTCATCCCTGAGCCAGGCGTCAGGCACGAAGGTGCTGGCCTGGATAGTGTTCGATGTACCGCGACAGTCGTTGCCGATAGAATAGACAAACTGAGCGCGTTTAAGGCTCCTGGGCAAGACCATTTTCTACCCAGAGTGTTGCGGGAGGTGCGCGACCAGGTGGCTCCCCACCTGTCTACAGTCTTCAACAAATCGTTGGAGACGGGCCAGGTGCCTGGTGACTGGAGGGAAGCCAACGTGACCCCTATCTTTAAGAAAGGGGATCACGAAAGTCCAGGGAACTATCGTCCCATTAGTCTCACTTCAGTTGTAGGTAAATTATTAGAGGGGATAATAGCGGATAGGATCGTTGACCATTTGGATTCCTACAAGCTGCTTGGGGAATCCCAACATGGGTTTAGACGGCATAGGTCGTGTCTCACCAACTTGCTCGAGTTTTTTCACGTCACGTTGAGTGAGTATGATAAGAGTAGGGCGATTGATATACTTTATCTCGACTTTCAGAAAGCCTTTGATAAGGTACCTCACCGCCGGCTAATGGCGAAAGTGCGCGCGCTGGGTATCGGTGGGGAAGTAGGTAGGTGGATTGAAAACTGGCTGAAGAATAGGCGGCAGAGGGTTGTAATTAAAGGGGCTAGTTCGGGTTGGGTCTCGCTCACTAGCGGGGTTCCTCAGGGTTCCGTTTTGGGGCCGCTGTTGTTTATCATTTACATAAATGATATAGACGGTGGCATCGTCAGTCGGATCGCCAAATTCGCTGATGACACGAAGCTTGGGGCCAATGTTGGGACGCCGGAGGCGATCGAGCAACTGCGTGCGGACCTAGGTAGGATAGGAGAGTGGTCCGAAAAATGGCAAATGCCGTTTAACTTGGGTAAATGCAAAGTGATGCACATTGGCTACGCCAATCCCAAGTCGGACTACTCGATGTTGGGGAGTAATATCGAGGCGACTGATTTGGAAAAGGACTTGGGTGTGCTAATTAGCAGCGACCTTAAGTTTACGAAACAGTGCGTAGAGGTGGAAAAGAAAGCCCAAACGCTGTTGGGTTATATCAGGAGCCAATTTCAGTTTCGGAACAAGGAGATTGTGCTCTCTCTTTACAATTCCCTGTTTCGGCCGCACCTGGAGTATGCTGTGCAGTTCTGGTCGCCCACCCTCAGGAAAGATATTGACAGGCTGGAGCGAGTGCAGGCGAGGGCCACAAAGTTAATCCCTTCCGTTAGGCATATGGGCTACAATCGACGCTTACGCGCCCTGATCTTGTTTTCGCTGGAAACTTGGAGGCTGCGCGGTCAACTCATCGAGGTTTTCAAGCTCTTACGCGGGTTCAACGATGTCGATTTTTGAAGCATGTTTAGTTTAAATGATAACCCAAATCGCAACAATGGTTGGAAGTTGGATTTGAAACAGTTTAGGACTAGTGTATGTGGGAATTACTTTACGTATAAGATCTGTGACACGTGGAACAGGTTACCTTCAGAAGTTGTGAACAGTTCCTCTGTGGATCACTTCAAGAAAAGGTTAGACCAAATCTTCCACACTATTTGAGGGTGTAGAAAATTTTCCCTGGCACCCGTTACCATTGGTACCTCCTCGGTATGGGCCGCAAGGCTATTTGAGGTACTTCTTTTCCTTGTAACTCCTTGTAACTCTCTCTCTCTCTCTCTCTCTCTCTCTCTCTCAATATATATATATATATATATATATAATATATTATATACAGTATATATAAAAATATATATGTATATATAAACCGGGTGATTACAAATAATCTTACCAAATTTAAATATTTATCATGAAAAGACTAACAAAGCTTCAGCGAAAAGCAAGATATAAAAATAAAGAAGGACTTAGAAAGTTTTATTTACAACTATTGAAGTTCAACATGAGCTTCTTTTGTGGCTCTGCAGACATCAAAGTGGTATTTTGTTCCCCTCCATACATTTTGTAGCATATCATTCTGAACTTTTCTAAGGGCCTCACTATCCTTTCCTCCAAATGTTCCAAAGATATGCATATAAGATACATAGCTTGAAAATTCTATTATATTCTATTATATTTCCGGTTTAAAAATTCGGATCACCTGAAGAGCAGGGCCCCAACCTTCTTTGTTAGCTTTATAAGGCTAACTAACGAAAATATCACGACCTAACCTAACCAATCGTCAAGGGCGTACAGTTGACCTAACGATTGGTTAGGTTAGGTCGTGATATTTTCGTTAGTTAGCCTTATAAAGCTAACTAGAGAAGGTTGGGGGCCCTGATCTTCCGGTGATCCGAAAATTCTATTACAGGGTTTTGCAGTCAACTTTCTTATATTTGCAAATCAACTGTCGCGAAAATATTTTGTCGAACTGTATTAAAGGTTCTGGAAGCGCGATTTCTTACACTGGTACCTGCAAGAATCTTTCAAACGCAGTGTTCAGACATCTCAAAAACCCTGAACCTTGATTTCGCTCTCTTCTTCCTCTACGGGAGGGGTGTTTTTGCTGACATTTGGCCTTGGCCCCTCGTTTCAGCCTAAAAAAAATATATCTGAGCTCAGAAGACATCATATAGAGCATGTTTTGCACTTGACGACTAATTCCTCATGTCTAGAGACGGTACAGTAAAAATACATGCTTTTATTTCAGTTAATATAAAAATACAAATCTTTTAAAGTGTCAGAGGTTTAAAAACATCATCATATACAGTAACCCCCCCACCCCCTACGATTTACGCGTCCCCCATTTGCGCGGTTTCGGATTAACTCGGTCCAAACATTATTCAATTTTTTTTTATAAATAAATAAAAAGGCACTGGTGGTTAAGAAGCTAGCTCCAAGAGACTCTAATTGTGAGTGTTATTATTTATTACATGTTATCACTAATTTTTGCTTTTTTTTTTACAAATGAATTTATGTATTTATTTATTTATTTATTTAATTAATATTATTTTTATATGGCAGATAATAATAATTATTATTATTATTATTATTTTTATTATTATTATTGCATTTTATTTAATTTTATTTAATTTTTTGGGTCTTGGGGTTGGAGGGGCCCGTACTTAGCACATTGAATTATATGTTATAGTTCCCCCAATTTATGCGGAATTCATATTAAGCCGAAAGTTCAGGAAGGCATCTCCCGCTTAAATCGGGAATTACTGTACTCTATACGTATATACAAAGTGACAGTTGGCTATATGGTTTGTTGATCGTTGCATGCACTAATTAACATAGGTGAATAACACTTTATGGCGATTTTACGAAACAAAAGAGCAAGTTACTTCCACTACTTAAATCTTTCTTTTGAATCACACTTTAAAAGAACCTCCAACGAAAAATTTCCTCCTTCTCAGTCTCGCTTTTAATCGATGTAACAGCGAGAATGAAGCGAAAAAACAAAAGAAGGTGGGAGGAGGGTTCGTAATCAAATAATGACGGGATTATTTTTAATATCAGTAATTAATATTGCGAGTAAGGTTCTCAGCGTTTCACTCGTGAAGAGCCATTGTAAAGGGTCAGCCAAGGGTAACGAGCCGCAAACTGACAATTTCTAAAAAAATTTCATTTTAATGAAGGTAATTTACAATATACAGTATTATTGTTTGGAAAACTTAAAGATTTCCACTTTCTTTATGCATTTTAGATTTTATTTCACTTTTTCTACAAATTACAGCATCTTTGATCAATCGGTTAGGTGTAAATAAGCTTTAATTTCACTATGATCTTGAGTAAGTTCTCTTTAGTCGCGGAACACATAGTGTCAGCTCGAGGGACACACCAACCCCGCGGGACACACTTTGGGATCTCCTGATTTAGATTAATGAATCCTAGGAATTCGTTTGCAACCTCTAACTTATTGTCTTCAAAGATTTTAAAGTGGTTTTTATTCATACACAAGTAAGTCACACGTAAAATCATTGGTTGCAAGAAGTTTCCTTATATGGTCGCTCACCATCGGGTTAGTTTTAAAGAGAGAAAAACAGAAATTTTCCGCACGCAAAGTTTGTACTAAGCGGGAATCATTTTTTAATTAAAAATCCACTTAAAAAGAAGTATATTTTCAATAAGAAGGAATTATTGTATGTAAACTTCAATCTTGTTTGCAACAAAACTTGCTTAAGAATAAAAGATGAAAAGAAAGAGTTCTTTACATGTTCAAATTTGAAAGATTCTTTCGTTGTGTCTTAGACACTCAAAAATAATGTAACTCATCCTCACTTTTCCTCTTTGAATATTAAAACGAACCCCATCTGAAGGAATTCTATTTTAAGACTCCTTTTCAATAAAACGGTGGGTTTGTATGACCCTACAAGGGGTATAATTCATATAGATACAGTAGATGCATAGCTTATAATAACTCTAAAGTAAGTTAAAACCAGGTTATGGCAGAAAATATTTTTTTAAAATAGGGCTGTTTCCCTCTTTAAAAGAACACTGAATTCGCATTATCACGGACCTTTGAGTTGGGAAGCTTAATTGGATTTACGTCATGAGGTTTTAGAAGAAAATGTCTAAGATTCCTCCTGATACGGCATTCGACGGAGCATTTATTTCTGTCCACGGAGGGAGGAGTGTTACTGTACCTTTTATAAGATCGTTCTGGAAAATTACCACTCGCATCGTAATGATAATTAAATGGCCCCAAATTTATAAGCAAAAGCCTTGCTATTAACAGAGATAATGAAAGCTCACTTGTGCAAAAATTCTCTTATATGTCAGATGCTTTGTGGGAAAGATAAACGCTTTTGATACTTAATTACATATACATACATACATACATATGTATATATGTGTGTGTGTGTATATATATATATATATATATATATATATATATATATATATATCTATATATATATATATATGTATACGTGTGTGTATATATATATATTATTATATATATATATATATATATATATATATATATATATATATATATATGGTGCTACTGTAGTATGCGGTCTACCGTTAAGTTTCTACTGTAGTATGCGGTCTACCGTTCAAAATATTTAAAAGGAATTGGAAATGAATTGAAAGGAATTATAATTTAATTTACACAATTAAGGAATTATTAAAGAAGTTAAACATACTACTACCGCATACTTAACAGTAGACCGCATACTACAGTACGCTCTTGATGATTGGTTAGGTTAAGTCGTGATATTTTCGTTAGATTTAACGAAAATATCACGACTTAACCTAACCAATCGTCAAGGGCGTACAATTAACCTAATAATAAAATAATAAGATAAGAAGCTATAATTAAAAGGTAGACCGCCGAATCGTAGGTAGACCGCATACTACAGTAGCACCTATATATATATACACACACGTATATATATATACATATATATAAGCACACCGGACAAAAAATTAGTCACCCCTAATAGCACCGATAGTAGGAAGTTCAAGGTCACACAGAGGGCGCTGATGTAGCATTGGTAAGTGACAAGTAGCGGTGACGTAGCACACAGGATCAGATCTGTTTCGTGAGGTGGTGAAGAACAAAGTGTGTGTTGGATACAGTCTGCAAAATGGGTCGTGAGGCAGACGTTACTCAGTGGCAAAAAGGAGCCATCGTGTTTGGCAGAGCCCACGGACACAAAATGTCTGAAGTAGCCCAATTTTTGGTGTGTCAACGCGTACTGTCCAGCGAGTTTACAAAGAGTGGTGTAGTTCGCAATCAACTGAAAATCGACGGCGTAACTGTGGCCGGAAAACAATTCTCGACAATAGGGACCGCCGCCATGTTTCTCGTCTAGTAACTGCAAATCGTTTTCAAACCAGAGAACAATTGCTCCAAGAAACCAATGAGGTTCTCCAGCGACCAATAATAAGATAAGAAGCTATAACTAAAAGGTAGACCGCCGAATCGTAGGTAGACCGCATACTACAGTAGCACCTATATATATATATACACACACGTATATATATATATATATATATATATATATATATATATATATAATATATGAAAATGAAAATTAAAATGAAAAGGTTTATTGTCCATATGACAAATATTATTAATACGATGATAGTTCATATACTAATATATGGATAGAAATATATACAATTGATTAGAAATTAAAATGAAAAGGTTTATTGTCCATATGACAAATATTATTAATACAATGATAGTTCATATACTAATATATGGATAGAAATATATACAATTGATTAGAAATAATACTGCACTGTCGAAGTTAAGTGGAGCTACAGACAGACGTTTTCGTACCAAGAAGTCCATAGCTTAGAGGATAAATGGCAGGACTCATGGATAGCTTGGATGATCGGTTGGTTGATTTTTTTAATTCTTTGCAGTAGACTGTGTTGAGCACGTCTTGTTACCTCCGGGAAGCTCGGGACATTGCGGGTAGTAAGCATTTGCGAAGCTGAGCATCTCGGGGGTAATTTATGTAAGACTCTAAAAGACCTGTTGTACAGCAAATTTAGGGTTCTGACAGAACGTTTTTTATAAATCACCCAGAGTTGCTGACCGTATATATTACTGCAGAAAGTATGAAAGAGTGTGTCTTTAGCTTCACTTGTACAGAAACGAAAGTTCTTATGGTCATATTCGCTTTAGCACACAGGCTTCGAGATTGTTTTCTTATATCCAAGTCATCACTCAAGGAGCTGGTAATAGTTTGACCCAAATATTTAAACTCTTGTACTTCCTCAATTACTTCACCATTCATTTTAAACCTTATATCAGCTGGCTGATTACAGCTTTTAGGATGAAATTGCATAACCTTAGTTTTTGTAACATTAAAAAGACTATCATGTTTCTGCGAATACACTTCGCAGACGTTTAATAGCCGATCCAGACCTTTAACAGAGGGACTTATTAACACCATATCATCGGCATAAATTAAGTTATTTATCCTTGTGTTATCTATACAACATCCCACTGTTGCCTCATTAAGTGAAGCAATTAACCCATCAATATACACATTAAACAGCATAGGGGAGAGCAAAGAGCCTTGTCTCACCCCGCAAGAGGAGCCAAAACACTCGGTTAGTACGTTACCCCACCTAACGGTGAATGATTGGTGGGAATACCATAATTTCAATACGTTTAATATGTACATGGGAACCTTCCTGTCTTCTAGTTTTTCAAATAAAATATTGTGGTTCACTCTATCATATGCCTTACTTATATCTAAGAAACAGCTATAAATAGTTGAATTACTGTCAATGTATCATACCTATTTAGATATTGTTTCTTTAAGTACATAGATACACAGGTCAGTTGAGTGGGACCTTTAAAAGCCAAACTGATTAGGAGATGTCCATAGGAAATCATTTAATCGGAGTAACAAGAGTTTTTCTAGTAGTTTCGAGAAGCAGGAAGCGACAGCAATAGGCCTGTAATTATTGCTGGACAGAATGTCTCCGTACTTATTTTTGACCAGGGGCAAGATATATACCCTCATGAACTCTGTAGGGATATAGCTATGAGCAAGCATGGCTGATAGGAGCAATGATATATGCAGACATACTACGTCATTTGCATATTTTAACTGCTCATTCGATAAGTCATCTACCCCTGACGCAGAACCAGTCTTTAACTCTTTAATTAATCTCTTCACTTCAGAAAATGATATCAACATATTTTCCCTTGTCCCTCCCACAATCGTTTCGCTGCAATCTATCTTAAGATTATCCCTACTCACACTGTTATATATATATATATATATATGATGAATAAAACCACGAAGGAAAGGAAACACAAAATGGTGCTCAAGCGCTTTCGTCTAATGACATCCTCAGGAACACTGAAGTACATACAAGGGTTACAGCCTATATATAGGTTACAGAAAGAAAAAAAAAAATAAATAAATAAAAAATATATATATATTATATATATATATATAATATATATATATATATATATACCCTATATATATTATATATATATATATATATATATATATGCAATAAACGGAAAGTAAAAATAACAATTAAAAATTAAAGGATTATCAGAGGCATACAGATTTGTAAGGAAAAATATCGATTTTTAGCACAAGATCAAATTAATTAAAAAAAAACAAATTTATACTGGAAATCTGCCTGGGTTTTAACACTCTGCCCTTTATGGTCAAATTTCGATGTATATAAAAATAAAATGAAAATTAAAAGTTAATAAAGTAGCATACAAGTTTACCAAAGATTTAGCGTTCTACCCTTCTTATCTAAATCTGTTTTGAAGGAATTCAAAACAACAGGATCGAGTTGAAAAAGACCTTTGCTTATGTTGAAGTTATTTGAAAGTTGGATAATGGCAGACTCAAGAATATTTCTATTAACAATGTTGCTAGAGTGGAATAAAACTGAAGCATTATTCCAATCAATAGAGTGGGATAACTCTGACAAATGGACAAAAAGGGCACTGGACAACTGTCCTG